>JAFFSR010000052.1:735000-1335000 GCA_017163975.1 Anastatus disparis | reverse complement strand
CGGGATCTCATATGAGATCTGATATGAGATCGCATATGAGATCGTATGTGAGATCTCATTTGAGATCGCATGTGAGATCTCATCTGAGATCTCATATATATTTTTTAGTAGGGTTGAAAATGTTAAATATAAATGAGATCTCATATATATTTTTCAGTAGGGTTTAAATGAAACAAGGTTTAAAATGATTGTTTTAATATTATCTAATAAATTACTTTGTGGAAAATTGAATAAACCCTCCCTACCCAAAAATGTAAACCATTATCGAAAATACTAACTTTTGACACAGACTGTATATCCAGAACATCCTTAAAGGGGAAACATGTATTATTTAATTTTAAAATTTATTTTGAAAATTAAAATAATTTATTTATTATATTATGAGTAAAAAAAAATATTTTGTATTTCATAGTGTTTTACGGTAATAGTGGCATCAGTAGACATCGTGTATATATCCTGTTTCGGAAAAGAACTTATGGTTACATATAGTGTAACGGTATTCTACCGTGTTTGAATCTTGCGCGCTTAGGTATTAAAATAGGATAAACGCTCGGTCATATGTCTCATCTAAGACGAGTAAAGAAGTGCGTATTTTGACGACCGGCACGCAAGAAAGAAGCTCGCTGGCCGCGAGGCACTTCAGAGAGTTTCCGGCTACCGTTGCGTTAGCACGAAACCTAAGCCGCGCTGTGCTTATTAGAGAATTTCGCCACGTGGTCATATAATACGGTAGACTAAGTTCGCATTTGATAGAGCGAGACATTGTCTTAATCAAAAGTCGTGAGTTTATACCGACTTGCGTATTATATTATATTTGCAAGTTGCCACTCTCAGAAATTCTTTCTGTAGAGTTTTGCTTGACCGCTTTTCGCGCGTCTTAGCGGTCAGCCATTAAGTGCCAGCAAATACGTTGATCGGTGAGTATAGGATTCCACCGATCTACGCCAAGGCAACCACGTTGGCAGAGCTCAGCGGAATTCAAGGATCGGGAAGAGACGTCTTCCACCGACCTAGTCTAGAGCATCTACGTATTGGTTACGTACAGGGGAGGAGCTACGGTAACAGGTAAGCAGCGTCTACGTGCACGTAGGTAATTAGTGTAAGCTGGCCAGTGCGTTATTGTAAGTATAATTACACTACCCTCCAGTCACATTTGCCCACCCTACATGAAAATCGATAAAACTTTAAAGTTTTGTGGCTCAGTGAAAAATAGTCGTAATTAAAAAATTCCAACTGGGTTTTAAAAAGGGTTCAAAAACCTTTAATTTAAGCCGAGTTGAGCAAAAAAGAATTAAAAAATGCATGCGTTATGCGTAAAAAACTAACTAAAAATATTCAATTTTTTTCGCCCCTTTTTAAATGCCTGCCATTTTCGCGGAAATTATCGAATCATAAAAAAACAAAATGGAGGTAAAAGCTAAAGGAGTCACCTTCAAAATGAGCTATAGAAAGCTAATTTATGATCGATTTTACGGTAGTTATGGTCATTTTTTATGAAAAAAACGATTTTTTTTAATAGCTATAATCTCAAAAAATACGCATGATATAAAAAAATTTTTAATAAAAAAGTTGTTTATTTTTGAGTCAAAAATATATATATATATTTAGATTCAACTGAAATCTGGAAGAAATAGTATATTACAGCAAAGCAAAGCAAAACACGCGCATATGATGAGCCTTTTTCGTGCCGAGGAGCGTATACGATTTTCCTTCATGCCCGGCCGGAACTTCGCCATCCCAAAAAGATAAAAATTCATTTTTAAGTAAAAAAAATACATCGAAAACGACTTCTAGTGAAAAGTCATTTGATGCTATAGTTTGTTGTAGCGTGCATGCGCAAGCAACTATAGTATACGTTGAGAGCGTGAAAGAGAGAGAGGATCGCAAATAAAAGTCCTATAGCGGTTAACATAGGATAAACAATTCGTTTTATTTAACAATTCAAATAAATAAAACGTGTAAAGAAAAAAAAAGAACATAAATATTCAATTATTTTATTGTATTTTTATTTTTTAAGTGTCTAAAAGCGTGTTGTGAGTGTCGTGAACAAAATATCGCTAGTTAAAAAAAAATTGTGTATGCATGAAAGAAATGTGAAAAAACGGAACATGTGTATCCTATAGCTGATAACATAGGATATACAGTAAATATTCTAATGATAATTCATATAAAAAAAAAGTGTGTAATTATCATGTGTGTGTGTATTTCATAATTTTAACAGTAATGTCTAACGATGTTTGATGTATAATAACAGAGGTTAGACATACTGAGTATATATAGATATAGTCGGAACATGCAGCAGACAGTGAAGCGACCGAAACTGTTGTAGTATGAAGGTGCGCAGTGGCTTCTGAGCATGTACTGTAAAGAAAATCACAAATGTAATTTGCCCGTTCCCTGCCGCACGAGAGGCACTTTTAGCCGAAGTTCCGGCACGGGTATGAAGGAAAAGTTTTTTTTTCAATTCATTAAAATATAAATATTGAATAAATGGATTTTTTTCAATGGGATCAAAAATGAATAAAATCTCTTTTTTACTGATTCTCAGTTTAACCTGAATATTTATTTTTTTGACTCAAAAATAAACAACTTTTTTATTAAAAATTTTTTTATATCATGCGTATTTTTTGAGATAATAGCTATTAAAAAAAATCGTTTTTTTCATAAAAAATGACCATAACTACCGTAAAATCGATCATAAATGAGCTTTCTATAGCTCATTTTGAAGGTGACTCCTTTAGCTTTTACCTCCATTTTGTTTTTTTATAATTCGATAATTTCCGCAAAAATGGCAGGCATTTGAATAGGGGCGAAAAAAATTGAATATTTTTAGTTAGTTTTTTACGCATAACGCATGCATTTTTTAATTCTTTTTTGCTCAACTCGGCTTAAATTAAAGGTTTTTGAACCCTTTTTAAAACCCAGTTAGAATTTTTTAATTACGACTATTTTTCACTGAGCCACAAAACTTTAAAGTTTTATCGATTTTCATGTAGGGTGGGCAAATGTGACTGGAGGGTAGTGTATACTGTGCGATATCCAAGTGTCTCTTCCTCGAGAGATACTTGTTCGGGTATATTGTATCATCGGTTATATAACCGATCAGCGTCATAAGCGAGTAATATTTAGTTCGCGACGCGCCCTCCCCTTGCTCACTCTCTCATTAGACGCGTACATTATATTTCATATATTATATTATTCCATTCTTGTTTAATTCAAATTTTATCTTTATATTTATATTTTTCTTATAATAAATTAATCTTGTTTTCTATTAAATCGTGCTTCATATTAATTTATATTGCCTGACTATATATAACATAAAATATATATTTCCCGTTGCTTACTCCGACGCCTCCGCGGTCCTTGTGAGCAGTTATAAATTATTTAGTTACGTAATATCATATATTTTAATATAACGTATTTTGGAACCTACCTCACGAAGGAAAACTGCGCTACCGGCAACGCGTCTCTCGATCAGGTAAGAGAGAGAGAGAGAGAGAGAGAGAGAGAGGAGCAGTGCGTGCAGCAAGTGACAAGTATATCCCATAACACTTTGTCGTTTATCAATAGGATTGATTAGCTAGCACAATCGGAGTTCGCTGTGTAATATTTAGTAAAATTTCTTAAAGTTTCAGCGACTTCACATAAAATTAAATTTAAAGACTTAGCTAAAAAGTAATATTTAATTAAAAGCTAATTCTTTTTCTTGTAACGGGCAAAATAACCGTTACAATAGACATGATGTAAGTGCAAATTTATGACTCACGGTGCTACAATGTACTATTATTAATAACTGAAAGACAATAGGAAAAATAAATAAAATAAAACTATCGATAAAAAACAACCATTTTATAAGATGCTTAACAATTTTCAGTCATAAATTTTATAATGTTACTTAATTTAATAAATCAACTTTTAAGGCGTCAGTCTTACGAAGGTTGGATTAAAATTCATTTCGTAGATTACAAATTACGATTTAGTTTTCTTAAATTTTTTGTATTTTTAAATTTACACCGTAATAGCCGTATAGGCGGGAGGGACACCCACAAAAAAACGCTTATTTTTAGAGAAGGTGACCGTTACCGTCCTACAAGCTAATTTGTTTTTTTAAGGAGATGTAAAATCGACACTACACCTGTACTCATAAATATTGGTTATCTTTCCATTTTATCGCAAAATTTTTAGTGAAGAAATGATTCAGCTTATAGTATGTACTATAAAAATAATTCAGTTGAATTTTCAAATAAATTAATTTATTATTTATTGAAAATTTTGGGTTCCAATATTATTGAATACCATTTTTCGATTTTGCACCAGAAATCCAAATATTTTAAAAATGAACCCACACAGCATGAAAGAATTTCGAAATAATTTCATGAAATATTACAAGTAATAATACGTTGAAAAAATTTAAAAAGGACTTAAAAAGATAACCATATTCTTTTGAAAAGAATTTATGAAATAATACACAGAAAGATTACAAAGTCTTTACAAAAATAATACCAAGAAGGAAATGAAAGTTAAAATATGAAATATTACACGAATCCTTTCTAAAAGGACTTTGAAATGACTTCTTGAAAGGAAACAAGAAATAACTCAGAAATCTTCCAAAGATTCTAGTCATGGAATAATTTAGAAAGATTTTCGAAATAATTTAAGGTATTCTTTCAACGAATCATTTCAAGATACTTACAAAAAGCTTTTATGTAATAATTCCAAGCAAGGTTTTGGTAATATTTCAAGTAATCTTACATGAAATAATTTTAAAACCTTTTTGAAATAATTCATGAAAGAACTTATCATGACGATAAAAGTTATAACATGAATCCTTACTGAAAGGACTTTGAGAGAACTTCTTGAAAGGAAACAAGAAATAACTCAGAAATCTTCCAAAGATTGTAGTCATGAAATAATTTAGAAAGATTTTTTAAATAATCTAAGGTATTCTTTCAACGAATCATTTCAAGATACTTACAAAAAGCTTTTATGTAATAATTCCAAGCAAGGTTTTGGTAATATTTCAAGTAATCTTACATGAAATAATTTTAAAACCTTTTTGAAATAATTCATGAAAGAACTTATCATGACGATAAAAGTTATTACATGAATCCTTACTGAAAGGACTTTGAGAGAACTTCTTGAAAGGAAACAAGAAATAACTCAAAAATCTTCCAAAGATTCTAGTCATGAAATAATTTAGGAAGATTTTCGAAATAATCTAAGGTATTCTTTCAACGAATCATTTCAAGATACTTACAAAAAGTTTTTATGTAATAATTCCAAGCAAGGTTTTAGTAATATTTCAAGTAATCTTACATGAAATAATTTTAAAACCTTTTTGAAATAATTCATGAAAGAACTTATCATGACGATAAAAGTTATTACATGAATCCTTACTGGATGGACTTTGAGAGAACTTCTTGAAAGGAAACAAGAAATAACTCAGAAATCTTCCAACGAATAAAATCAGAAAATAATTTAGAAAGATTTTCGGAATGATCTAAGGTATTCTTTCACCGAATCATTTCAAGATTCATTCAAAAAGCTTTTATGAAATAATTCATGTAATATTTTGGTAAAGTCTCAAGAAATCATACATGAAATAATTTTAAAACCTTTTTGAAATATTTCATGAAATAACTTATGATGAGAATAAAAGTTATTACATAAATCCTTACTGAAAGGACTTTGAAAGAACTTCTTGAAAGGAAACAAGAAATAACTCAGAAATCTTCCAAAGATTCTAGTCATGAAATAATTTAGAAAGATTTTCGAAATAATCTAAGGTATTTTTTCAACGAATCAATTCAAGATAGTTACAAAAAGTTTTTATGTAATAATTCCAAGCAAGGTTTTAGTAATATTTCAAGTAATCTTACATGAAATAATTTTAAAACCTTTTTGAAATAATTCATGAAAGAACTTATCATGACGATAAAAGTTATTACATGAATCCTTACTGAAAGGACTTTGAGAGAACTTCTTGAAAGGAAACAAGAAATAACTCAAAAATCTTCCAAAGATTCTAGTCATGAAATAATTTAGGAAGAGTTTCGAAATAATCTAAGGTATTCTTTCAACGAATCATTTCAAGATACTTACAAAAAGTTTTTATGTAATAATTCCAAGCAAGGTTTTAGTAATATTTCAAGTAATCTTACATGAAATAATTTTAAAACCTTTTTGAAATAATTCATGAAAGAACTTATCATGACGATAAAAGTTATTACATGAATCCTTACTGAAAGGACTTTGAGAGAACTTCTTGAAAGGAAACAAGAAATAACTCAGAAATCTTCCAACGATCAAAATCAGAAAATAATTTAGAAAGATTTTCGGAATGATCTAAGGTATTCTTTCACCGAATCATTTCAAGATTCATTCAAAAAGCTTTTATGAAATAATTCATGTAATATTTTGGTAAAGTCTCAAGAAATCATACATGAAATAATTTTAAAACCTTTTCGAAATATTTCATGAAATAACTTATGATGAGAATAAAAGTTATTACATAAATCCTTACTGAAAGGACTTTGAAAGAACTTCTTGAAAGGAAACAAGAAATAACTCAGAAATCTTCCAAAGATTCTAGTCATGAAATAATTTAGAAAGATTTTCGAAATAATCTAAGGTATTTTTTCAACGAATCAATTCAAGATAGTTACAAAAAGTTTTTATGTAATAATTCCAAGCAAGGTTTTAGTAATATTTCAAGTAATCTTACATGAAATAATTTTAAAACCTTTTGAAATAATTCATGAAAGAACTTATCATGACGATAAAAGTTATTACATGAATCCTTACTGAAAGGACTTTAAGAAAACTTCTTGAAAGGAAACAAGAAATAACTCAGAAATCTTCCAAAGATTCCAGTCATAAAATAATTTAGAAAGATTATCAAAATGATCTAAGGTATTCTTTCAACGAATCATTTCAAGATACTTACAAAAAGCTTTTATGTGATAATTCCAAGCAAGGTTTTATTAATATTTCAAGTAATCTTACATGAAATAATTTTAAAACCTTTTTGAAATAATTCATGAAAGAACTTATCATGACGATAAAAGTTATTACATGAATCTTTACTGAAAGGACTTTGAGAGAACTTCTTGAAAGGAAACAAGAAATAACTCAGAAATCTTCCAAAGATTGTAGTCATGAAATAATTTAGAAAGATTTTTGAAATAATCTAAGGTATTTTTTCAACGAATCAATTCAAGATAGTTACAAAAAGTTTTTATGTAATAATTCCAAGCAAAGTTTTAGTAATATTTCAAGTAATCTTACATGAAATAATTTTAAAACCTTTTTGAAATAATTCATGAAAGAACTTATCATGACGATAAAAGTTATTACATGAATCCTTACTGAAAGGACTTTGAGAGAACTTCTTGAAAGGAAACAAGAAATAACTCAGAAATCTTCCAAAGATTCCAGTCATAAAATAATTTAGAAAGATTATCAAAATGATCTAAGGTATTCTTTCAACGAATCATTTCAAGATACTTACAAAAAGCTTTTATGTGATAATTCCAAGCAAGGTTTTGGTAATATTTCAAGTAATCTTACATGAAATAATTTTAAAACCTTTTTGAAATAATTCACGAAAGAACTTATCATGACGATAAAAGTTATTACATGAATCCTTACTGAAAGGACTTTGAGAGAACTTCTTGAAAGGAAACAAGAAATAACTCAGAAATCTTCCAACGATCAAAATCAGAAAATAATTTAGAAAGATTTTCGGAATGATCTAAGGTATTCTTTCACCGAATCATTTCAAGATTCATTCAAAAAGCTTTTATGAAATAATTCATGTAATATTTTGGTAAAGTCTCAAGAAATCATACATGAAATAATTTTAAAACCTTTTTGAACTATTTCATGAAATAACTTATGATGAGAATAAAAGTTATTACATAAATCCTTACTGAAAGGACTTTGAAAGAACTTCTTGAAAGAAAACAAGAAATAACTCAGAAATCTTCCAAAGATTCTAGTCATGAAATAATTTAGAAAGATTTTCGGAAATAATCTAAGGTATTTTTTCAACGAATCAATTCAAGATAGTTACAAAAAGTTTTTATGTAATAATTCCAAGCAAGGTTTTAGTAATATTTCAAGTAATCTTACATGAAATAATTTTAAAACCTTTTTGAAATAATTCATGAAAGAACTTATCATGACGATAAAAGTTATTACATGAATCCTTACTGAAAGGACTTTGAGAGAACTTCTTGAAAGGAAACATGAAATAACTCAAAAATCTTCCAAAGATTCTAGTCATGAAATAATTTAGAAAGATTTTCGAAATAATCTAAGGTATTCTTTCAACGAATCATTTCAAGATACTTACAAAAAGTTTTTATGTAATAATTCCAAGCAAGGTTTTAGTAATATTTCAAGTAATCTTACATGAAATAATTTTAAAACCTTTTGAAATAATTCATGAAAGAACTTATCATGACGATAAAAGTTATTACATGAATCCTTACTGAAAGGACTTTAAGAAAACTTCTTGAAAGGAAACAAGAAATAACTCAGAAATCTTCCAAAGATTCCAGTCATAAAATAATTTAGAAAGATTATCAAAATGATCTAAGGTATTCTTTCAACGAATCATTTCAAGATACTTACAAAAAGCTTTTATGTGATAATTCCAAGCAAGGTTTTGGTAATATTTCAAGTAATCTTACATGAAATAATTTTAAAACCTTTTTGAAATAATTCACGAAAGAACTTATCATGACGATAAAAGTTATTACATGAATCCTTACTGAAAGGACTTTGAGAGAACTTCTTGAAAGGAAACAAGAAATAACTCAGAAATCTTCCAACGAATAAAATCAGAAAATAATTTAGAAAGATTTTCGGAATGATCTAAGGTATTCTTTCACCGAATCATTTCAAGATTCATTCAAAAAGCTTTTATGAAATAATTCATGTAATATTTTGGTAAAGTCTCAAGAAATCATACATGAAATAATTTTAAAACCTTTTGAAATATTTCATGAAATAACTTATGATGAGAATAAAAGTTATTACATAAATCCTTACTGAAAGGACTTTGAAAGAACTTCTTGAAAGGAAACAAGAAATAACTCAGAAATCTTCCAAAGATTCTAGTCATGAAATAATTTAGAAAGATTTTCGAAATAATCTAAGGTATTTTTTCAACGAATCAATTCAAGATAGTTACAGAAAGTTTTTATGTAATAATTCCAAGCAAGGTTTTAGTAATATTTCAAGTAATCTTACATGAAATAATTTTAAAACCTTTTTGAAATAATTCATGAAAGAACTTATCATGACGATAAAAGTTATTACATGAATCCTTACTGAAAGGACTTTAAGAAAACTTCTTGAAAGGAAACAAGAAATAACTCAGAAATCTTCCAAAGATTGTAGTCATGAAATAATTTAGAAAGATTTTTGAAATAATCTAAGGTATTCTTTCAACGAATCATTTCAATATACTTACAAAAAGCTTTTATGTAATAATTCCAAGCAAGGTTTTGGTAATATTTCAAGTAATCTTACATGAAATGATTTTAAAACCTTTTTGAAATAATTCATGAAAGAACTTATCATGACGATAAAAGTTATTACATGAATCCTTACTGGAAGGACTTTGAGAGAACTTCTTGAAAGGAAACAAGAAATAACTCAAAAATCTTCCAAAGATTCTAGTCATGAAATAATTTAGGAAGATTTTCGAAATAATCTAAGGTATTCTTTCAACGAATCATTTCAAGATACTTACAAAAAGTTTTTATGTAATAATTCCAAGCAAGGTTTTAGTAATATTTCAAGTAATCTTACATGAAATAATTTTAAAACCTTTTTGAAATAATTCATGAAAGAACTTATCATGACGATAAAAGTTATTACATGAATCCTTACTGAAAGGACTTTGAGAGAACTTCTTGAAAGGAAACAAGAAATAACTCAGAAATCTTCCAACGATTAAAATCAGAAAATAATTTAGAAAGATTTTCGGAATGATCTAAGGTATTCTTTCACCGAATCATTTCAAGATTCATTCAAAAAGCTTTTATGAAATAATTCATGTAATATTTTGGTAAAGTCTCAAGAAATCATACATGAAATAATTTTAAAACCTTTTTGAAATATTTCATGAAATAACTTATGATGAGAATAAAAGTTATTACATAAATCCTTACTGAAAGGACTTTGAAAGAACTTCTTGAAAGGAAACAAGAAATAACTCAGAAATCTTCCAAAGATTCTAGTCATGAAATAATTTAGGAAGATTTTCGAAATAATCTAAGGTATTCTTTCAACGAATCATTTCAAGATACTTACAAAAAGTTTTTATGTAATAATTCCAAGCAAGGTTTTAGTAATATTTCAAGTAATCTTACATGAAATAATTTTAAAACCTTTTTGAAATAATTCATGAAAGAACTTATCATGACGATAAAAGTTATTACATGAATCCTTACTGAAAGGACTTTGAGAGAACTTCTTGAAAGGAAACAAGAAATAACTCAGAAATCTTCCAACGATTAAAATCAGAAAATAATTTAGAAAGATTTTCGGAATGATCTAAGGTATTCTTTCACCGAATCATTTCAAGATTCATTCAAAAAGCTTTTATGAAATAATTCATGTAATATTTTGGTAAAGTCTCAAGAAATCATACATGAAATAATTTTAAAACCTTTTTGAACTATTTCATGAAATAACTTATGATGAGAATAAAAGTTATTACATAAATCCTTACTGAAAGGACTTTGAAAGAACTTCTTGAAAGAAAACAAGAAATAACTCAGAAATCTTCCAACGATTAAAATCAGAAAATAATTTAGAAAGATTTTCGGAATGATCTAAGGTATTCTTTCACCGAATCATTTCAAGATTCATTCAAAAAGCTTTTATGAAATAATTCATGTAATATTTTGGTAAAGTCTCAAGAAATCATACATGAAATAATTTTAAAACCTTTTTGAAATAATTCATGAAAGAACTTATCATGACGATAAAAGTTATTACATGAATCCTTACTGAAAGGACTTTGAGAGAACTTCTTGAAAGGAAACAAGAAATAACTCAGAAATCTTCCAACGATTAAAATCAGAAAATAATTTAGAAAGATTTTCGGAATGATCTAAGGTATTCTTTCACCGAATCATTTCAAGATTCATTCAAAAGCTTTTATGAAATAATTCATGTAATATTTTGGTAAAGTCTCAAGAAATCATACATGAAATAATTTTAAAACCTTTTTGAACTATTTCATGAAATAACTTATGATGAGAATAAAAGTTATTACATAAATCCTTACTGAAAGGACTTTGAAAGAACTTCTTGAAAGAAAACAAGAAATAACTCAGAAATCTTCCAAAGATTCTAGTCATGAAATAATTTAGAAAGATTTTCGAAATAATCTAAGGTATTTTTTCAACGAATCAATTCAAGATAGTTACAAAAAGTTTTTATGTAATAATTCCAAGCAAGGTTTTAGTAATATTTCAAGTAATCTTACATGAAATAATTTCAAAACCTTTTTGAAATAATTCATGAAAGAACTTATCATGACGATAAAAGTTATTACATGAATCCTTACTGAAAGGACTTTGAGAGAACTTCTTGAAAGGAAACATGAAATAACTCAAAAATCTTCCAAAGATTCTAGTCATGAAATAATTTAGGAAGATTTTCGAAATAATCTAAGGTATTCTTTCAACGAATCATTTCAAGATACTTACAAAAAGTTTTTATGTAATAATTCCAAGCAAGGTTTTAGTAATATTTCAAGTAATCTTACATGAAATAATTTTAAAACCTTTTTGAAATAATTCATGAAAGAACTTATCATGTCGATAAAAGTTATTACATGAATCCTTACTGAAAGGACTTTAAGAAAACTTCTTGAAAGGAAACAAGAAATAACTCAGAAATCTTCCAAAGATTCCAGTCATAAAATAATTTAGAAAGATTATCAAAATGATCTAAGGTATTCTTTCAACGAATCATTTCAAGATACTTACAAAAAGCTTTTATGTGATAATTCCAAGCAAGGTTTTGGTAATATTTCAAGTAATCTTACATGAAATAATTTTAAAACCTTTTGAAATAATTCACGAAAGAACTTATCATGACGATAAAAGTTATTACATGAATCCTTACTGAAAGGACTTTGAGAGAACTTCTTGAAAGGAAACAAGAAATAACTCAGAAATCTTCCAACGAATAAAATCAGAAAATAATTTAGAAAGATTTTCGGAATGATCTAAGGTATTCTTTCACCGAATCATTTCAAGATTCATTCAAAAGCTTTTATGAAATAATTCATGTAATATTTTGGTAAAGTCTCAAGAAATCATACATGAAATAATTTTAAAACCTTTTTGAAATATTTCATGAAATAACTTATGATGAGAATAAAAGTTATTACATAAATCCTTACTGAAAGGACTTTGAAAGAACTTCTTGAAAGGAAACAAGAAATAACTCAGAAATCTTCCAAAGATTCTAGTCATGAAATAATTTAGAAAGATTTTCGAAATAATCTAAGGTATTTTCTCAACGAATCAATTCAAGATAGTTACAAAAAGTTTTTATGTAATAATTCCAAGCAAGGTTTTAGTAATATTTCAAGTAATCTTACATGAAATAATTTTAAAACCTTTTTGAAATAATTCATGAAAGAACTTATCATGACGATAAAAGTTATTACATGGATCCTTACTGAAAGGACTTTGAGAGAACTTCTTGAAAGGAAACAAGAAATAACTCAAAAATCTTCCAAAGATTCTAGTCATGAAATAATTTAGGAAGAGTTTCGAAATAATCTAAGGTATTCTTTCAACGAATCATTTCAAGATACTTACAAAAAGTTTTTATGTAATAATTCCAAGCAAGGTTTTAGTAATATTTCAAGTAATCTTACATGAAATAATTTTAAAACCTTTTGAAATAATTCATGAAAGAACTTATCATGACGATAAAAGTTATTACATGAATCCTTACTGAAAGGACTTTAAGAAAACTTCTTGAAAGGAAACAAGAAATAACTCAGAAATCTTCCAAAGATTCCAGTCATAAAATAATTTAGAAAGATTATCAAAATGATCTGAGGTATTCTTTCAACGAATCATTTCAAGATACTTACAAAAAGCTTTTATGTGATAATTCCAAGCAAGGTTTTGGTAATATTTCAAGTAATCTTACATAAAATAATTTTAAAACCTTTTTGAAATAATTCATGAAAGAACTTATCATGACGATAAAAGTTATTACATGAATCCTTACTGAAAGGACTTTGAGAGAACTTCTTGAAAGGAAACAAGAAATAACTCAGAAATCTTCCAAAGATTGTAGTCATGAAATAATTTAGAAAGATTTTTGAAATAATCTAAGGTATTCTTTCAACGAATCATTTCAATATACTTACAAAAAGCTTTTATGTAATAATTCCAAGCAAGGTTTTGGTAATATTTCAAGAAATCTTACATGAAATAATTTTAAAACCTTTTTGAAATAATTCATGAAAGAACTTATCATGACGATAAAAGTTATTACATGAATCCTTACTGAAAGGACTTTGAGAAAACTTCTTGAAAGGAAACAAGAAATAACTCAGAAATCTTCCAAAGATTCTAGTCATGAAATAATTTAGAAAGATTTTCGAAATAATCTAAGGTATTTTTTCAACGAATCAATTCAAGATAGTTACAAAAAGTTTTTATGTAATAATTCCAAGCAAGGTTTTAGTAATATTTCAAGTAATCTTACATGAAATAATTTTTAAACCTTTTTGAAATAATTCATGAAAGAACTTATCATGACGATAAAAGTTATTATATGAATCCTTACTGAAAGGACTTTAAGAAAACTTCTTGAAAGGAAACAAGAAATAACTCAGAAATCTTCCAAAGATTGTAGTCATGAAATAATTTAGAAAGATTTTTGAAATAATCTAAGGTATTCTTTCAACGAATCATTTAAATATACTTACAAAAAGCTTTTATGTAATAATTCCAAGCAAGGTTTTGGTAATATTTCAAGTAATCTTACATGAAATAATTTTAAAACCTTTTTGAAATAATTCATGAAAGAACTTATCATGACGATAAAAGTTATTACATGAATCCTTACTGAAAGGACTTTGAGAGAACTTCTTGAAAGGAAACAAGAAATAACTCAGAAATCTTCCAAAGATTCTAGTCATGAAATAATTTAGAAAGATTTTCGAAATAATCTAAGGTATTTTTTCAACGAATCAATTCAAGATAGTTACAAAAAGTTTTTATGTAATAATTCCAAGCAAGGTTTTAGTAATATTTCAAGTAATCTTACATGAAATAATTTTAAAACCTTTTGAAATAATTCATGAAAGAACTTATCATGACGATAAAAGTTATTACATGAATCCTTACTGAAAGGACTTTAAGAAAACTTCTTGAAAGGAAACAAGAAATAACTCAGAAATCTTCCAAAGATTCCAGTCATAAAATAATTTAGAAAGATTATCAAAATGATCTAAGGTATTCTTTCAACGAATCATTTCAAGATACTTACAAAAAGCTTTTATGTGATAATTCCAAGCAAGGTTTTGGTAATATTTCAAGTAATCTTACATGAAATAATTTTAAAACCTTTTTGAAATAATTCATGAAAGAACTTATCATGACGATAAAAGTTATTACATGAATCCTTACTGAAAGGACTTTGAGAGAACTTCTTGAAAGGAAACAAGAAATAACTCAGAAATCTTCCAAAGATTGTAGTCATGAAATAATTTAGAAAGATTTTTTAAATAATCTAAGGTATTCTTTCAACGAATCATTGCAATATACTTACAAAAAGCTTTTATGTAATAATTCCAAGCAAGGTTTTGGTAATATTTCAAGTAATCTTACATGAAATAATTTTAAAACCTTTTTAAAATAATTCATGAAAGAACTTATCACGACGATAAAAGTTATTACATGAATACTTACTGAAAGGACTTTGAGAGAACTTCTTGAAAGGAAACAAGAAATAACTCAGAAATCTTCCAAAGATTCCAGTCATAAAATAATTTAGAAAGATTATCAAAATGATCTAAGGTATTCTTTCAACGAATCATTTCAAGATACTTACAAAAAGCTTTTATGTGATAATTCCAAGCAAGGTTTTGGTAATATTTCAAGTAATCTTACATGAAATAATTTTAAAACCTTCTTGAAATAATTCATGAAAGAACTTATCGTGACGATAAAAGTTATTACATGAATCCTTACTGAAAGGACTTTGAGAGAACTTCTTGAAAGGAAACAAGAAATAACTCAGAAATCTTCCAAAGATTCTAGTCATGAAATAATTTAGAAAGATTTTCGAAATAATCTAAGGTATTTTTTCAACGAATCAATTCAAGATAGTTACAAAAAGTTTTTATGTAATAATTCCAAGCAAGGTTTTAGTAATATTTCAAGTAATCTTACATGAAATAATTTTAAAACCTTTTTGAAATAATTCATGAAAGAACTTATCATGACGATAAAAGTTATTACATGAATCCTTACTGAAAGGACTTTAAGAAAACTTCTTGAAAGGAAACAAGAAATAACTCAGAAATCTTCCAAAGATTCCAGTCATAAAATAATTTAGAAAGATTATCAAAATGATCTAAGGTATTCTTTCAACGAATCATTTCAAGATACTTACAAAAAGCTTTTATGTGATAATTCCAAGCAAGGTTTTGGTAATATTTCAAGTAATCTTACATGAAATAATTTTAAAACCTTTTGAAATAATTCATGAAAGAACTTATCATGACGATAAAAGTTATTACATGAATCCTTACTGAAAGGACTTTGAGAGAACTTCTTGAAAGGAAACAAGAAATAACTCAGAAATCTTCCAAAGATTGTAGTCATGAAATAATTTAGAAAGATTTTTGAAATAATCTAATGTATTCTTTCAACGAATCATTTCAATATACTTACAAAAGCTTTTATGTAATAATTCCAAGCAAGGTTTTGGTAATATTTCAAGTAATCTTACATGAAATAATTTTAAAACCTTTTTGAAATAATTCATGAAAGAACTTATCATGACGATAAAAGTTATTACATGAATCCTTACTGAAAGGACTTTGAGAGAACTTCTTGAAAGGAAACAAGAAATAACTCAGAAATCTTCCAAAGATTCTAGTCATGAAATAATTTAGAAAGATTTTCGAAATAATCTAAGGTATTTTTTCAACGAATCAATTCAAGATAGTTACAAAAAGTTTTTATGTAATAATTCCAAGCAAGGTTTTAGTAATATTTCAAGTAATCTTACATGAAATAATTTTAAAACCTTTTGAAATAATTCATGAAAGAACTTATCATGACGATAAAAGTTATTACATGAATCCTTACTGAAAGGACTTTAAGAAAACTTCTTGAAAGGAAACAAGAAATAACTCAGAAATCTTCCAAAGATTCCAGTCATAAAATAATTTAGAAAGATTATCAAAATGATCTAAGGTATTCTTTCAACGAATCATTTCAAGATACTTACAAAAGCTTTTATGTGATAATTCCAAGCAAGGTTTTGGTAATATTTCAAGTAATCTTACATGAAATAATTTTAAAACCTTTTTGAAATAATTCATGAAAGAACTTATCATGACGATAAAAGTTATTACATGAATCCTTACTGAAAGGACTTTGAGAGAACTTCTTGAAAGGAAACAAGAAATAACTCAGAAATCTTCCAAAGATTGTAGTCATGAAATAATTTAGAAAGATTTTTTAAATAATCTAAGGTATTCTTTCAACGAATCATTTCAATATACTTACAAAAAGCTCTTATGTAATAATTCCAAGCAAGGTTTTGGTAATATTTCAAGTAATCTTACATGAAATAATTTTAAAACCTTTTGAAATAATTCATGAAAGAACTTATCATGACGATAAAAGTTATTACATGAATACTTACTGAAAGGACTTTGAGAGAACTTCTTGAAAGGAAACAAGAAATAACTCAGAAATCTTCCAAAGATTCCAGTCATAAAATAATTTAGAAAGATTATCAAAATGATCTAAGGTATTCTTTCAACGAATCATTTCAAGATACTTACAAAAAGCTTTTATGTGATAATTCCAAGCAAGGTTTTGGTAATATTTCAAGTAATCTTACATGAAATAATTTTAAAACCTTTTTGAAATAATTCATGAAAGAACTTATCGTGACGATAAAAGTTATTACATGAATCCTTACTGAAAGGACTTTGAGAGAACTTCTTGAAAGGAAACAAGAAATAACTCAGAAATCTTCCAACGATTAAAATCAGAAAATAATTTAGAAAGATTTTCGGAATGATCTAAGGTATTCTTTCACCGAATCATTTCAAGATTCATTCAAAAAGCTTTCATGAAATAATTCATGCAATATTTTGGTAAAGTCTCAAGAAATCTTACATGAAATAATTTTGAAATCTTTTTGAAATATTTCATGAAATAACTTATGATAAGAATAAAAGTTATTACATGAATCCTTACTGAAAGGACTTTGAAAGGACTTTATGAAAGAAAACGTGAAAGATAACAGAATCATTTAGAAATATTTTCGGGATTAGTTTATAATTTATCCGCTTGATGGCGGTATCTCTTACTCTCGCAAGCGGTAAGAGTGCTTCCCGTTTCATATATAAGGAAAATAAGAATCTTATATGGAAACTATAAATTGTTATGCGTGCGATGTCTGTGTTATGATACTTTGATTTTAACCGCTGTAAAACTATTCGTAATCCTATGAATAATTATATCATCATATATCCGTTATATATATATATATATATGTGTGTGTGTGTGTGTGTGTGTGTATGTGTATTGATTCTAAATTATTTCTTAAATAATACAGGAAAGAATAAAATTTCTAGAACTTTACACGTCTCTCAACTAAAGATAGATGAAAAGATTAATGCATTATTACGAAAAGAATTCATGGATCCTTACAGAATTCTTTCATTGAAAGGATTCTGTAATAATTCTATGTCCGAGGTATATTTCTTTCAGAAATAATACAATGAAATATTTTAAAAATATTTTATATCATTCTTACAGAATACTTTCAATGAAAGATGTATGAAAAGATTTACGAATTATTACCAAAAGAATTCATGGATCCTTACAGAATTCTTTTATTGAAAGGATTCTGTAATAATTCTATGTCCGAGGTATATTCCTTTTAGAAATAATACAATGAAATATTTTAAAAATATTTCATATTATTCTTACAGAATCCTTTCAATGGAAGATGTATGAAAAGATTTACGAATTATTACCAAAAGAATTCATGGATCCTTACAGAATTCTTTCATTGAAAGGATTCTGTAATAATTCTATGTCCGAGGTATATTCCTTTTAGAAATAATACAATGAAATATTTTAAAAATATTTCATATTATTCTTACAGAATCCTTTCAATGGAAGATGTATGAAAAGATTTACGAATTATTACCAAAAGAATTCATGGATCCTTACAGAAGTCTTCCATTGAAAGGATTTTGAAATGACTTGTGAATTTTTTATGAAATATTTTTATGTATTATTTTTAAAAGAATAATACCTCGGACATAGAATTATTTCAGAATCCTTTCAGTGAAATATTTCTGAAAGATTGTAGTCCTTTTATGAATCCTTTCAGAATCCTTTCAAAGTCCTTTCATGCTGTATGGGGAATAAATGAATTTATTCAAAATTTAAATAAACAATCATCATGGCACATAATACAAGCTAATGCTTTTCTTTTCTGAAAATTCAGTAGTAAATGGAAAGAAAGTTAATAATTATGAGTTCAGGTGTAGTGTTTTACATCTCATTATTAAAAGCTTTTTACCCACAAATTACAAATATAAACTTTTTTTTTAGTTCAAAGTCTGAGAATATATAGAAAACGGCGGTTGAATAGGTAAAAATTCTATACGCACTGTAAGTAGTTAGGTAATCTTATTTTGATTTATTATTCAATTTTAAATCGTTTTGTATTGTAATATGATAAATTTGTTCAATTTACTTTTTTTTAAATATTGGAGAGAATAATTACAATCATTATAATTATTATTACTACTATTATTATTATTGTTCTTATTATGATTTACTAATAATAAATATTAATTACTATGAATTTTTACCTATTCAATCGCCATTTTCTATATGAACCCGCACTTTGAACTAAAAAAAAAGTTTATATTTGCAATCTGTGGGTCAAAAGTTTTCATAAAGAAAAAAATTAGCTTGTAGGGCGGCAACGGTCACCTTTTCGAAAACAAAGCGCTTTTTTGAAGGTGACATTCTCGCCTAGTAGAAAAATCAAGCGTTTAAAAATAAAAATTAAAGCTAAAACTGTAATTTGCGGCGACATGCAGTTCATCGGTAAGACATGTTATGCCGTAAATGAATATTAGGTTTAGCAAACTCGGAATAAACAGAATAAAACTCAAAGTAAAATGTAATTTACAGTATCATTTTTGTTCTCATGGGAAATTTTGCTAGTTTAGCATAGCAAAACTATATGTACTCTAAATATAATTCAGTGAAATATCACCAAATTCAAGTGAAAATCGCTGTACTGCAATTCAGTGAAATTTTACAAAATGAAATAGTTAAATATCCACTAGCATATCCACATTTTCACTGAAATTCATTGGAATTTCTTCAGATTATTCCATGAGATTTCTGCACTGATTTCAAATAGTGGTTATTTCACTAAAATTTTATTAAAAGTATAGCTATTTTTTTTCAGTGCAGCGATTTTCACAGATCTGTTCAGTGGGATTCAATGAATTACATTTAGAAAGTATGACATTTGCACATTTACCAGTGTAAAGTATTTCAAAATCTTTTAATAATTTTTCAAATATTAGTACCAGCTTATGAACTGTTTGTTTAATTAATAAATAATGAAATTTGTACTAAATAAATACAATCGATAAAACATCAGTAATTTAATAATCTTATAATATTAGTAAATAAACTTAAAAATAAAGTAGTAATATTTCGCTGAAAGTGTTATTGTTGCTAATGAGGAAAATCCCTTTAGTTTTGCATATCAAAATTATATGCAGGTCATCTGCAAATTTTCCGAGAAAACGCAATTTACTTTCTCATATTAATTATTTAACATGTTTGTGCAGGATAATGCACTGTGTTTAATTAATATATAGAAAAAATGTACTGGTTAAATAAAATCGACAAAACATCGGTAATTTAATAATATTATAAAACTATTAAATGAACTTAAAAATAAAGCAACAATATTTCGAAGAAAGTATCATTGTCGTTATCGGGAAAAATTCCTTTGGTTTTGCAAATTAAAACTATATGCAGGTCATCTGCAAATTTTCCAAGATAACGCAATTTACTTTCTCATATTGATTATTCAACATGTTTGTGCAGGTTAATGCACTGTGTTTAATTAATATATAGAAAAAATATACTGGTTAAATAAAATCAATAAAACATCGATAATTTAATAAAATAAAATTATTAAATAAACTTAAAAAATAAAGCAGTAACATTTCAATGAAAGTATCATTGTTGTTATCGAAGAAAATCCCTATAGTTTTGCATATCAAAACTATATGCAGGTCATCTGCAAATTTTCCAAGATATCACAATTTACTTTCTTATATTAATTATTCAACATGTTTGTGCAGGTTAATGCACTGTGTTTAATTAATATATAAAAAAAATGTACTGATTAAATAAAATCGATATAACGCCGATAATGTAATAATATTAATATTATTCTTATATAAACTTAATAATGAAACAGCAAATCTTGATGAAAGTATCATTGTTATTGTCTAAGAAAATCCCTATAGTTTTTGGTATCAAAACTATATGCAGGTCATTTGCAAATTTTCCAAGATATCGCAATTTACTTTCTCATATAAATGTTTAAAATCTTTATTTAGGTTGATGTACTGTTTGCTTAATTAATATATAGAAAAAATATATTAGCTTAATAAAATCTATAAAACATTTCTATTCAAATAATATTAATATATAATTCTTACATAAACTTAATAATAAAACAGAGAATTTTGATGAAAATATCATTGTCGTTGTCTAGGGAAATTCCTATAGTTTTGGATACTAAAACTCCTGCTAAATTTCATAATTAAATTCACTTTTTTAATATGGTTGAGATGATTGAGATAATTATGATTCAACATACAATTATTTCGATATTATGTTTTGTAGTCTCACTATAAACCGTTTCAATAAAATTATACTCAATGTAGCTTTTCAGCTACGTACATAATTGTGTATATGTATTATATATATTAATTTTCCAAAGAGAATAATTCGAATTTACATGATAAACTTTTAGAAATTTTTTCAATATTTTCTAAAATGAAACTCGTAATAAAACGATTAAAGTACAGCTTTTGGTATTATTTTAGCTAAGTTAATAATCATCGATTGAAAATTAATAGTATATTTCCCATCTTGGGAGAAGAAATAAAGAATGCCATAAATCATATGCAAATTGTATGCAAATGATTTAAGGCAATCCTTATTTACTCCCGCGGTGAAAATACTATTTTGCCTATCAAGTCCGAAAATACAACCTTTGCGATCGAATGCAGTGAACGAAAGTGGCACTTTCGGCCCGCTGGGCAAAAAAAATAATATTTAAGATTTTTTAATTTAGTTAAAATACAGAATATTTAAATTTTTTATTTTATGATGAAGAATAAACAATAATGCATAATCTGGTAAAGAAAAACAATTTATGTTTATTTAAATTAATCATATTAAACTTCATGATATATAAATATAATATTAGAAATAATAATACTCATCATGTTTATATGCAATATCTACGGTCGTCTCAAAGATGTTCAAACAGCTGTTATTTTACTTACGGCTAAAAGGAATCACTGCGTAAGTTATTTTGATATAATACTTTTCTACAACTGAAAATGAGATAACACTTCTTAATCGAAAATTAAACGATACATGTTTCTGAACATAAATAAAACAATACCTCTTTAGAACTAAAAATAAAATAGCACCTTTTTTAAATCGAAAATAAAAGAAAAGTTCAAATTACTGTTATAAAATTTATAAGCTAGTTAACGTTAATAATCAAAATGATGTTATACTTGACAAATATAAAAGGTTGACGCAGTGTATATTCAAAATATATATTTATGCACCTATAGAACCTTGACCTTTCAGCTCTAAGCTAAAAAATCCAAAATTTATAAATTATAAACTTACAAACTTTCAATCTACATAATTATTTATCTATAAATATACAGTACTGCTCAAAAGTTCGGAAACATTTTTTTTTCAATGATTCAAATTCAAATCGTGATATCTCAGAAACGCTTTGATGAATTTAAAAAAATCAAACGGCGTTTTAAAAATCAGACGAAATACTATCTTTTTATGAGCTGTAGAATATTTTAAACTCTTTTTTAACTTAATTTATGATAGGAAATTTTTGAACTTTTACGAATTTTTTAATTTTAATCAATCAACTGTAACTTTTTAAAGAATTGATAAAATTAACAAATTCAAAATCGATTGCAAAGTAGAGCAAATTTCCTAAACGATTGTCTTCAATAAATTTTTAATATCTATTTCGTGTGCAAAGATACAAGCGTGCGAAAATGAAGAAAATAAGAAAATAATTTTTCAGGTGCAATAACATTTTCCATGTTTCTTCATGTTTTGGTGTGCTTACATTAAATTTACAATATAAAGTTATGAATAGTTGCCGAAATATGAAAAAAATATGGAATATTTTCTTGCATCTAAAAGATTATTTTACAGTTGATTGATTGAAATTCAAAAATTTGTAAAAATTCAAAGATTTCCAATCATTAAAAAATTAAGTTAAAGGAGAATTTAAAATATTCTACAACTTATAAAAAGATAGTATTTTGCCTAATCTTTAAAACGCCGTTTGAATTTTCTAAATTCATCAAAGCGTTTCTAAGATATCACGATTTGAATTTGAGTCTTTGAAAAAAAAAATGTTTCCGAACTTTTGAGCGGTAATGTATACTACATCCATGAATTCATATGCTTATAAACCTAAACTATAAGTTAGAAAATCCTATACTTGTAAATCCTGAACTTGTAGATCCTAAACCTATAAATTTTAAATCCATAAATTAATAGACCTCTAAGCACCACTTCTAAGACCCTTAACTCCTAAACCTTAAATCCTTAAACCATAAACCTATAAACCATAAATCAATAAATCCATAATTCAGAAGCCTATATCTCTGGATCTATAAATTTTTAACCCTTAAATCCCAAACCCGTAAATTGATATATCTATAAACGTTCAAGTTGAACATTCTAAATCTGTAAATTTATGTATCCATAAACCCTCAACCGATGTATCCTAAATCCATGAATTGAAATACTTTTGATCGCACAACCTATAATTCCTAAACTCACAAACCCTAAACTCCTAAACACTAATCTCAAAGTTCCTAAAACTACAAACCCAAAACCTATAAACACTGAGCTCTTAGATACTAAACCTATACAACCTTATTCTATAATTCCTAAGCTTATAAATGTATATTTTCATAAACCGTCAACTAAAAAATCAGAAATTGATGAATTTATATTAGTGACTTTTGGAAAATTTTGAATTTTGGGTTATAAAAATAAAAATCTCAAACATTTAGAGCACATTTATTAAATTTTTAGTAAAGACTGCTTATGAAGTCTAAAAATAAGAAAACCAACAACAATACAGAAGCAACTTACAATCAAGAAAATCCAATCTTGATGAAACCTGGTGATGGCCTAAGATTGTATTCATCTAATCAAGAGGCCAAGTAAATATTAAGAAGAAGTCTGAAAATCATAGTATATTTCGATACAAGTGTCGTATGTGGCAGAAAATGTCATATACGACACGAGTATCGTATACTTCTTTATAGCATGTGTGTCGTAAATTCGCTAAAAAAATTACAATACAAACGTCCTTGATTATATATTCGTAATAATTCATTAAAAATAAAAAATGATAAGTATCACATGATTTTTGAAGTTATGCTCTAAAAATTATAAGTTGATAAAAAATTAAATTTAAAAAATTAAAAAGATGGGTTGCGAAAACTTTTGGAATTTGTTAAGAGGGGGTCGTAACCATTCGCCGCTCTATACAGGGTGGCGCTGTGGTCAGATGAGGGAAATATAGAAAATATTTTTTATTCAGCGATTTATAATTTATCGAGACAATAATATACTTCTAACGTTGTCAAGGGCACTAGCCATATATATGTAGAATTATTATTGATGCTAATATTGTTTGAAAAGTCTAAAATATTATCATAAAACGAAAAATGCGGCGCGTGGTAGAAACGATGTAAACATATGGGTATGTTTCCTAAGTGCGACAGAGAAAGTAAAAGTAAAGAACGAAGTATACACATGCTCACGCTGGCTCTACTTCACACTGCATTTTTCGTTTTATAACAGTAGCTTAGACTTTTCAAACTAGATTATCATCAATAATTTTTCTACATATATATAGCTAGTGCCTTTGACAACGTTAGAAGTATATTACTGTCTCGATAAATTATAAATCGCTGAATAAAAAATATTTTATATATTTCTCTCACCTGACCGCAGCGCCGCCAAGCGGCAAATGGTTCCTACCTCCTCTTAACTCAGGGAAGTCAAAGATTTATAAGTGCCTATAGTTATATTTTGAAAAGCACCTATACCAATCACCCTTTCATATTTGTCAAGTATAACATAACTTTGATTAATAATTAAAAATAATTAAAAATTCCATAGCAGTGATTATAACTGTACTTCAATGTTTCATATATGACCAAAAACATTTGTCGTTTAATTTTTAGCAAAAACAAGTTTTATTTTATTTTCAATTAAAGAAAGGTGTTATTTAAAAAAAAAAATTACATAGAAAATCCTTTTGAGATAACACCTTTTTCAACTAAATTGATACATACTTTTAGCGAAAAATAAACATCTATTCACGGCAAGAAAGAAAAAACTGCATTTCAGAGAGTTTTATATGATTTATTTAAGTGAATGTACATTGTTTTTATTTAATAAATTATGCATTATTTAATTTATTGATTCTGATAAAATAAAAAATTCATGTTCCTTTATTTTAATAAGCTAAAATATCAATTTTAATTGAAACTAAATGATTTTCAATTTTGCATAATGTCTAAAAAAATAATAGCAAAAGCTATACTTTTATCCAGTCTTTTTAAGAATTTTATTTCAGAAAATCTAGAAAAAATTGTAAACAATAATCTTTTAAACTTAAATGATTCCATTTGAAAAAGTATACATATAATCAATGAAGCAATCGTCGAGTACTTCTGTATTTAATTCTTACTTTTTAATAATATAAAATCCATAAAATCCATATAAAAGATAGACCAAATTCATGAGTTCTGGTGTAGTGTCCGTTTTACATCCCCTTAATTGTAATACTTTTAATGAAATAAAATTATGCATTCTCTATCTCATCACACTATCTTTTTATTTTCAAGTGCTGTAAAATATATTAAATTTTACTAAATATCTACAAAAGAACTTGCCAGGCCCGTAGTTTAATATTTTGTTGGTGAAATGCTTAATGTATGTGAGTACTGCTTTATAATTGAATTGTTAGCTAATTCAAGTGTGTTGAATAATAAGTTGATCTGATAAATCATTTTTTTTTCAATTTCGATGTGTATTATCATCGCTATCTTCATCTCAATAATCCCTTTTTTTCAAAAATTATTTGGCAAAGTTTTTCCAAATATTCGTCTATCAAAGAGAATTTAAATTGAACATTTTATGGATTTTACATTATTAAAAAGTAAGAATTAAATACAGAAGTACTCGACGATTGCTTCATTGATTTCAAAACTTTTTTTAGCTGAAACTGTAAATATTTCATAAATTTTATATTATTAAAAAGAATGAATTGAATACAGAAGTACTCGACGATTGCTTGATTGATTTCAAAACTTTCTTAAGCGAAAACTATAGATAAATCTAGTAAAAGGTATAAACTTAGTAATAATTACTCTATTTATTTCAGTACTCTTATTAAAAAAAAAAATATGATGTATGTAGTAAAAAAAAAGAAATATTTAGAAAAAATGTTCTAAAGAATACTATACTGTTTAATAACTAAACTCGCCTAAAATATACTTTTTTAAAAGTAATAATAATATAATAAAATAGTATTCATCAGTTTGAAAAATGGCTTAAAACAAAAAATAACAGACATGATATTTAAAAGCTTTGAAGAAATCTTATTACATCCGAAAATCAAAAGATAGTGTAATTATATTTTTCTGAATTTAATATTATTTTAAAAAGAATGAATTGAATACAGAAGTATTCGACGATTGCTTGATCGATTCCAAAACTTTCTTAATAAATATTAATATAGATGGAAATAATTGTCATCAAACGTCCTATAGATATATATATATATATATATATATATATATATATATATACCTGTGTGTGTATGTGGGTGTGCACACATGTGAATTGACATAAAGTATCCCATGTATATGTATATACATATATTCATAAGCCCATGTGTGTGCGTGCATGCGCTATGACAGGAACAGTCCCATATATATATATAAAGAAAAATATATATAAACTCAAGTACGTGTGTCATGCATGTAAATTGACATGAAACGTCCCGTATATATAAATCTGTGTGTGTGTGTGTGCGCGCGTATCGTATGTAAAATGTATGTAAATTTTTGTAAACCATTATTTGCTAAACATCACAAATTATAAATGAAATTTAAAAATTTTTTAATTTATTTTTTGTTAAATTTCTAGTATATATGGTTCATAATGTCTTAAATTACATTTTTTTAAAATATGTTCATATTCTACACATAATTTCCAATAAAAAAGATTTTTATACATTTGTCCCAAAAATCAATACTTTTTCAGAAAAAAAATCACGAATCTCATCATTGATCCAAATTAACGATTTTTTTAGACTTTTTTGCACAATTAAGTAACTTTGAGAAGGCTGCCCAACTGGAGGCTTCGTATATTTTTTTCTCATAAAAAAACAAAAAAAATAAGACTTTAAAAAGCCAATTTTACCTGCTCGATTTTTAGATATACTAAATAGTAGGTTTAAATCGATCAAGTAAGCATAAATATCAGTATATTACAATTTGCAAAAATTCAGGTGAATTCTACATCTAATTTCCAAGAAAAAGTATTTTATTAAGTTTTAACGAAAAATTGATAGTTTTTGAGGAAAAAATTCATTAGAATATTTATTTAGCAAAAAATTTGGAAAATTCGAAAAATTCCATCACGTTTAAATCCTGACCCCTTTGACCTGGACCTCTAAAATTTTTTTTGTATATTTAGGGTATCGAATAGAACATTTTCACAGATTTTCGACGAATTCTATTTTTTTGTTAGGTGAGTTGACGTGAAACGTATCATATATATATATATATATATATATATATATATATATATATATATATTCATAAGCCCATGTGTGTGCGTGCATGCAAATTGACAAAACGGTCCCCTATACATAAATACAAATCTCAAGTACATGTTTAGATGTGTTTGCGCGTTCGCGTTGACAAGAAATGTCAAATATATGAAAACCGGTGCGTGGGTGTTGACATGATACGTCACATATATGTAAACCTAAGGGCACTCGGATAGGTGTGTTAGAGTTGTCATGAAATGTCCCATGTATAAAAAACTGTATGGTCGTGGGTTATACTTGACGTGGAGAATCCTATGTATATTAACGTGTGTGCATGCATGCGAATCGATATAAAATGTCCCATATGTATAAACCTGTGTCTGTGCGTGCGTTCGAATTGTCATGGAAAATTCCGTGTTTATTAACATGTGTTTGCATGCATGCGAATTGACATGAAATGTCCAATATATATATAAACCTGTGTGTTTGTATACGTTTGAATTGATATTAAAAATCTCATGTATATTAACGTGTGTGTGCATGCATACGCAACGACATGGACTGTCCCATATATATATAAACCTGTGTGTGCGTGCGTGCCCATTGACATGAAATATCCCATATATATAAATCTGTATGTGCGTGCGTTCCAATTGACGTGAAAAATCTCATGTTTATTAAAGTCTGTGTGCATGCGTGCGAATTGACATGAAATGTCCCATATATAAACCTGTGTGTGTGCGTTCGAATTGACGTGAAACATCTTATGTATATTAACGTGCGTGTGCATGCATGCGAATAGACATGAAATGTCTCATATATATAAACCTAAGGGTACTCGGATGGGTGTGTGCGCGTTGTCATGAAATGTGCCACATATATAGAAAACCTGTACTCATGAGTACGTGCTAGCCGACATGAAATGTCCCATGTATGTATGTATGTATATACATATATATAAACCAAAAAATATACGGGTCTACAGGTGCAAGTTGACATAAAACGGACCATGTATATATATATATATATATATATACATAACATATGTATCAATGCGCATATACCATGACCAGTAAAATATATTATAAAGCATCTATATTCGTTGATACTGCGCATTTCCGGTTGCGCAGTTTATGCTGGCTGAAAACGATGAAGAAGAAAAAAAATAACGAGAATACGACATTCCGAAATTTCAAACTGCATTTTCTCGTGATTGAGTGAACCGATTGTAATCAATTTTTTTAAAAATTAAAGATAATGAAAATTTTTAAATATTATTAATTGTATTTAAGTGTATATATCGATGTATTTTTATGGAATTCGATTTTTAAATTTTTGAAACTCTATTTTGAAGTATAAGAGGAGCGCCTCGACGTTTTCGTATTCGTACCTTAACTCGCCGTCGAGGCGCTACCGCGCTTCTTGATATATATATTACGTATGCGTGGATCTCACGATAATTTAATATTAATATTTTTTTTATACATGTAAAGATGCGGTCAGAACCATTTGCCGCTTGATAGCGCTCAGTCAGGTGAGAGAAAAATATTAAATATTTTTTATACAGGATTTACAAGTTACCGAGACAGTAATATACTTCTAATGTTGTCAAAGGCACTAGCCATATTATGCAAAATAATTATTGATAGTAACTTTATTTGAAAAATCTAAGATATTGTTATAAAACGAAAAATGCAGTGCGTGAGTATGTATATATGTCGTTCTTTAATATTACTTTTTTTGTGGCACTTACAAGGAAGTACCCTATCTTCGGAAAACGGATTCGGCTGAAATTGCAAGATATCATTTTATGATGAAAAAAAATAAACCCGCGTTTTTTTTTTCTTTAAATACGCCCCATACACGGAGATAAAGACATTTTGCCGAAAATATAATAAAAAGGAGCATTCACAAGATCTTGAATAACCAAACCGCTAAGACTCCACCAAAAAAATGTATGAACAATAAAATAAAGCACAGATTAATTGCTTTAATTTACGTTTTGTTGCATTCAAAAAGTTTCTGTGGTTCAGAAGTTGTGCCTCATTGAAAATTACTAGATGTTCGTTAATATTTGTAGCGTGTAACATATTATCAATTCTTTACGATATTTTATTAGCATACTTTAATCGCCTATAACTTTTGAACTACAGAAGCTTTTTTAATAAAACGAAGCTTAAATTGAAGCATTTACTCTGTTCTTTATTTTAATTATCATATAGTTTTTGTAAGAGTCTTAGTTGATTGGTAATTAAAGATCTTATAAATGCTCCTTTGTATTATATTTTTGAAAAAATGTCTATATCTCCGTCTATGGGGCCTATTCAAATAAAAAAAAACATGGGTTCATTTTTTTTTCATCTAAAATATTCTGCAGTTTCAGCTGATTCTATTTCTTGAAGGTGGGGTACTCTCCTTGTCAGTAAAAATACCTATATGTTTGATTCGGCTCTGCCACGTGCCACATTTTTCTTTTTATGACAATATTTTATACTTTTCAAACAAGATTAGCATTACTAATTATTATATATATATATATATATATATATATATCTAGTGCCTTTAACAACATTAGATATATTAGTCTTGGTAAACTATAAAACGCTATATTCAAAATATTTTATATCTTTGTCTCATCTGACCGCAGCGCCACCCTATATCGATCAGCAAATTGTTACGTCTGCCTATTAAAACTGTTTATAACTATTTTAGAAATGCAAGCATACTCTTTTATGAAATGTTATTGGATTCTGCTGCTCGAATGCTATATTTAAACATAAAATGATCCAGATATCTCATGGAGCTTATTTGGAAAGTAGCATTTAATACTGAGATGACTTGAAAAATTAAAATCTCGTTTATTTATTATTTACATGCAAATTAGCAAAAACCCGTCATATTTATTCCAAATTGTGGTAAGAGTAAGCTAAAAAACTGTACTTTTAAAAAATCAATGCCTTAATAGTGTGCTTAGTGATCCAAAAATAGTACATGTTTTGAATATCGTCAACTAAAATAACATTTTAATATTTTCAATATTTAATGCTATTCACCCCAAAGGTCTCATAGTCTTTTTGATCAACAAATTAAAAACAGCTAATAAAAAAAAACATTGACTGATAAATAAATAGCGACCCTTTGGGTCTTCACTCCAACCCGCTTTGGATATGATTATACCGTCATCTATATCATCTAGATCGTAAATATATTGGGAGTTAATAACTTGAGTGGACCCTATTAGACCTTAGGGTCCCATTAGTGGACCCCATGTCCTAAGCACGCATATGCTACTGGATAAACATGACATATTCTTGACCAAAAATGTATTTCGAGTTACATGAACAGCAAAGCTAAGGAACATAAAGTTAATGTTAACGAAGCTAAAACAGCTAATGCAATAAGGTATTGGCTGCTTTTGGAACATTATTAAAAAATTACAAAGGAACATCAATATTATAATAGCCAATGCTAAGTATAAAAAAAAGAAAATTCCTGTTGTAAACTATGAAAAATTTATATAATATAGAGAAAATATTTATATTTAAATGATTTTTTCTTAGTTACTTAAATCCTTTATAGCGCCATAAAATGTTTAAGGTAACGTAGGCGGTGAAGGATTATGTGTATGGTCTCGACTATCATTTGTCGATTTACATGATACGGTTAACTTTCACTTCACGTGATGAGAAGTCGTTGAGCATTTCTATCTTTCTTACTCTCGCGCTCTCACATGATACCAATACAACAAAACTAGCTTTCATATATTTTTGACTGAGATACAGATTTATATACTATAGTCTATATACGAGTGACGTTTCTAGCTCTGCTATCGTGTTTTACTTTTCGATCCGATCTTCGAACACCCTTCAAAACTTACTTGGAGAATTTACAGCTCAGTCTTCGACGAGAGCTCGTCGTGAACACACGTGTTTGCAAACAATCCGTGTATCTCAATGAAGTTAAGCAATAGTATAGTGAAAACACAACAGTCTATAGTGATTAAAATTTATACCTTTAATTGCGCTTTGGCGTAATTAAAGAAGATGACTTCGGGAGAAGCATCTCCTGGCAGGAGTGAAATACCAACGTTTCAAGCAAAAAGTGTAGAAAATATCAGTTATGTAGATGCGACCCAAAAATTCAAGTTCCCAAAAAGAAACCAAAGATTAATATTAGTATGTGTAGATGAACTCAACCTAACAGATTATACCTGTGCGATAGGAGATATTGTTAGCCCAAAAAATGTAATAGCATCAACATAAACTTCAAACAATCGTATTTTTATCTATTTAGCATAAAAAGAACGAGTAGATAAACTAACAGATGATAGAGAATTCATAATTAGAAAAGAGAAAAAAGTATTTATTAGACCACTAGTAGGCAAATACAAAAAAGTTATATTCTCCAACGTATCACCAAATATTCTCAATATCGTATTTGAAGACTTATTGGACGAACTAAAAGTCAACCGAAATGCATCTGTCTCGATATTAACAGCTAGTATAGAAAAAGAGGGAAATGACCATGTCATCAGCTCACGAAGACAAACTTACGTCAAAACGGAAGACATAAAAAAATACCTGAAGTTTTTTAATTGAATTACGAAGACATAAGCTATTTCATTTATTCCAGTACAGACACACTAAGATGCTTTATATGTAAGAGAGAAGGACACATCGCACGGTATTGCGAAAATAAACAAAGCCAAGATAGTGAAATTCCAACGGCAAATAACAGTACAAATGTAAACATTTTGAGTAGTGATACAAGTTTTGATAGCCGCACTGTGACCAATCTAAATGAAACTCAAGATGTAAATAAAAACGGACAAGACAAAATATTAGAAAAAAAATTACACACAACAATGAAGAACCTATGGAAGAAATGGATATAGAAATAAGAAAAAGAGAAAACAAACAAGCATACTCACAAATTAGTTCAACCGATACACAAATGAGTTTAAATGAAAAATACAATGATGATTTTCCTAAATTAACACAGGACCAAACAATAAAACAACAAACAAAAAAAGAAAAAATTATAACAACAGAGGAAAATATAACTAAAACTCAAGAAAAAATTAATCTAAACGCTATACTTACTGGAAAAAATAAAACAAACACCCAACAACTAAATACAACTCCAATGGATGAATTAGACAAAAAAATTAATTAGTTTAAAAACATATTTAAATGAATCCAACACTATGCTAAATTACATCCAATTCAAAAACCTACTCGAAAATCTAAGTGGTGCAAAAAATCCTATTGAAATAGTACGTGAACACACAAAAAACATAGAAGAATTCATCCAATTCATAAAAACGGACGTATACCCAAATGTGAGGGATAGTGGCATAAAAAGAAGATGCACCTTACTTCTAAAATCCTTAACAGGAGCAACAAATACTCCTCTAAGCGCACCAACAATATCAGACACAGAACAGTAAATTAACTCAACAAAATAAAATAATAAAATGAAAAAAATTATCCAATGGGACATAAATGGAATAAAAAAACAATTATGAATATATGGAAAAACTAATAGAACAACATAATTGCAACATACTATTTATACAAGAAACAAACCTAAAAGAAAAACATTGTTTGGTGTTTAACTACTTCAAGATATATATTGCTTCTGACTTTGTTGCACATATTAAAATTATTGCTTCTACTTTTTAACTACGGCATTATATTATTCAGAACAAAAGATAACTATTTATTCTAAGAATGTTGCACATGTTAAATTACATTAACGAAATTTTATTATTCTCTATTACCTATTTTTTATTATCTACTTTTAAAGCTCTGTGGAAATATTCATATATGTTGTAACGTTTTTATTTTCCGCGGGTAGGAAAATTACGTTTTTACCTCCTGTTGTCAGACGCTTCAGTGGGTGAACAGGGTTCGAGGCAGGAGGTCGGACAGGACGGGCGGTGGAAAGATAAAGGATAGTAAACGGGTTGACACGTTTGTTTATACTAGGGAGTACCTGGGCTTTATTGTACTCTAAAACTCATATCTTACAACGACGTATAACAATAATGATAAAAGTAATAAACTAACCTAAATTATATAAATCAAAGAACTAACCTAATATAAGTATGCGCGTCATATAAAGAAATAAAGATTGAATTTATTCTAAGCCACTTGACGGCTTTTATGCGCCTCTTGTTGGCGACGGAATTAAATGAAATCAAAAATAATTCAAACTGAATTATATTACTTTCTTTTGATTAGGATAAACTTTATCTTTAATAATAAGTCAATTTAGACTAAACGGTATCTAACGGTCGGCCGGGTTAATTCGGTGATCGTGTAACAAACAAGCAAAAATATAATATTAATAAACTAATTATTTATATACGGTGGGTGGGCAGTACCCTTAATGCGGTAACATGGAATGTGGCTGAAAGCCTATGATTCTCTAATGCACGGTGGATGCACATAAGTAGAGTGATCTTAGCTTGCCCTTTTCCGGCGGCGGCAATAGGTGGGAAGCACCCTTAAAGCTATCATAATACTACGTGTTTATAATTCGAAAGTGATGTTTTAATGAGTGATGTATGGGCTCTGGAGAACGGAGGAAAAGAATTTCAACCGTTGAATATTTTATAATTCTAAATTTATTTATTAAACCACTATAATTACAATGACAAATGTAAAAGAAAAAACTTAAATGTAAACAAGATTGCGTCTGCCTTTGCATGGAGATACTATAGAGAGAAGAAATATATAATATATATATATATGTGTGTGTGTGTGTACAAATAAATAAAGCAAATAAAACTTAAAGGTCTACACTTCACTCACCCACGTTCAGTTCCTCTTTTCCCAAAATAACGCTATAATGGAACGAGTTGAGGGTCCGGCACGCTATCAGGACTCGGTGATCCGAGGACGGACTAGCTTCCTCCCCCAATGTAGCAACCTCTGGGTTATAACTAAAACCGCTTCCTCAACTCCTCGTTAGGACTATGATTTACAGGACCAAGTCTGTGAAAGTCGCTGACACGGGCAGCAGGTGCCACGTCCAAAGAAAACACATACAATGCACTTACTTGCTAGCAGTTCAAATTCACTTAAGTCACACTCTTCAGGACACCCTTACTCAACGGCTTATTCAAGCTAACCAACTGAAAAGATTCGTTTCCCGAATATTTATAAGGTCTCCTCGCAGGCCCCCCTCTACTCAAAATAAATAATGCCTTAGCTCAAGCGTGAATGAAATCGCGCACGCGACCATCTTAGTATTCATTTACGCGCGAAAGCCGAAAAGAGGAATGCGCATGCGCAAGATTATAATGGCGCTCATTTGCGCGCGAACATTCCGCCCGCCTTCGTCCACTAGACGAATCTCTGCATTCAACCGAAAATTCACTCAAGCAGGCTAATTCTATTTGACCGTGTTCGATTCCAAGACGAGTGGACAGAGCTTTACGATATGGCGTTGTAATGTAGTTGTAGCTGTTTTCACCGTGACCGTTCTTATAAGACCATCTGGTCCTGGATGAACGGCCGTCACGCGTGCGAGTGGCCACTATGAAGGAGGGTAGCGCTCATCCTTTATCAAAACCGAATTCCCAATAGCGAAATTTTCAGTAGGAGATCTCCATTTCTCACGCTCTTGGAGATGCTGTAGATATTCGACAGACCATCGTTTCCAAAAACGATTTCGTATAGCCTGCAATAAATGAAATCGGTCAAGACGATTATCAGGAACCTCTGGAGGTTCGGTATCAGGAACCACATAAGCAGCCTCCCCGATTAGAAAATGGGATAGCGTTAGGACATTCAAGTCTTCGATATCGGAATTTAAAGGGCAAAGTGGCCGAGAATTCAGGCAAGCTTCTATTTCGGTTAAAACGGTCGATAATTCTTCAAAGATGAAAGTTTGGTCACCAAAATATCGTTTGAGGTGATGTTTAACCGACTTCACACCGGCCTCCCACAAGCCTCCGTAATGAGGTGCATTTGGAGGAATGAAGGTCCAGCTAGTGCCATCGTTGGCCAATGAAGATGCACAGGTTCTATAAAATTCTGAGGCAGCTTCAAACATCGATTGAAGTTCCTCATCAGCTCCACGAAATGTGGTAGCATTATCACTGTATAACCTTTGACAATGGCCACGCCTCGCTACAAAACGGCGAAACGCGTCGATGAAGGTTTTAGTAGTGAGGTCACTAGCCACCTCAAGATGCAGGGCACGCGTTTTAAAACAAACGAATGATACTATATAACCTTTATACGATTTATAGCCACGGCCCTTCGTAGTACGGACTCGGATAGGTCCTGCGTAATCAAGTCCTGAGATGGAGAACGCTCTACCGGGAGTTACCCGAGTCTCAGGTAGATCACCCATTAGTTGGTGAGCTAAACGAGGCTTAGCTCTTTGACATTTGACACAATTCCGAATTTCAGTTTTTATGAGTCGGTTGCGACCTAATATCCACATGCTATTATTCAAGGTAGTCGTTGTTAACGTCAGTCCTCCATGTAAACATAATACATGAGCGTCGCGCATGAACAAGCAACTTAAAGACGACCGGTGGGGCAGAATAAGGGAGTGCTTTCGTGCCCAGCTAAGATTGGACTGTGAGAGCCGACCCCCGACGCGCAGGATATTATCATTCCTATCGACGAACGGTCTTAACTTATTAAGAGGGTTGCGCTTTGACAATGGCTTACTTTCTCGTAATAACGCCAATTCTGAGGCAAATGCATGAGCTTGAGCCAACTTTATTATTGCGGATCGTGCCTTATTTAACTCCATAGTAGTTAGAAACTCGGGGAGCACTTCCAAATTTGTTCGGCGTCTTCGTAACTTAAGCAAAGGTCGAAGACAGAAGGCTACCACTCGGTCAAGTCTATTCAAGGTCGAGAATCTAGTGAGTAAATCAGGTTCTTCCAGAGGTACACTCGACGGACACTGATCCGCGACCCCATTTTCGCGCCTTTAAACGTTATCCATTGAGTTTAGGATGGTTGCGTGACCATGTTTCAAAAATAAGTTTCTATCTAGATAAATATAATTCATGCTAACTATAAAACAAGGGAACATAAATAAAGAAATGGCGGTAAAATTCAAATGGACATTAATTCGAATATAAAAAATGATAAATGATAAAACAATAAATAAATATTAAAGTAAGCATATTTTTATAGAGCATTCTTATATATATTATGTAACCATATGCGATGACAATCATAAGAAATCATAGCTTTTTCATTACTTCAGTATTAAATATTTGCTCATTTAAATTTTACCACCATTTCTTTATTTATGTTTCCTTGTCTTATAGTTAGCATGAATTATATTTATTTAGATGGAAACTCATTTTCGAAACATGATCGCGCAAGCTAACCTATATTTCAAAAACTCAACGGATAACGTTGCAGATATTCAAAAAGGGGGTCGCGAATCAGTGTCCGTCGAGTGTACTTGTTCTCGCGATTCCTCACATGCCATCTGCATACACAATACCTGATGAGTTTCTTTGTTTTGAGGCCAATGCTCAATATCCATTGACAGCCATTTTGGTCCATACCACCATAGATCAAAATCTTTTAATTCAAGTGGTGTCGCTCCCCGGGTTGTCAAATCTGCAGGATTTTTCCGTGTGGATACGTGTCTCCATATGGCATTTGGTAATTCAGTATGTATCAAGGAAACACGATTAGCAATGAAAGTCTTCCAAGAACATGGATGTTTTCGTAACCACATTAACACAATTTGGCTATCAGACCAAGCAAAAATAGGGAGGCCTTGCAGGAATTCTAGTTTTGTGACATACTGAATTAATTTGGCTAGAAGAACAGCTCTACATAGTTCGAGTTTTGGAATACTTTGAGTTTTCACTGGAGCGACCTTTGATCGCGCAGCCAATAGGCTAGTGTGAAAACGATCATCCCTATCTTTAGTGCGTAGGTAAATTACCGCCGCATAGGCTCGAGAAGATGCGTCACAAAATCCTTGAATTTGAGAAGTTGTATTAAGTGAGACTCCCAGCCATCTAGGCAAGGTCAGAGAAGAAAGTGTAGAAAATGAGAGGCAGTATTTTTGCCATCGATCTCTTATATCAACTGAAAGAGGTTCATCCGATCCACATTTTAGGATCCAAAGATCTTGAATTAATCTTTTAGCTTCCAAGGTGATAGACGCAAGCCAATCGAAGGGATCAAAGAGACGAGCCACGTTTGAGAGAATGCTACGCTTCGTTAATGCGCCTGTGGAATTTTCAAAGAAGAGAGTGGTGAAACTAAATTCATCTTTTACAGGATTCCAACGCAGTCCTAGGGTCTTAACCGAATTGTCTGAATCTATCGATTTGGAACTATCAGAATTGTACGTCCTTAACCGGGAAGGGACTAATTCAGGATGATTGGCAGCCCACTTGTCTAGCTCAAATCCTGCTGTTCTTAATAGTTCAGTGAGCTGATTCCGGATTTGTGTAGCAATGGACAGATCATCAGCACCTGCGAAAATGTCATCAACATACGTATTCTTTTCGAGATAAGAAGCACCAAGAGGAAAGCGGTAACCTTCATCTTGGGTCAATTGGATGATTGAGCGCAATGCAAGATACGGAGCGCAAGAGGTCCCATAAGTTACGGTTGTCAACCGATAGTGCACAATTGGCTCTTCAGGAGAAGGAGACCACAGGATCCGTTGTAGATCCTGATAACAAGGTACAACGTATATCTGCCGGAACATCTTTACGATGTCAGTGGTGAAGGCGAAACGATATTTGCGCCAATTTAATAAAATTAACAACAAATCTCGCTGCAGTGCAGGTTCAGGAAGAAGAAAGTCATTAAGACATTGACCCTCTCGAGTCAATCGAGAGGCATCAAAGACTACTCGAATTTTTTTCTCCGAAGAATTTTGGATAACAGAATGATGTGGTAGATACCAAGCTCTCGGATTTTCAATTTCGGCTACTGGAATACGTTTCATGTGTCCGAGATTTTCGTAAATTGACATAAAGTCTTGATATGCTGCGGCGAGTTGAGGATTTAGTTGGAAGCGATGGTGCATATACTTAAGCGATTTTGACGCCATATAGCGCGTTTGTGCTGCGACATCAAGTGGATTAGATTTCAAAGGAAGACGCACCATATATCGCCCATCTCTATCTTGAGAGTGAGTTTCCGCGAATATTCTTTCGCACTCAGTCTCTTCTGGGCTAAGTAAAGATGGACACGGTGATAACTCTTCTAGGCGCCAGAATCGTTCCAACATCTTATCCAACATATCAGTCTCTACACAGTGCAACGTCTGGATATCGGCTTGAAAGGGAGCGTCCGCCCGCCATGACTTATTGTTAGGAACTGGACCAGAAATAATCCAACCGAGGATTGTATTTTGTGCAATAAGTGTAGTAGAAGGAAAGCTGCGCAGTCCGGAACGCAGCAATTGGCCGTAAATATCGGCTCCCAACAAAATGTCAATAGAATCGGGTATGTAAAATTGAGGATCAGCAAGATCGATCTCATTAAATATTTCAAGATCGAGCTCCATAATATGACGAGATGGTAACAGAAAAGTCAACTTCGGTAGTATAAGAGCCTCCGTATCAAGCTTAAAAGATGGATCTATCTCGGACTGTATAGTAAAGTGAGTATTAAAACGAGCGATACACATACCGTCATTACCAAGGCCGTTTAATAATATGTGAACTCTTTTACGTGGCAGATTCAAAAGCGTAGCTATGGACTCAGAGACACATGATGTTTCCGAACCCTGGTCCAATAAAGCTCTTACCCGTGTTCAATGACCACACGGTCCTATGAGGGTAAGTAGGGCGGTTGCCAAAATAATGGAACGTCGAGATGCTAGAGTTGTAGCAGTATTATCGTTGGCACTCTGCTGATCAGTAATTGATTCACTGTGATATCTCAAAGCCTGTTAAGGAGGTCGAAGTCGTTCTGGGGTGTCAAAATGCAGTAGAGAATGATGTTTCTCTTTGCAAGTGACACATCGTCCCGATGATGAGCACTCATTAAACTTATGAGTACCAAAACAATTGAAGCAAAGGCGCAAACGCCGTACATCAGCACGACGGTCGTAAATCGACTTAGCCTTGAATTTAGAACATCTATGTAAGGGATGTATGCCCGCGCAAAGCATACATTTTGACAGAGTTCTTTTAAGAGCTCGTGCCGAGTTGACGTGATGAACCTTTCGCGTTATTTGAGTAGATTTTGCTGGTATAGAAGAAACCAACCTACTTGTACTATTCTCCAAGGCAGCAGTGAGCATCTGTGCTCGAGCTTCTAAGAACTCAGCAAATGCCTTGAATTTAGGAATATGATGGAGGATATCAAATGTTTCTGCGTTTGCAATAGCTGTCCTCGTAATCATATTAGATTCTGTTTCCCAGGCTTTTCTGGATTCTGTATCCAAACGCTCAGCTAAGAGGAAAATAAACCACGCATCCCACTGCTCTACCGGTAAATCTAAATTTTTCAAGGCTCGCACAATGCGCTGAGCTTCATCTGCAAACGAACGCAAGTTTACTGCCGATTCACGTTTCAAGTAAGGTAAGCCAAGAAGAGATTTGAAATGCTTAACAATTATCAGCCAAGGTTTATAAAACCGATTTCTTAAGGCTTCCCAAGTGGGAGCGTAATTCGAGTTGGTTATAATGACATCTCTTACTAAATCAGCCGCCGAACCAGTTAAACATTGTTTTAAATATTACAATTTTACCGAATCTGCTAAGTTTTTATTGTGTATAAGGGTTGTAAATAGGTCGTAAAAGTTCTCCCATTCCTCGTATTCACCAGAGAAGGTAGAAAGGCTTACTTTAGGGAGTTTTGCCTCAGATAATCCACGTTCAAATGAGGCAGCTGTGGGTGCTCCAGCCCGTAAATTTAATTCATTATTTTCAAATTGTGTCAACAAGTCTAATAAATGCTTTTGCACTACTTCATGCAATTCATCGAGAAAAAGTACTGATTAAATATGATTCAAAATTTTCTTCATCCTGGCTAATAATATCTAAGTGAGCGGTACGGATTTCCGCCCACAGCTGACTCAACGCTTCTAAACGCGTCTGAACCAAAGTATAATTAAAGGAATCGCGCGGTTTTTTTGTAACCGTTTTTTCATGGCTTCGAGTTATACAATTCGTGCCTTTTGTGCAACAATTAATCCTTTCACTGAGCACGGAGCCATTTTACAATGAATCAATGGGTAACAATGTCTTACGAACAACAAATTATAAACAATGATACAACTAATTAAACACAACCACCTAAATAATGCTCATTTCAAATGCTGGCGCAAATCTCCGAAATCCCACTCAATAACGTATAGAACCTTAAGCCTCTCTCTCCAGCTCCATAACACCATTCCTCACCCAGGGTACCATGTTTATAATTCGAAAGTGATGTTTTAATGAGTGATGTATGGGCTCTGGAGAAGGGAGGAAAAGAATTTCAACCGTTGAATATTTTATAATTCTAAATTTATTTATTAAACCACTATAATTACAATGACAAATGTTAAAGAAAAAACTTAAATGTAAACAAGATTGCGCCTGCCTTTGAATGGAGATACTATAGAGAAAAGAAATATGAAATATATAATATATATATATATATATATATATATATATATATATATATATATATGTGTGTGTGTGTGTGTGTACAAATAAATAAAGCAAATAAAACTTAAAGGTCTACACTTCACTCACCCACGTTCAGTTCCTCTTTTCCCAAAATAACGCTATAATGGAAGGAGTTGAGGGTCCGGCGCGCTATCAGGACTCGGTGATCCGAGGACGGACTAGCTTCCTCCCTCAATGTAGCAACCTCTGGATTATAACTAAAACCGCTTCCTCAACTGCTCGTTAGGACTATGATTTACAGGACCAAGTCTGTGAAAGTCGCTGACACGGGCAGCAGGTGCCACGTCCAAAGAAAACACATACAATGCACTTACTTGCTAGCAGTTCAAATTCACTTAAGTCACACTCTTCAGGACACCCTTACTCAACGGCTTATTCAAGCCAACCAACTGAAAAGATTCGTTTCCCGAATATTTATAAGGTCTCCTCGCAGGCCCCCCTCTACTCAAAATAAATAATGCCTCAGCTCAAGCGTGAATAAAATCGCGCACGCGACCATCTAAGTATTCATTTACGCGCGGAAGCCGAAAAGAGGAATGCGCATGCGCAAGATCATAATGGCGCTCATTTGCGCGCGAACACTACGGTAATAATAGGTGGAGAAACACCTTTAATATTACCATGAATTTATATTAGACAAAATTTCTTATGTACTGGTCGGCGCGGCGGCTCGACTGTATATGACGTTTCGGTGTGAATCAGCCTTAACATCAAATATGAATTATTAATGAATTAATAAAGTTACTATTTACACAACGGCCGGTACAGCGGCTCGGCGGTACAAACTAATATAATCTAATATTAAGTTAAACTAATCTATTATATACAGTGCGGTCGGTACGGCGGTAGAGCGGTACGGCGTTGCGGAAGTGCAATGACGGTTCTCTCGGTCGCATTTTATCTAAGCCAGCGAGCGCAATCGGCAAAGATTAATTGCGGCTCGACTTGCTTCTAATGGTTTGACACATTAGAACGAGCGAGAGAGTGGCTTTTCTTATAAGGCGTAGGAGCCCCATATAAGAAAGCCAGTACTGTATACTGCTTTCTCTCTCTAGGCCAGCGAGCGCACTCGGCTAAGAGAGAGGGAGAGCACAATCCCCAATGCCTCGACTCTTCGCTGAGCCTTAGCTCTTATATCTTCCCGAGCTTGCTGTTCCTCTTGCGGGAGCAGCAAAAACTAACGGCACCTGGCGGTTGAGCCTGTTACTACCGTAGCGGGAGATTCGAATATCCTGTCTGCACGATTATGAATAATCGTTGCAATGTACTGTAACGTTTTTCCCTTTCGGGAGGGGGAAATACGTGTAACTCCTGTTGCCAGACGCTTCAGTGAGTTACCAGGGTAAGATCGGCAGGAGTTGGAGGGATCGGACGGTATAAAATAAAGGAAAGTAACCGGGTTTAACACGTTCGGTTATACTAGGGAGTACCTTGGCTTTATTGTACTCATAAACTCATGTACAACGACGATTACAAATATGAGATGATAATAATGTATTAATCAAAGCTAAACCTAATGATCTTATATAATGCAAATAATTAACCTAACCTCAACGGAATGTAATGTACAAAAATAATTAGTTCTTTATTTGTTTCGGCCACTTGACGGCTATTCAATAAATGAAATCAGTTAATAATCTTTAATGAATCTGAATTTATTAGTTTGAGTTTAACTAAAGATTCTACAGCCTGGACGGTCTAATTTATACCGGCGGCTTTTACCTGCAACAATGTGCAAAAACAAAAGAGACAATGATTAATAATCAAATAATTATAATATAACTAGGCGGCGGCATCTAATAACGCTATACTTAATACTACGGTAATAATAACGGTGGGTAGCCGGCTCCCTTGATTATCTAAGTTACGAAACTCTATAGGTACGCGGGACCTTTAAGTGATGTAAAGATAAAGGGTGGCCGACAACCTTAACTTATTCTAATATCTAATATTTACACGCGGTCGGACGGAGTCCTTAAACTAATATGAAACGAGTAATGGATGGACGACACCCTTAATATATTCTATGATCACGTAGTGGCGGACGCGACAGCTATGGGTGTATAAAACCCTTAATTAAGCCCGTTGCGATATGTGAGATAGAATATAATATTTTGGGTGGACGGCACCCTTAAATTCAGCGGCGCAAGTTCGGTATTGCGGCGGCGGCAAAAATTGCGAGTGTGCTCTAGGCAGGTAGATTTACGCCTGTGTGCTCACTTGACGTAACTCTAGCGCTGCCAGCATTCGCACTGTAGTGTAGACCTGTGTGCGCACTTGGTCTACCCTCATGTGCAAGAGAGAGAAGCTCTGTCTAAGCTGTGGTGCTCCACAAGCCAAGGCAGCCAGCTACTACACGTCTCATTCTCTCTTAGCCTTGTGTGCTCACTGAGGTAAAGAGAGGGGAGAGACTGTAGTCGACACTGCTCTGCTCTGGATAGCTTCTCGGCCTCTTATATACTCCGGCCTCATTCTTCCCGATGCGTGCAACGACGTTTGAAGTTGCCACCTGGCGGCTGAGCTCAGAACTACTGTTCTATAGTAGCTTGGCCGTCAGGCGGGAAATTTGAATGCGCGGGTATGTATACTCGTCGCAGTACAAGTGCAAGAAGAGATCAAGTTATAACTTATTATAATATGTATGCGAATATATATGTTGTTTCTTTTTATAACTAATTTTTAATTTAATTAATTTATATTTTCTTTACCAATTTTATAGATTAAATATTTGAAATGCAACTACGACAATTCATCATACCGTATACAAGAAAATTTGGTCCCAGGTCTATTTTGTAATATAGTTCTTACATGATCGAGAAGAAAATAACATTTTTGTTGAAAATCGCCTTATAATTGTATATAAAATTGGAATTGTATTATATACAATTCCATAAAACATTATAATTGTATTTATAATTGTATATGTAATTGTTTATAATTTAAAAATATGAGATACTGTTAAAATATGAGATTAAAATATGTAAAATTTTTCTCGATTATTTGTATGATTCCCAATATTTGCAGTTTTAAGTAATTGTTTCTTCTAAATATCTTTCTGAAAAAGAATTTATGGTACAAAGATCTTTAATTTGTTGTTATTTTACAAATAGGGACTTATTAAAGGTGACTTATTATGGTTATCAAAACCAAAATTGCGCTTTGTAGTTTATAATTGAAAAAATTTAATATTTACTGTCAGTAACATATGTTGGTAAAAGTTTTGTCAAGAATTGTTAAATGAATTAATGTTATTATGGTAATGATAAAAAAACGTTAAACTTTTTTTAAAAGAATCCTAGCAAAATAATCTTAAGCAATAACTTTTAATATTAGAAATATTTAGATTTCCGTTATAAATTTTTACATAGCTTTATTTTTTAAATTAATTGATTAATCAACTTTTGAATTTTAGTAAAAACTTATTGTTTACAAAAGATTTTTCAATTTTCGTTGTAATTTTTTACGTAGTTTCATTTTTTTTTTATTACAAAAGATTGAACACAGTTGATAAGTTTCTAAAATTAAAAAAATATTTAAAATGGTAAAAATATATAAAAAACGACTTAAAAAATTTTTTTAACCTATAAGAAATTAATATTTTGTACGTACTTCAATTAACTTTTTTTTATTATACGACTAATAGAACCAGAGATGCTTTTGTTTGAAAAAGTACTTCTCTTCCAAAATTTTTTCAGAAATTTTTAAAAGATACTATATATATTTGAAAAACACTTAAGTAAAAATAAACAGTGTGACATTCAATTTAATTTACAATCTATGTATTTTTTTTTCCTTAACCATGCAGTATGCGTATTTTTTAATAAAAGACCACGCGTGATTATAAACTATTGGAAAATTTATTTTTAACATAAACATTAACTTATGAATGTAGTTTCTAGTACTCCAAATGTCAACAAAATTGTATACATAGCGTGGTAAAAATGAAGTTCTTTTAACAATCCATGCACAACGACGTAAGGTTAACATCTAATCCAGAATATCGATCCTAAACGAAATTGATCAATCGAACTATGGATATTTCGCCCAGATGAAATTTTGCACACTATCGAAAAACAAGAAAAAATAAAATGTCCTGCCAATGAGAAACAGGTATTAGATGCAAGAGGAAGAAGCATAACTTTTAAACACTTATTCTTAAATTTGCTTATTTTCTCAAGTGATCTCTAACTAGTAATAACTTTAAAACAATGTTATTTGATAATTCAACCATTGCTTAAGTAATTACTTGAATCATTTCTTGAGTAATGACTCTTATATTTGTAATAATAAAATATTTTCTAAATAGTTACTTAAATAATTTCATAAGTGATTTCTTAAAAAATAAATTTCAATTTCTGTGCAAAAAGGTATTGCTTAAGTAATTACTTACGTAATTATTGACATATTCAAATTGCTTTTGGTTAATAAAATAAATACAAACTAAGATATCACACTATAATTATTTATGATTAATACTTTTTTCGTCTATAAGATGCAAGTTATTGAATCTCTAATAGTGATGCACTTGAGAAGATCGATAATTTTTTTTTATTTCATGATATTATTATACATTGTATGTATTTCATGAGCCAAAGATTAACGCAGATTAAAAAATACAATTTGATAATAACAATTCTTATTTGGTAACCGTAAACACATTAAGAACGTTACAATATGAAAGTTTACGACAACCTAAAGAAAAAAAATCACATAATACTACACTGAGAGAAAATTCATGCTAATAGAGCATGCGAACTGCCATCTATGCGAGCATATAAAACATTGATACAAATATGACAGGCCGTGAGAAGCTCTATTAGTATTAGATTACCTTATACTAAAAAAGATGGTATGGAGAGTAACTAAAGCATGAACGGCATTCACTGATGACTCGCGTGGTATACTTCGATGACTCCCCACTCTCATATCCTTTGTTTGCTTGAGTCGCCTCCTCTTTTGGGTGGCGACGCGAGCAAACACGGCTGGTCTATACCCAAAATTATGTTGCAAATTTCTTTAACGTATTTTCGTAGCGTGAATCTTTTATTTCTTTTCTTTTCTTTTTTTATGAAGGGAGATACGTTATAAATATAACCTGTTAAACTTTTTAACTTTAAATAATTAATTTTTAACTTAAAATTTAATTATTTTAAACCGCTAGGGGCAGATGGGCATGTACGATTTTACGCCAGAGATATTTCGGAGTAGCGTTGGTCTAGTGCGTAACGTTCACGCTTTTCCTTTTGAGTACGCGAGTTCAACTCTCGGCTAGGGTCACTTTTTTTTAATTTTTTTTTATTGTTTCAATATTTTTTATTCCTTCTTATATTTATTTTTTTTAGATTTTGTATTTTTTTAATAATTTTAAAATTTAATTTTTCACAAGTACGCTTGTTTTTTCAATGAAAATTTTTAAAAATAAATTATTCTTTATAGGTAGTAATTACAAATATTGATAAATAAATAATAGTGATGTTTATTTTATAATAGTGATGTTTATTTTATAATAGTATAGTTTAATTTATTTATAATTTAGTTTATAAAATTTACAATAAATTACAATAAATAAATAAAACTTAGTTATTATTATTTATGTTATAATATATATTGTATATTGAAATATGTTTATAAAGACAAAATTGAACTATAGTATTGTAAATATCACTATTATTTATTTATTAATATTTTAAATTATTTTCTATATGAAATAATTTATTTAAAAATATTAATAAAAAAACGAGCATATTTTAAGTAACTTGTGAAAAAATAGATTTTAAAATTAATAAAAAAATAGAAATTAAAAAAAGCAATAAAAACTATTGAAATAATAAAAAAAATTAAAAAAAAGACCCTAGCCGAGAGTTGAACTCGCGTACTCAAAAGGAAAAGCGCGAACGTTACGCACTAGACCAACGTTACTTCGAAATATCTCTGGCGTAAAATCGTACATGCTCATCTGCCCCTAGCGATTTAAAATAATTAAATTTTAAGTTAAAAATTAATTATTTAAAGTTAAAAAGTTTAACAGGTTATATTTATTAACGTATCTCCTTCATAAAAAAAGAAAAGAAAAGAAATAAAAGATTCACGCTACGAAAATACGTTAACGAAATTTGCAACATGATTTTGGATATAGACCAGCCGTGTTTGCTCGCGTCGCCACCCAAAAGAGGAGGCGACTTGAGCAATAGAAGAATGCCATAGTTAGCAGTAAAGAAAGAATAGTGGACAAGCCACGTTGACTTCCTTCACGTCCCATGAGAGGATACAGCGCTAGCTATCGAAGGATATTAGAGTGGGGAGCTACTAAAGCATGTAAACAAACAGTTTTTGGATAGCACAAACCTCGTAAGAGTAGATGGCGCTGTTATTAAAGCATAGGATATTACTTACTAACTTTGGATACTAGACTACATGCTCTATTGGCATGAATTTTCTCTCAGTGTAATAAATTAAAAATTATATAGAGAGTATGAAATAATAAATTAAGGTAAATGTTATAAATAACGCTTTAAATTAAAAATTTTATTAATATCTAATATATTTTCGTATTGTCTCATACACTAATTTAATAAATAAACATTGCTCATGGAATATTACACCGAGAAAAAGAAACAGTTCATTTAAATAAGGTTAAGTTACTATTACATTACGCCGAGTTAGATGGTTCAATTATATCGTTTAGTAATAGTTACTAAACCATATTTAAACAAAACATGAAGAGTTGAAAATTCAATAATATCAGATTCTATTTTAACAAATTTCTTTGAGGTTAGAATCTCTCATTTTCACAGGCATAATATATTTTGATTACTTAAGATATTCCAATATAATAAAATATTCTGCGAGGTAATTTTCAATCAATAATTTTTTCATTATAACAAATTCCACAATTTTTTTCTTTAAATAAATATTTATTGAATGTGTCATCTAACTAATGTTATTTTCATTCAATTCTCATTTAGTAACTATTACTTTATGAATATTTTATTTTACTAAATAGATTTATTTATATAAAATAAATCATCAAAAATGGCTCAATAATATATATATTCATTTCATTAAATATAATACTAAATGTAATACTAACCAGAAGAGGCTATGAGATCACAAATCTTGATGAAACTGTGGAATATGTTAATAGATACCAAAATATGAGTAAAGTCAGAGCAGTACGGTCTAACGCTTCGAAAAACTGAAATTATAGACGTTTCTGGTCTTATTTTAAGAATAATGTAAAAAAAAAGCTCCTAATTGAAGTATGAATAATTCAGTCTAGAAATGTCTTTAATAAATTAACAGGAACTAAAATAAAAGTAGAGAGAGCAAGCTTTAATTTGCTGTTTTCTGAATCGAGAAATGATAATTAGAACTAGAGATATGCTTATTTAAAGTTGAGCAGCAAGAAAGTACCAAAAATCATCAAAATTCTGAAGGACAGAGATTATTGGTACTTTCTTGTTGTTTATCTTTGAACAAACGTATCTCTGGTTCTAATTATTATTTCTTAAGGAGATGTAAAACGGACACTACACCTGTACTTATAGATATTAGCTTCCTTTCCATTTTATTGCTGAATTTCCAAAAAAGAAATGCATTAGCTTGTAGTATGTACCATGATGATCATTGAGATAAATTTTCAAATAAATTCATTAATTAGTTTTTAAGATATTTGGATTTCTATACAAAATTTTAAAATGTTAATAAATAATTTTGGAACCCAAAATTCTCAATAACTAATGAATGAATTTATTTAAAAATTCAACCGAATAATCTTCATGGTACATACTACAAGCTAATGCATTTTTTTATTGAAAATTTTGCAATGAAATGTTAAGATAGTGAATATTCATGAGTACAGGTGTAGTGTCCATTTTACATGCCCTTAATTTTGAAAACGGCAAATTAAAGCTTGCTTTCTGTACTTTTATTTTAGTTCCCGTTAATTTATTAAAGACATTTCTAGACTGAATTATTCATACTTCAATTAGAAGCTTTTTTTTACATTTTTCTTAAAATAAGACTAGAAACGTCTATAATTTCAGTTTTTTGAAGCGTTAGACCGTACCGCTCTGGCTTTACTCATATTTTAATAAAAACGTATCCCAAAGTTTCATCAAGATCTGTGACCCGAAGCTCATATCCTTTCCTGGTAATGTTACTTTATTTCAACATGTGAAAGAAATGAACATTTAAATATTATATAATATATAATATTTAAATGATTGAAATTTCAATGAAAATATATTATTACTAACAAAAAAAGACTCCTGAAGCAAGCAGCATCTTTTAATTCCTCGAGATCCATCTTCTCATTTAATTACGCGACAGAATTTATGAATTCGATAATATATTCCTAATACATATCTATTTAATTTAAATATATTTCTACACGGCCTTAATAGAAGTCAGATTTGAAGTGAAATCGTACGATAATGATAACGTTCATATCAAATCAATGTTATAAATAAAAAAAATATTTTTTTGAATCCCAACAGATTTTTTTTAGAAACTAAAAGATCTTCTATTGGAATCAAAGTTAAAAAGTACTTTAAGTAATCGAACTTCCGTTTTATTTTAATCTCAAACTCTGTATTTCCTCATACTCCGGTCGAAAATTTGAGTTTCGTCCCTAAAATCAATGCAGAACACGTCTCACTGCAGACCAGCTATTTAACTGCCAAATGTTTCGACCTACACTATCAGCGCCTATGCGGCGTAGAAATATTTTAGTCAGCTGTGTAAAGATTTTAAAAAAAAACGAAAAATACGTATATTAATTTTATCATTAAAAAAAAATTTATTTTATTATTTTCTTGATTATTAGGATAATTAAACATTGTTTATTTATACATTTTTAGATTTTGATATGCTGCAAAGAATTTATATTTTTATATTGTTGGAATTACAAATTTCTAAAGAATTTTTAAGTTTATTTTTTTCTTTAGAATTATTTTATTTTTATTAATATTTTATACAAACTTTTTTTGGGGTATGAGGGAAAATTATATACGCTATATAAAACAAAAGTGAGAAATCGAAGCCTATGCGTTTAGTACCCTTGCTTTACTAGGGCGCTAATTTACATGCCGGCTTCAATATCCTACTTTCATCCTTTGTAGTGTAATAGACTACTTTTTAGTATTGATGGCTGATAAAATGGAACGCAAATAAAGTCAGCAACAATTTTGCCAGCAAATAAAGTCATATTTGTCAGCATAAAATGTTGACAAGTATGGCTTAATTTCTTAAATATAAGAAAATTAGTAAATGTTATTAAAAATAAATCTTAACATTTTTTAATTTTTTATAAACTTTATAAAATTTATTTTTATAAGCGCCGCTTACTTATGATGATAATAAAAGTAGTCATAGTTTTAATAAAACTGAAGCATTGTTGGAGAAACTAAGAATAAAAGTAACAGGTAAGTAGTAATTTTTAATATATGGTAACACAAACAGTCCTACAGATCTTGCAGTTGATTTTATACGTTTAATATATAGTGTTTCTTGAAAATAAATATATTCAATACCTCGCAGTACGTGACAGTGGAAAAACATACAATGCAGTGATTTTTTTTACAAATAACAGAAAATTTTCACATATGCTTGTTAATTATTTCATTCAACAAAATTGATACAATGAATAAAACCTGGTGTTGACCTAAAATTGCAATCAACTAATCAGAAGGCCAATTTATTATTAAGCAACAGAAGAAGAAAAAATAAAAATCATCTTTAACAATAAATCATATAATCGTATTACGGTATCAGGCCTGAGTTTAAACCTGAAAAAAATCAAATTTAAATGTAGTGATAATTTTGTTTTTTCTAATAATATTAATTCATAAAACTTCTTTTCATCTTAAATATATATTAAATACAAGACTTTGACCCAAGAATAATTTTTAAAAGCCTCACTGCTTAAAATTCTTTTGAAGACTGGATTTTCAAAAGTTTGGTTTTGAAAAAGTTGAAAATAATTTATATTTTTGTAAATTCAATGTAACTAATTCAATTCAATATTCACTCAAACTTATCTTATCAAAATTCAAGAACTGTTGTTTTGTAAAGATATATAAACTGAATATCTCTAAAAATTTGAAGGTCAATTAGTTAAAAATTAGCTGAAAAAGTTTACGGCAAGTATGAAAAATTTAAAAAATCAAGTTTTCAAATAATCAAAAGAATTTAAGAGGTGGTCGGGACTATTTGCCGCATGGGGGCGCTGCAGTCAGGTGAGAGAAAAATGTAAAATAATTTTTACATAGCGATTTACAATTTACTGAAACAATAATATACTTCTAATTTTATCAATAACTCTAGTCATATATATGTTGAATAATCATTGATGCTAATCTTGTTTGAAAAGTCTAAAATATTGTTGTAAAGCGAAAAATGCAGCGCGAGATAGAACGCTGGCGTGAGCACACGGAAAACATTTGGCACGTTAAGGAAGTGTGCTTGTGAGACATCGTGCGTCTGCTGCATCGGCACCGAAAAATACGGTGCCGATGTTACTTCGTTACAGTGGCTATCTCTGTAGAATGTCAACGCTTGCCTCGAGATGCACGAGGGGCGCTACTGTGTAAAATAAGGCAGAGTCACATATGTTAAGCGTGCGCTGCTATAGCTTTGACTGTCACGCCATCTCGACACTTGAAATCTAGTGCCGGCATCGTGCCGCACAACCTAGTCACCGTCGCTGTACGTGCGAAATGTTTCCGTGCATATGTATTTATCATTCTTTAGTATTACTTTCTCTGTCACACTAAAGAAAAATACACATGTTTACATCGGCTCTATCGCGCGCAGCATTTTTCGCTTTACAAAAATATTTTAGACTTTTCAAACAAAATTAGCATCGATAATTATTCTACATATATATGGCAAGAGTTATTGACAACGTTAGAAGTATATTATTGTCTTAATAAATTGTAAATCCATGTATAAAAAATATTTTATATTCTTCTCTCACTTGCAGCGCCCCCATGCGACAAATAGTCCCGACCGCCTCTTAAAGCATTGAATAAAGTTTTTTAAAATTATTCATGGGTTAAAGTTTTATATTTGATATACGTGTAGATTAGAATGAGAGTGGCATAAGTCACATTGAAAAAAATATGTAGTTAATAGTATATTGAGATATTATTAGCATTGAACAAATTAATTTACTAATATGTTGTACTTTCTTTGCTATTAATTTTAGAAAATTTTTCGTTTTAATGCTAAAAAATAACTAGATACATAGCTAACTAAAATTTTTTGTCAATGTGACTTATGCCACTCTCATTTAACCCACACATATATTTAAGGTAAAAAAAAGTTTTATTACACTAACAAAAATGATTTTTAACGGGGAAACGAATAGTCCACTTGATTAGGGTTTCTCCACGCAAAGAGAAATCTACTAGACGTTAGTAGAATTATGCATTCTTACAAACGATGCCATTCTTGTTGTTAGAATAAAAATTGCTGCTTATTAGGAGAAATCCACTAACCTGAAGAGGAAAACTGACTAATTGTATTTTCAATTATACAACGCAACATTGTTATGCGGCATTTCTTTACGCCCTTCTTTGGTATGTTAAGATATATTATTAAATACTTCAAATAGAAATTTGTTTGGATGTAGAAAAAATCTATTTGAAAATAGAATAATTAAAATTCATGTCGAAAATAGCTCATCAAGCATTTTTCTACTAGACACAAGAACACCTGAAAACAAGTGAATTTTATTCTTTCCCTAAGTGGAAATATGATACCGAGAATAACAAGAATACTTTCTACTACTGGCGAGTGAATTCCACTTGCCTCTAGTTTATTAATTAGAAAAAAAAAATTATGTCTAGGTTGAAAATTGATTTATTTTCAGACTTAAATTCACAAGGAGAATGTTTCACTTTCGGGTCGCCGATTTTGATCTGAAATTTTTGTTTAAAACAATAATTAATAATAAAAGTTGAAATTGGATCCAATCTTTATTACGCTATAACTTTGGGAGAAAATAATATTTCGATATGCTATAACTACTGTTTCCAAAGGAATTTAGTTCAGCTTTTATTTATAAAAAGGTATAAGCTTCTAGCTAACAATGCTAAGAAACTATAAGCGTTTAAAAATCTAGTAACTTTTTTAGTGATATTCCTCAATAGCCTATAATTAGGGAAATATGGAGCATTGCTCTAAAATTTTGGCTTCTTTCATATTTCTGCACCCAGAAAATATTTCCGAAATTTGAGCAAAATCGGTGACCCAAAAGTGAAACACTCTCCTTGTCAGTCATGATATTTAAATATATTATATAAACCTATGCTTTATTTTTAAATGTCTTTTTAACAATATTTAAAAAAAATTGCGTGTACTGGAATGTGTACATAAGCTTCATTACTCCCACAAACATTTAATATAGCAGAAGTAATAAAATTTAATGGGAGTAAAGAAACATGAACGAATTTTTCGTATGAACGGAAGTATCATAGCAGTCAGAAATACCGTTCGATGTACGAAATAATACCGAAGTTGGGTGTTTTTCTTAAGGAGAACTAATATAGTACGTTACTCTTGGAAAATTCTATTACTCCCGCTAAATTTTAGACGTAAAATATGATTCTTTTTTGCCCCGCTTTTCGAATCAATAAAGCGGCCATTACTGTTGAGGTGGAAATAATATATTATTCACCTAGGGAGAGAAGCGGACTATTATATGCACGGATATGGATTGCCCAAATACGCGAGTATTTAATAATTCAGTCCTCTCCTGAGGTAAATATACAATTTATTCTTGTTCCAGGTGAAAAGTACGTCCAACTTACCTAGCATAATAATTCATTCTTAATGGAAAATCAATAAAATAAAAATATGTCTATGAATCACCTGCTGCTTCTGACCGAATATGCTCTGTCCTTCTAAACTAAAATAAACAATTAATATTTCACTCTTTTTATAACTCATTTTAATTTATAATTCATAAAAATAAAACAAGTTAAATTTTAATAATGTAATATTCAAAATTGCTATAAGAAAGAAAAAGAAAAAGATACTTAATGCTTGTTGTAGCCGATAAACAAAGAAGGATAGAAGTAATCCCCTCAATTATCAGCTGCCTTTATAATTCATATAAGAGAAAGAAAGAGAGAGGGGGAGAATCAAAGCTTACAGCCGGTGGACAGAAAAGGATATACGCAACCCATGGATAACGTCTTGTTTCTCTCGCGTAATATCCAAATTTAATAACGTACTTTTCGCTGGAGAAACAGAAAACTCTTTTATTTGTTTTGCGTTTCATTATATGCAATTTTACGCACGATGTATGAAAAAATTATATATGCAACTTGCAAGTATTATATTAAATATAAAAGATCAGGCTGTAAAATAATGAAACTCCTTACTCTATCAGAATTGAATATCTTACAACTATTTTAGTTATTACGATTTTATTTCAACCTAACAATATTAACAGAATATTAAAGCAACCATTTTAATATTTTATAATGCATCAGGGCATAATGTTATCTTTGATAATAGATTGTGCACGATGTTCTGTGCATAACATTACCATTGAAAATGTATTGTGCATAATATTCTGTGCACAATGTTCTGTGCACAATGTTCTGTGCACAATGTTCTGTGCATGACATTACCATTGAAAATATATTGTGCATAATATCAACCTTAAAGATCATTGTGTGCAATATTATGTGAATAATATTATCCATAACAAAACATTGTGCATGATATTTTGTGCATATTTTAAACCTTAATAAAGTATTGTGTGTGATATTTTGTGTATGAATCTGGACTCCAAAAAAATATCATTAATTTGTGCATAAATAAATTTAATATTAAATATTTTGTGCTAAATTAAAAATGTGTATAATTCTTATGTATACAAATGACTCTTAGTCATTTTTTGTGAATAACATTATTTTACACATGATTTAAAAATTATTTATGGTGAATAAAAATATTGTGTATAAAAAAATGTGTGCAACATTCATACTTGAAATTTTATAATATGCAATAAATTTATACACAATTTATTTATTCTCTGTGCCCAATAATTATGTGCATGATTAATTATCTTATGTGCTTAAAAAAAATCAATCATATTTTCGTGTAAAATAAAAATGTGTATAATTCTTATGTGTACAAATGACTCTTAGTCCAAGTCGAAATCTCCATAAATAGTATATTATGCGTCAAGGCCGCAAAACGTATCATTCTTGGCGAGTGCATGCTAAGGGGCCGAGCGAAAGCGAGGCCGCTCCAGCTGCACGAGCAAGAATGATATGTTTGTAGCCGTGACTGCATATACTTTTTTTTGTCCAAAGGCCGCCAAGCGGAAGCTGGGGCGGAGCCCCCCGCCTATAAAAAAAATAATTCATAATTCTTAAAATATAAAAGAATTTTATATGTATAATATGAATTTTTTTTATTATATATTTAATAAAAAATTCAATTATAAATAATAAATAACTAATAATTCTTAAAACACAATAAAAAAATATAATAAAAAAAATTTGATTATAAAAACCACTAATAATTGTTAAAATATTAAATTAAAATTAAACAAAAATATAATAAAATATAAAATAAAGCTAAACTATAAATATTATAACTAAAAAATATTTAAGAAAAGAAAGAAAAAGTTTTAAAAAAATAGAATAAAAAAAAATCGATTACAAAAACAACTAACAATTGTTAAAATATAATATTAAAATTAAACAAAAATAAAACAAAGCTAAACTATAAAAATTATAATTCAAAAATATTTAAAAAAGAAAAAAAAGTTTTAACACGTGAAACTGGTAACTATGTCTTTCTCTCGCTCTTTCCTTTTCTTTCATAATACACATATATTGAGTCTAAGTTATTCGTTAACGTATACCCAGTATAGTATATGTGAGAAAAGGATAACGATATTAAGGAAAGCGAGCAGTTCATTAAGTTCAATTCCAAGAATCGCGACGTCGAGAACATTTTTCTGCGAACTTTTATTAAAATAAGACATTGGATATACACATCTTTCTTTTGCGACCTAGGACAAGAATAAACTATCTTGTGCTCCGTATACAGGACACAAAAATTCATTTTGCGGCCTGAGGACAAAAAATATATTTATCACTTCTACGCTCATCCATAACAATCTTTAAAATTATTTTGACTTTGATTACAATAAATGTATACTAAAAACATGGAAATGCATTTTCTTAAACATTTATAAGATTTTTTTAACTTATCATTGATACGATGATTTTATAAATAGACACATAAAGTCAATTTATTTATTTTCAACTTTTATTCCACTTCACAGTAACACAGATTTTGATAATTCTGAAATTGAGTGATCAATTTTATAAAAAAAAAGTGAATTAACTAATTTTAATACAAGTTGCGTAGTATCATTTTGCAAATCATTTTGAAATAATTTCAAGTTTAAAACTAAAGAAATGCAGCTAAAAATCACATTTTTCATTATATTTTAATAAATTTTTATTATTTCCAAGGAATCGTCAAGGATGTCCACTCTAAAATTTTAAGGCCATATTTATATATATATATATTACCTGCTTCGATGAGTTTTTTGGACATGAGATTATGGTTCAAAAACTTGAAAAGTGGTATTTTAATGTTTTAAATGACATTACCTTAGCGAATGGCTACATTAGCCCTCATAAATTACTTTTTTCTCAAAATTTAGAATATTTTAAACAGAAAAGTTTTCTAGTAATATATTCTTGAAACGCAACCCAACTGACAAGGAGAGTGTCAGGGTATTGGGACGCCGATCCTGCTCAAATTTCAGGAGATGATTTTAGATGTAGAAATATAAAAAAAGCCAAGATACTAGACTCTATCCCTCAATATTTCTCTAGTTACAGGCAAATATAGAAAATCACTATAAAAGTTACTAGGTTTTCAGACGCTTATAATTCATTAGCATTGATAGCTAGAAGCCTGAACCTTTTTTTAAATGAAAGTTGAGCTCAAATCCTTTCAAATTATCACTTATAGCATCCCGAAATATTATTTTTTTCTAAAGTTATAGAGGGATAAAAATTGGACCTGAAATTCGTCTTCATAACATTAATTTTAATTAATTATTAATAAATGCTAAAATTTGTTTCAATTTTTATTCCTTTATAACTTTAGAAAAAAATAATATTTTTTGGGATGCTATGAGTGATAATTCGAGAGGATTTGAGCTCAACTTTCATTTAAAAAAAGGTTCAGGCTCCTAGCTATCAATGCTAATGAATTATAAGCGTTTGAAAATCTAGTAACTTTTATAGTGATTTTCTTTATTTGCCTGTAATTAGAGAAATATCGAGCGTTAGAGTCTATTACTTCGGCTTTTTTCATATTTCTACATCCAAAATCATCTCCCAAAATTTGAGCAGGATCGGCGTCCCAATACCCTGACACTCTCCTTGTGAGTAATTCAAGCCTAAAATTGGCCAAAAATGTCAAAAATATGGTTTTAGCCCAACTTTGAAGCTTCGTAGCTATAAAAATATGTACTAAAGAGATGTATAAAAATTCTGAGTAGGCTATAATATGGAAAAGAACTATTCTACTAATTTTTAGCGAAAAAAAATTCCCTTGTCTTTTGATTTGACAGAGAATGGGCGATATGTATACTCTTATCTGCTCTATTCTGTACGTATATGTATATATAGGTTTTCTCTATACATGCGTATGTGTTTTTTCTTATTCTCTTACACCTATTCCCAATTTGATCTTATTTTTAACCTTACTCTTCACACTTTGCACCACCAATTTTAATCTTATTCTGCTGTTTCTCGGCCCTTGAGTTGGGCGCCAGTTGTAATGGTGGATTTGATTCGGGAACTTATAAAAATCTTATATTATATTAAAGTGAAACCACTTTTTTATCCGTTTCTCCGGTTCTCCAGTTCTCTGGTTGTCCGGATCTCCGCATTTTTTTAATATGTCTAATCTTTTTATAATAAAAGAAGAAATTTGTTATTGGGTCCTATATAATTAGTACCCATTAGTCGAAAGCTTTTTTTCGGGTCATATTTTTTTGGGCCTTATATCATTTTGGACCCTATATTTTTATTCAATGCTCATTTTTTTGAGCCCTTCTTTTTTTTATTTTTATATTTTCTTGAGCCTTATAATTTTCTGAGCCTTATTTTTTCGGGCCTTATATTTTTTGGGTCCAATATGTTTTCGGTGCCTATATTTTTTGGGTTCAATATGTTTTCGGTGCCTATATTTTTTTGGGCTTTATATTATTTTCGGCCCTATATTTTTATTCAATGCCCATTTTTTCGGGCCCTTCTTCATTTTATCCCTATATTTTTTTGAAATTTATATTTTTTGGGCCTATAATTTTTTTTGCCCAATTTTTTTTTATTCCTATATTTTCATGGGCCTTATATTTTTCGGGCCTTACATTTTTTTCGAGTCCTATTTTCTTTGGGCCTATATTTTCATGGGCCTTATATTTTTCGGGCCTTACATTTTTTTCGAGTCCTATTTTCTTTGGGCCTCATATTTCTTTGACCTCTTATTTTTTGGGCCTAATATTTTTTTAATATTTATGTTTTCTTGGACTCTATTTTTTTTAGCTCTATATTTTTCTAGGCCTTATATTTTTTGGGCCCTATATTTTTCTGAGTCCTTTTCTCTTTGGGCCTTATATTTTTTTGGGCCTCTTATTTATGTAGGCGCAACATTTTTTTTATTTTCATATTTTCTTAAGCTCTTGTTAAGTCCTGGCTTTCACCAGGACTAAATAAAAGTGTATGATTTTGTTATGTTGAATATTTTTGTATGATTTTAAATATGAATTTGAATTAATTTGGAATAATTAAATTAATTATTAAATTATAATTATGAAAGATAAATATATGTATAATCTAGTGGTGAAATGAACTCCACCAATATTTAATTGAGTAAACCGTTCTCATAATTGAAATATATTGAAGAATATTTATTTAGAGTACTTGAATAGAGAATATATAAATTGAATATTCTTACCTTGATTGATTCAAGTAGATGAAGGCTAGATGCAGACAGACAAAGAATAGGTATAGGCACGATTTGAAATAGGACTCGAGTCGAATATAAGAAACTTTTAAGATATTTATTGACACTTGTAAAAATAATTAATATTGAATACAATAACTTTATTTGAATTTGAATTTGAATTTAAATTTGAATTACAGGATTTACGACTTGGTACCAACGATGATCCTGGGGTAGTGCCCACTGTCGTCAGTTTCAGTCGGTTTTTATAAGATTTTATCTTTGACATAATTTCATTAAGTAAAAAGTGGATCTTGTTCTTCTTATGATTTAATAATTTCGAAGTCAACGAATTTCGTTGCTTAATATCAACTTAAAGTTTCTTCACTGCTTAGGTTAACACATTCTCTTATTGTTCGATGACTGTTTAATTAGTTCATCAATATCATGTTAAAAAAAAGATATTTAGAAATTATAAATTAAAAAGTAATATAAAAGATACGTTTTGACGTATTACTCTATATTTGTCTGGGTCTTATTTTTTGGGTCTTATATTATTTTAAGCCTGAAATTTTTTTAGGTCCTTGATTTTATGGGCTCTATATTTTTCGGGGCCTACGTTTCTCTGAGTCCAATTTTCTTCGGGCCTAATATTTTTTTAAGTATCTTATTTTTGGGCCCAATATTTATTATTAATTTAATAAATAATTTTATACGTCGTTGTATTTTACCTAATAGTGCCGAACTGGGTACACACCTCAAAACCAAATGAAGAATGTCTATTTCTTTCTCACCCTCTCTTGCTGTCTCTCTTCCTCTCTTACCCTCTCTTGCTATTTTAATTTATCAGTAACCTTTTTTTAATTTCATGTTTGTTATCCTAGTTTTATTTAATTTTTCTTTATATTTATTTGGTTGTTTTTCTTTAATTCTTAAATAAGCTTCTTCCTTACGTAAAGCCTCAATCATATGTTTTTGTTCAAATTTATCATTACTCATTCTTCCCTTGAATTTCATTTTCGCTATCTTACAAGGAGAGGCCACCTCCAGGAAACAAATTCGGCTGAAACTGCAGGATATGATTTTTTGATAAAAAAAATTAACCCGTGTTTTTTCTTTTCTCCGAATAGGCTTTTTAGACAAAAATATAGACATTTTTTCTAAAATATAGTATGAAGGAGCCTTTATAAGAATACCCAATTAACCAAGACTCTTACAAAAAAATACATACAAGATGAAATAAAGTATAAATCAAATGCTTCGATTTAAACTTTGTTGCATAAAAAGCTTTAGTAATTCAAAAGTTACAGGTAATTAAAATATGCTAATGAAATAGCATGAATAATTCATTGCTTTTTATATGCTTGAAAAATTACCAAATATGTAGTAATTTTCAATAAAGCATAACTTTTAAACCACTGAGGCTTTTTTAAGAAGAGGTCACGTATCTCTGTCCTTTTCTAATCAAAAAAATGATTTTTTTGCCCTAGGCCGCAAAATGACCATTTTGCGTCCTATGGAAAAACTTTGAATGTCTCGGCCTCGGGACAAAAAAATAGTATATTAGACCATGGATGCATATTGATCATCCTAGCTCGTGCAACTTTCGAGGCCTCGCTACGCTCGGCCCCAAAAGTTCGCACTCGCCGAGAATGATCAATATGCATCCTTGGTCATATTTTTACAAAAACTAATAACTTTATCAAAAAATGAAGAGAAAGCCGCATCTTGTATCAAAAAAAGCAATATTTTCTTTGATAAGAAAAAATTAATTTTATTGCTTCGTTCTCAAGAAAACCTTGAAAAACCAAATTGTCCACCCTAACCTCTATGATTTAAGTTTTTCAAGGTTTTCTTGAAAACGAAGCAATAAAATTAATTTTTTCTTAACAAAGTAAATATCGCTTTTTTTATTACGAGATGCGGCTTTCTTTTCATTTTTTGCTAAAGTTGTTAGTTTGTGTAAAAAACTTAATTCTTCGATTAGAAAAGGACAGAGATACGTGACCTCCTCTTAATGCAACAAAGCCTAAAGTAAAGCACTTAATTTGCACTTCATTTCTTTCATCATGTATTTTTTTGTAAAAATCTTAGTTGTTTGGATATTCAAGTTCTTATAAAGGCTCCTATTTACTACATTTTCGAAAAAATGTCTATATTTTTGTCTAAGAGGCCAATTTGACGAAAAGAAAAAACGCGGGTTCATTTTTTTTTTTCATTGAAAAATCATGTCCTGCAGTTTCAACCGAATCCATTTCCCGGAGGTGGGGAACTCTCCTTGTTAGTATTCTCTAATTTTTCTTTATATTTATTCAATTGTACTTTTTTAATTTTAATATAAGCTTCTTTTTTACGTAAAACCTCATTTGTACGCATTTGTTCCAATTTATCAGTACTCTTTTCTTTCTTGAATTTTAATTTCGTTATTCTTGTATTTTCTAACTTCATTATATCTATTTGGTTGTTTTTTTTTTCATTTAAATATAAGCTTTTTTTTCTTAAAGCCTTATTTGCACGTATTTGTTCCAATTTATCAGTATTTTTTTTTTCAATTTCATTTTTATTATCTTATTATTATTTAATATTTTTCATATTTATATAGTCGATCTTCTTTTATTTTCATATAATTTTCTTTTACGTAATCACTATGAATACGCCTGAGTTCTAATTTATTATTAATTTTTTCTGCATTTTCATAATCATGTCTTTTTATGAATTTTCTTTATATACATTCGATAGTACTGTTATCATTTTCATATTAAATCCTGTTATACATGTAGCTCCTTTGTCGTGTATTTCTTTTGATTATTTTATTTCTTCATTTTATGTAATCTCATCAGTTCTCGTTTTAATATAGTTATAGTTCATGTGGATATCATCAAAATCCATTAAATTTTATCTGATATGTCATTGTCAATTTCCATCTTGATCACTCCGAGATTTGAATTCTTCTAGTCACGACACATTTCCATGATATTTTTTCGTTATGGTAATAAATGCATTCGTCAGTTTTTTTCAAGAAGTTTAATCTCGGCAATCACGGTGCTTCGGAGTGAATTTAAATAAAAATTTAATGTCACTTCAAAATTCTTCTTGAGAATGATTTGCGAACATTTAGGCATAATTTTTTTAATCGGTTCACTTGGCCGATTTGGAGAAAAATAGATAGGAATAAAAAGAATAATTCAAAACCAAACAATTTTATTTTATTTATAAGAAAATGCTCAAAAGTGTTTGGAACGTAGGTATAATAGTAAAAATATAACAAAATTGAAGAATATTGGCCTTATGTTATGGAGCTATTGGGCTCAAATATTTAAAATATTGTCGAAAAATAATTCTATAGCTACTTACGTATGAATACATAGTATTCGAAGAATGTAGATATTTATATCGATGCCATCTTCTAATATATTCTTTAATTTGTAGAAGCTCATATCATGTCAGATTTTCATAGATTTCAACAATCCAGGTTCATTCTTTTCTTCAAATCAACCTAGAGGCTAAGATAAAGCCATTTTTCGAAAACATAATAAGAAGAAGCGCTTATAAAACCTTGATTAACCAAAGAACTAAAACTCTCACAGCAAAATATAAAAAAGGAAGTATAAGTTTAATACTTTGATTTGAGCTTTATTGCATCAGAAAGTCTTATTTAATTCAAAAGTTATAGCTAGCACAGCATGGAGAATTCCACTAAATATCTCAATGGAACCTTCCATGCAGATTCTAGGAAGTCTTCACAGAATATTTCGAAATATTCCACTGAAATCTACCATTGAAAGCTTCCAGGAACATTTATGGAATATTTCAAAGAAATGTTCGAAAACTTTTTCAAATTATTTCATGAAATATTTACGAAAGATTTCTGGAATATTTCATGAAATATGACATTTAATGTTTATCAAATATTCCAGTGGAATATTTCATGGGAGAATCCAGGAAGGTTTCATAAAGATTTTGCTAAAAGATTCCGAAAAACTTCTAAATTTTAAAGCGGAATATTACACAAATCTTCTAAAAATATTCCATAAAATATTTCACAGAAGGATTCAAGTAATCTTACGGTGGAATATTTCATGAAAGATTTTAGGAAGATTTCACAAATATTTCGCTGGAAGATTCCAAAAAACTTTAAAATTGTACAATGAAACATTACATAAATCTTCCAAAAATATTCCACGCAATATTTTACAGGAAGATTTAAGTAATCTTTTGGTGCAATATTCGATAAAAGATTTCAGAAAGATTCTATAAACATTTCGCTGAAAGAATCCGAAAAACTTTAAAATTGGACAGCGGACTATTACCTAAATCATCCAAAAATATTTCATGGAATATTTTACAGAAAGATTTAAGTAATCTTCTAGTGAAATATTTCATGAAAGATTTTAGGAAGATTCCATAAATATTTCGCTGGAAGATTCCGAAAAACTTCAAAATCGTACAGCGAAATATTACATAAATCTTCCAGTAATATTTCACGAAATATTTTATAGAAAGATTTAAGTAATCTTACAGTGGAATATTGTATGAAAGATTCTAGAAGGATTCCAGAAAGTTTTCGTTGGAACCTTGCATGGAATATTACGGGAAATTTCCAGTGACGCCGATAGGGGATGTTCGTTAAATGGGAGTTTTATCCCCAAGTGGTTAAGCAATACCTTACTCACTATATAAGTGAAAGGGTCCGTGCTTTGTTGCGTAGAGTCAAAGCGATTATGTAAATGCGATTTTATTACTTAATGTCAATGTTTGCGTATGCATATATGTATTGATATATGAGTATAATGTGTTATTATATAATATATATACTATTCCCTCTTAGCATTTCTAAATCTTTCATAAAATATTCCAGAAATATTTTGTGGTAGATCTAAAACCCTAAATCTTCCATTGAAACCTTCCAAAAATATTTCAGAAACATTTCATGAAAGATGTGAGGTTACCCAAACCTTCCATTGGAGTATTCTTGATATCTTTCAAAAATATTTCATGGAATATTCCAATGTAAGAAGAGTCAAGGACATACGAATATTAGAGGAATATTCCACGAAAGTTTTCTGAAATATTCCTAATCTTCTGTGCCAATATTCTACTAATCTTCCATGAATAGTCCATGGAATATTTTACGATGGATTTCTAAAATCTTCCAGAAATATTTTATGGAATATTTCATGAAAGTTTCCTTAAATCTTCCATGCATATTCCATGAAAGGTTTATAAGATCTTTCAAATCTTCCGTTTCAATATTCCAAAAATTTTCCATGAATGTTCCAACGAAATATTTTATGAAATATTCCTGCAAGATTTCTGAAATATTTCAATGAAAGATTTAAGATGACTCAGATCTTCCAATGAAATATTCTTGGAGTTTCCCAACAATATTCCATAGACTATTCCAATATAAGAAGAATCAACGAATATTACAGGAATATTCTATGGAAGATTCCTGAAATATATTAAATCTTCCGTTCCATTATTCCAGGAAGTTCCGATGAATATTCCATGCTGTGTATGAGGTGATTAAAATATGCTAATTAAATAGTGTAAAAATTCATTATGTATGACATGCTAAAAATATTAAGAAAATATGTAGTAATATTTAATTCAGCATAACTTCCGAACCACAAAAACTTTTTTAACACAATAAGGTTCAAAGTAAAGTGTTCAACTTGTACTTTTTTATCTTTCATGCACTTTTTTGTAAGAGTTTTAGTCTTTTGGTTATTAAAGTTCTTATAAGCACTTCTTGTTATTATATTTTTGAAAGAAACAACCTCATCTTTGTCGCTGGGCTTATTATAGGAAAAGAAACAACACGGATTCATTCTTTTCATCAAAGAATCATAACCTGCAGTATTAGCTAAATCGGTTTCCCAGAGGTGTGGAGACTTCTCCTTATTAATTTTGCAAGTTTTAAATCACTACTTAAAGTGTATATTAACAGATGTCATCGATGTAAATATTTAAATTCTCTGAATACTATGTATCTATACGTAAATAGCTATAGAACTACTTTTCAACATTAATTTTAATAAATATTTGAGCTAAATAGCTGTATAACATAAGGCAGATATTCTTTAATTTTATTATATTTTTACTAGTACACTGACGTTCTAAACATTTTTAAGCATTTGTTTTATAAATAAAATAAAATGGTTTGATTTTGAATCTTTTTTTCATTCTTACTTATTTTTCTCCAAATCGATCATGTAAAATGATTTTAAAATTGATGCCTGAATTATGTAATGAGCCTACTAATCATGCTCAGATGAAATTTTGGAGTCACATTAAATTTGTATTTAAACGTCCCCGGAAGCACCGTGCGATATCTAAATTTAATGGTATTTTATTAAAACATGGTTCATGACAAAAACTTCTTATCATGTCTGATGGATTATCGTAATTAATATTTAAATTATTATAATCATGTAAAAGTGGAAACATTCTGATTTGTTGCGTTTCGAAAATACCTAATAAATGTAATCTCATTTGAGAAATATCATATCTTGAAAAACATGGACATTAATTATAAAGTATTGCAACAGCAAAAGCAATTGCAAAAAGGCCGTAATCATAATCATTTGTTTGTGATTGTACTGTTTCAAAAACTGTGCTCAATTTTGATGTGTTTGGAAATAATCTGTTCATATAAATCTTATGCTCATCTTGTACATATTTAGGATTTAAACTGTCATATATGTGAATTATTTTATTATTATAATACATACAAATCCAGTGACTTTTTCCAAAATTTCCGGAATACAATGCTTCTTTATCAGTCGGTACTAAATTAATATATTGCGGTATTTGAATTGGTAAAGTGGTTTGCATATTGAATGAGGGGCACCGATTTCAAATATTATTAAATCCTAATTTATGAATATCAGTTAACATGTAAGCTATTCTACTATACAATTCTTGTCCTTTAACAATCAATTTATCTTTCTCAGTCAAACCCATTATTTTTTTAGAACTTTTTTTTTAAATATTCAGAATAGAATAATATAACTTTTATATTAACTAATTTAATTTAGTGTATTTTTACTTTAAAAAGCTGAAAAATATAAGAAATTATGGAAAATGCTTTGAATTAATGGTAATGAGATAAAAAATTATGATAAAATTTGTGAAAATGATATAACGATAAAAAAATGGTTATTTTCGGCAATTATATATATAGATAACAAAAAAAGATCGGATAAGGTTTTTCAAAATTATTAATAGATCAAAGTCTTATATTTAATATATATTTAAGGTCAAAAGAATTTTTATTAATTAATATAATTTGGAAAAAAAATTATAATTACATTTGAATTTTTTTTTAGGCTTAAAATTCATCCTAATAACTTCAACAGTTTTCAAATGTAAATACCGTAAATATCTGTGAATAATTATAAATAATTGTGAATAATGCAATTATTATAAGTAACTGAAAATAATGATATTTCTGTTCTATTTACAATAAACCTTTCTGAATTATTAAATACATATTTATATAATATTATGATTTTTAAAGGCAATTTAACAATAGTACTTTTTGACACTAGTGTATCAAATTATAAATATTCGTGCGGTTGATATGCTCGAGTGTGTGTGTGTGTGCGTGTGTGCGTGCGTGCGTGCGTGTGTGTGTAATTAATTATTCAGGAAAGTTCGTTGTAAATAGAACATTAATATTATTATTTTCCGTTATTTCTAATAATTGCATTATTTACAATCATTTATAGTTATTTACAGATATTTACAGTATTTACATTTAAAAACTGTTGAAGATATCAGGACTGACTTTAAGCCTGAAAAAAAAATTTATATGTAATCATAATTTTTTTTCTAATGATATTAATTAATAAAACTCCTTCTTACTTTAAATATATATTAACTATAAGACTTTGATTAATTGATAATTTTCAAAAATCTTATCCGATCTTTTAAATTCGTTTAAGTTACCAAAAAATTGATTTTTGAAAATTTTGGTACTTCCCGTAGATTTTTTAGCCAATTCTCAACTAATTAACTTCAAAATTTCCAGAGATCTTTAGTATATATATCTTCACAAAATAACGGTTCTGGAATTTTTATTAGATAAATTGAAGTAAATGTTGAATTAAATTACTTATATAAAATTCACAAAAATATGTATTTTTATAAACTTTTCAAACTAAACTTTTAAATTCTCTTTATTTTTGAAAACTAAAACTGTGATTTTGCGAAGATACATAAACTGAAGATCTTTGAAAATTTTGAGGTCAATTGGTTGAAAATTGGCTGAGAAAGTTTGTGGCAAGTACCAAAATTTAGAAAATCAAGTTTTCGACTACTTCAAAAAATTTAAAATATCGGTTATAAATTCTAAAAATTATTCATGGATAAAAGTTTTATATTCAATATATATTTATGTTAATAATAACATATATATTTAATGATAATCATACATATTTTAATTATATATATATATATATTCAATATATATCAACTCGTGAAATTGAGTACTAATAAAATTGAGTTTTAACATAAAGCTAATTATTTAAGCTGAAATTGTATTTTATAAAATAACACAATATTTTATAAGTTATTAATTATAATAATTACGTAAACTTTTTAATTATAGGATAAAATAATATTAAATTCGTGATTATCATTTTCATAGTTTATTTAAAATAATATGTAAATTTTATAAGTATAGATTATTTAGAGTAAAATATAATGTAACTTCGACAATAAATCCAATCTAATAGAATAATTATAATTTCCAATCATTATATTTAATACAAATTTTAGAGTGATATTTAAGAATATTATTTATTTTCCGCATTCTTAATAAATGTTTTGCAAATCATAAGTAAATTTTCTTTGAAATTTTTACTATTTTATGGGAAATTTTACTTCTATCTAGACAGATCATATATATGAATTCATAATTATAGACATAATCAGGAAAATTTATCCATATTTCATATATTTTCCTATTTATATAATTGACTATTAAAAATAATTTAATATTGAAATAATTACTTTTTAAGGTTGTATTTTATAAAATGTCCCACACAGCATGTAAGCTTCCTGGAAGCTTCCCGGAAGATGTGGAAGAAAGGTTGAAGGCTTTCAGGAAGTTTCCAGTGGAAACTTCCCAGAAGATGGATATATCCTCGATCAGGAGTCTTCCGTAAGTCTTTCATGGAATATTTCAGTAAAAGCTCACTGTAAGCCTCCGTAAGTTCTTCATGGAATATTTCAGTAAAAGCTTACTGGAAGCTTCCGTAAATTATACATGGAATATTTCAATAGAAGCTTACCGACCGCTTCCGTAAATTATTCATGAAACATTTCAGTGAAAACTTACTGGAAGCCTCCGTAAATCTTTCATGGAATATTTCAGTGGAAGCTTACTCCAAGCTTCCGTACATCATTCCTGAAATATTTCAGTGGAAGCTGCCAGGAAGCTTCGGTAAGTTTTTCGTTAAAAATTTTAGTGGAATATTACCGGAAGCTTCCTAGAAGAAAACGTGGAAGATTTAATTCACTGCAGAAAAAACATTTGAAGCTTCCAGGAAGTTTACCGGAAGCTTCCGTAAACTTTTCATTGAATATTTCAGTAAAGGTTACTGATAGCCTCCGTAAATTATTAATGAAATATTTCAGTGAAATATTAAATAAGTGATGAACTAATATTTCTTTGAAGTATTTCAGTTTATGAATATTCAATAATTCATTGAAATATTTCTGTTATATTGTTGGAACATTTCATGTTTTATTTCGAAAAAATTTTCGAATCCGACACTGAAATATTCAAGTAAGTTGTTACATTATTTCTTGAAATTTTTCAAATTAATATTTGTCAAATCTTTCAAGAAACATGTCATGAAATATTCCTGTTATATTTGAAAAATATTTCATGATGTATTTGAAAAAATGTTTGAACATAACACTCAAATATTAAAGAAATATTACTGCACCATTTCTTAAAATATTTTAAATCAATCCTGCGTAAATTTTTCAAGAAATATTTTATGAAGTGTTAAGACATTTCAGCAATAGGGCGAGGTTATTAATTTACTATATTATGCAGGCACTGCAACAATTCACACACAAGATGTATTTAAAGTATTTATTGTGTTAATAATACACTCCCTTTACAAAGCACACTCGTATCATAAACTAAGAAAGCAGATCTATATAAATGTTCTCTAGAAGCATTCGGATGTGTCGCTCAACAAGGATTGACAGACTGACCGACGCATATACAGAGAGAGAGAAGCTAAGAGGGCGCTTCTGCCCACGGCAGCCTTCACAAATACCCACACATAAAATATGCGCACACTCTTAACACTCCCTCCTGCATATTTAAAGAAAATTAAAAGAAAACCTCTGACCGACCATCACTCCCAATTACTTCTTCAAATTTTTACTTCCTGTAACAGAGAAACAGTTTATAGATTATATAAAAACATTTGATATATTTAAGATTAATTTCATCAATTTAGCGTGCAACTCGAACGATAAGGGCTTAGTCAATACATCCGCTATTTGCTCTTTCGAAGCTAACCAATTTACTTTAACCAGATCTCTCGTGACACATTCTCGAACGTAATGCTCCTTGATCTCAGTCGTATGTCTCAATTTTCCTCTTCCTCCAGTTTTAACACTTGCTTCCGCAGCTCGATTATCACACCATAAAGCCATGGGTATGAACTCGTTCTTGAGAAATCTTTTTAAAGAGTTATACAAAGAAATCAGCTCCTGACAGCAGTCGCTCATGGCTACGTATTCGGCCTGACAAGTTGATAGAGCAACATACTGTTGTTTCTTCGTTCTCCATGCTACAGTGTCTCCATACAGCTTTATGACGTACCCACTCGTTGTCAGAGATCCTTTACAATCTCCAAAACTCGCATCGGAAAAGCCTTGCAAAGAATCACCTTTACCAAAGTAATTTAAGCCTATATTTTTTGTGCCTTTCAGATATCTGAAGACTTGTTCTAACATTTTCCATTCCTTTTCAGATGGGCTGATTTGATGTCGACTGAGAACATTCACTGCGTAAGCAATGTCCGGTCTGCAAGTGTTAGCCAAGTAGAGCAAAGTACCAACAGCCTCTCGATAAGGTCGATTTGGACTATTTTCTGTGTTCATAATTGTGTTCAAATCCTCGTTTTCTTCGTGATCTTTTCTATCTCTGTTGGCTACTTGATTTGTGACCATAGGTGTCCTTTGAGGATGTTCCTTATCGAATCCAAACTTAATCAGCATCTTATCAATGTATTTCTCTTGTTTGATACTCAGATTCTTCTCTTCCCGATTTCTGTGTATCTCAAGTCCTAGAAATACTTTAGGTTCTCCGATGACCGTCATTTCAAACTCCTTCATTAATTTTTGCTTCATCTCGTTCAATTTTCCTATGTCGTTACTGACCAGCATCACATCGTCTACATAAAGCACAAGAATCAAAAGTCTGTTGTTTTCGCACCAAGTAAATAGACATGGCTCATTGTCATAGGCTTTTAAATTAAGTTTGAGAGCGGTTGCACGAAATCTTTCGTTCCAGCACTTGGGACTGACTTTCAGTCCGTATAAAGCTTTTTCAAGTTTACACACTTTGTCTCGTCTCGTTTCTGCTGTACATTCTACTCCATCAGGAATCTCCATGTAAACTTCATTGTTGAGAATGCCATTCAAGAACGCTGTTTTAACATCCATTTGACAGATGTCCATATTAAATCGATTTGCGATGGCTAGCACAGATCTAATTAAAGGCAAACGTGAAACTGGTGCATAAGTTTCCTGCAGGTCATAAACATTCCTATCTTTAAAACCTCTGATAACAAGCCTAGCCTTGTATTTTGTGTTACCATCTGGGTCCTCCTTTTTCCTCAGAACCCATCTAGAATCAATGATGTTGGGTTTCTTTCCATTTCTCGTCTCTGGTCTATCAACTGTTCTCCAAACGTTGTTTTTATGAATGGAATTTAATTCGTCCTCGATAGCTTCCTTCCATCGTTGTTTATCAGTTGATGACATGGCTTCTTGATACGTGGCAGGGTCTCCATTTAGTTTAGCAATTAAAGCTGTAGTAGTTTCTTCAGTTAAAGTTTCTTCATTAGTGATATTTTCCTTCACTTTCCTTGGACGACCTCTTCCTCTTTTAGGCACTCCCTCCGTTCTCGTTGTCTGGTTCTCCTTTTCATTCTCGAATTCAGTAAACCACGTATCACGATTAACCTCGCTGTCCAGTGTCTCCCAGTTATTTAGTTCTCTACGTTTATACTTATCAGCAAAGACTAGCTTCTCGTTGAACCTGACGTCTCGACTCTCGTAGAACTTTCCTTCTTCAGGTTTGAACAAAACGTAGCCTGTTTCTTTGTATCCAACCAAGACAGTTCTACTTCCAATACCTCGAAATTTAGGACCAGTTTTCCTTTGCACCTTCATGTAAGCTAGGCTGCCAAACCGTTTCAGTTGAGTGATGCCTATCTTGTGATAAGGAGTAAATTTCTCTAACGGTGACATCATATCATTGGAAGCATGTGGCAATCTGTTATATGCGAACACAGCAGATCCCAGAGCCACATCCCACATGTTTTCTGGCAGTCCTGAGTCGTAAATCATTGCTCGTGCCTTCCTTTAAATGGTTTGGTTGAATCTTTCGGCAACACCGCTATGTTGAGGTGTATCAGGACAAGCCAGTTGATTCTCCGCTCCTAGTTTTTGCAGTACTTCCACGGTGTGTCCTCCTGTATGCTCGGTGCCTTGGTCTGTTCTGAGGTAAAAAACCTTAGCATCTTTTCCCAATAAATTTCGAGCACTCTTGACAAAGGATTCCAAGCATTGGCCGGTTTCGTCCTTGGTTTTCATTGGGTATGCCATGGCCAGGCGGGAGTAGTCATCTATAAATACAGATATAAATCTGTATCCTTTTGGATAGGTACTTGGACTTATTACACCCATTACATCTGAGTGTATTATCTGGAGTGGTTCAGATGCTCGTTGTCTAGTCGAATTGAATGGTTGTCTGTTGAGCTTCGATATCATGCATACTTCGCAATCTAGTATGGATCCATCGAAGTTTGTCTCCTTTAAATCCTTAATCTCCTTATATTTTCCTTGTAACTCCTTTAGATATTTAAGCGACGCGTGTCCCAGTCTAGCGTACCAGATCATAGCTTTACTGTAGGGAGAAACAACCTCAGTAGTTTTTGAATGCTCCATATCCAAAACAATCTCATCAGTTTCTTCCACTTCCTCAGTATTATTTATAACTCTGTCTCGCAGAGTGTTGTTGAAGTCTGAGATCCTTCTGGTCTTTGTTTGTTTCTCCTTATTTTCTTTTTCTTCTTTATTCTCCTTGTTACCCGTATCTTCTTCATCTGACATACTCCTCGTGATTATGTATGCCACAGTTTTGTTTGTTGCAGAATTTACATCGTCACTCCTTTCAATCGTCTCTAGTTCTACTATCCAATAAGGCTTTTGATATATTCCTGAAATAAATAATTCATTAGACATTGGATCATAGATATCTATCCTTTCGTTATCCAGATAGATGCTTAAGCCTTGATCAGCGAATTTTCGCAACGAAAGCAGATTATCTGACAATCTGTCTGCATACAATACATTATCCAACATAATTTTTCTGTTTTGACTTGCGGTACCTAGAACTACTCCTGCTCCCTCCGATTTTAAGTTTGCGCCGCTATCTTTATTCGCGCATTTAACCTCGCTGAAATTCTCGTTAAAAGTTTTGAATATTAATTTTGAATTAGTTAAATGCTGAGTTGCTCCGGAATCAGCAAGAAATTGCGTTATATTATTTATACCCTTATCGTTCGAATTGAGTCGCATAATTTTACATGCATTTTCGACTTTTGTATCGATTACTCGTTTCCTCTCGTTAAGGCCCGAGCACTCACCGTTCTCTTTATGAGCTTCCTTTCCTTTATGAGACTCGTTACTCCTTTTCTTATTATTATATCCTGACTTGTTAGGGTTAGTGTAATGACTATTCTTTTCGTGAAGTTTAGTTCTTTTTGCTCGAAACTCGTCTCTGGTATTGTTAGTTTTTCTCTTAAAACCGCGCACGCGTCCGTTATGCCCATCACCTCGATATTTATTATTATTATAATTTCGATTTTCATACCTGTCATCTCCTCGTCTCTGCCTCCTTAGTGGGCAATTGTCACCAATGTGGTTCGTCATTTTATTACATTCGTAACAAAGACGAAGGTTCCCACTGGGACACTTCTTACTCCAGTGGCCCATCTTGTTGTACCTGTAACACCGTACATCACTCGTAGCTGTCATAGCAGCAGCTCCTCCACTCGTGACTCCTTTCAGCTGGTTCTGAATACTCTCTCCATCTGCAAAATGTATATTCTCAGTTTATCATAGTTTAAATCCTTTTCAGTTGTAGTTTTGTACATAAAATCAATATTTTGAATCTGAGGTACGTTTGCTACGATAGCATTAAAAAAGGCATCTCGTATATCCTCATCAGACAATGATTTTACGTCTGGTAGGTTGTTGTAATTCCTAACTAACTCGTCAAAACGATCTAAGAATACGCTTGCTTTCTCTTTGTTCGGGTTATATTGTAGACCGTAAAGTTGTCGTTTGATTGTGGCTGTTGTTACGTTTCGTTCTCGTAATTTTATCTCCTTGAGTCTGTTCAGCAATTTTTCCGGATCCTTAATATCTACCACTTTGCTATGATAATTAGCATCAATGTGGTTGATGATGATGTCTCGAACCCGAAATTTGTGTTTTTCTTTTACACTCTCGTTTAGATCATCGTTCGGCTGTTTAGACTCATCAATCACGTACAAAAGATCGTTAGCTTGTAACTCGGATGTAAGATAGTCCATGAAGTAATCCATCTTCATTGATTCAGTCAATTGGTATTTGCGAAGAACGGATTTATTCATTAAACCGGCCTTCAAGGTTTCCTTTAACTCAACTGAGGAATACCCGAGTAATAATACCTGGTAGGAATAACTGAGTTATTTCCGTTCATCGCCTTCACTTCCTCTCTTACCATCCGAGATATTTCAGCTTTAGTTACTCGTTCTCCTTCGATCTCCGTAGAATTACAACAACCTTTATTGCAACATTCTCGTTCACTTTCACTCGAGTAGTCATTTAGATCAACAATATCAACCTGAGTCCTGAGATGGTCAAACTCGTTATCCTGGTTATCTCTCAGATCCTTCAGGTCATTGCTGAATTTCTCCCTCACCCAATCTCTAAACCTTCCTTCTCGCCTTGACATCGTTTTCTCGAAAGTGTCGAGTCGATGTTCGACTTTGTCGAATCTGGTCGAGAGAGCAGTCAGCTGATTCATAATTTCTCCCAATACTGATGCAGAAGCATCGTCTGCTCGTTTGTTGGTTAGGTCGACTTCGTTGGACTCGTCCTCCTTAGGTGCCTCCTTGCCTCCAGAGTTCTCCTCCTCTCCTTTATCGCAGCTGCGTTTCTTTCCGCCTCGACAGTAAGGCATCAGCAACGGCATACCTTTCTCGTTTTCTTTGGCTATCTCTTTAGTTAAAGCTTCCAGTTGCTCCTCAGTGACAAACTCCTTATCTATAAATCAGTTTTATAATAAATGGAAAAATTCGACAATACTGAACACAAGCAATATACGAATTTAAATATTAATTAAATTTATTTTTATCAGTGAACTTTAATTAACACTGATCAAGTCAACATTTTGTTCCTTATTTCGTTAAGTCTCTGACAGACTGAACACAAGTCGTATCAGAATCAAAACTTTAAGGATTGTTTGTTTGGTACATTAAAATTGTCACTAGTTTACTTCGATGTGAGATACCGAACTCAAGTATTCCCTCGTGAAGTTTTAACCAGTTTTGTAATTAATTATTTTGTAGTAAATTAAACTTCATCAGGTTTAAATTCATTTGCATATATATACATACATATATATACACACACACACATATATATATATATACACAGATGCATACACACATATATACATACCTAGAGTGTATGAAACTCCAGACTCCGTCTCGAAGTAAACTCGTTTCTCCTTTATAAAAACTCTTGTTTCCTCGTTGCCGTGCCTTGCCTCAAATCCAAAGGCTTCTTCTTGAGTTTTCAAGAAAAGAAGTAGATTTTTCCTTTCTGTACAGAATTCAAAAGAAATCAGCTTTTTATATTGTGTATATATATAAATATAATTTCCTTTTAATTTATTGAGTTTAGTAAATCTAGATTTATTTATTTTATTATTTTTGCTAGTAGCTTTGTTACTTTTACTTTGGATATATATGCTTTTATATGCTATGGCGTCCCATAGCTTTCATATAGCACATATATACACATATCGTACTCGTATGGCCATATCATGTATCGCCATCTTTTATTCACGTTCGCGTTCCTCGTTTCTCGTACAGGCGTGACATCGTTTTCGCGCGTGCTTGACGCCTCGCGCCATCTTTACACCGTTCTTCTTTCTCTATCTCTTTCTGTCTCTTTCCTTGATCGACGCAAATCCGCCATATTGATTTGCCTCGAAACAAAGATTTTACAGAGAACGTCAATTTCGAGAAAAAACCCAATTGACATCTCAGTTCTAATTTTAATACGAATTTCGTTTTGCTAACAATCATTTTTGATTTACATATACATATACACATGTGCATGCACATCCATACATATACCAATGCACATGTGTGTCACGCTTATGGCTCTCTTCATTCCACGAAACCGAGAAACCGCGCATTAATTGTTCTATGCCCTCTCCCAGCAAAACAAAACTCCTCCTCGCTCTCCTCTCTCGCATATAATGCATTTTTTCTTTTAACTTCTTACCTTGCTCCATCTCCCCTGTTGCCGGGCTTTGCGCAGTTGAAGCTTGTTGGGCTTCCATAACCTTTCAAGACATTTCAGCAATAGGGCGAGGTTATTAATTTACTATATTATGCAGGCACTGCAACCATTCACACACAAGATGTATTTAAAGTATTTATTGTGTTAATAATACACTCCCTTTACAAAGCACACTCATATCATAAACTAAGAAAGCAAATCTATATTAATGTTTTCTAGAAGCACTCCGATGTGTCGCTCAACAAGGATTGACAGACTGACCGACGCATATTCAGAGAGAGAGAAGCTAAGAGGGCGCTTTTGCCCACGGCAGCCTTCACAAATACCCACACATAAAATATGCGCACACTCTTAACATGAAGTATTCCCAAAAAGAGTACCCCCCGTTAAGATAGGTAAAATGCCCTCCCTCATATATTTTAAAACTAATATTTTTTCTTGTTTTTATAGTAATTAAGATTAGGTTTTGTTATATTTATAGTTTCCTAACACATACCCTAACCTCAATATAACCTAAAAATCACTTTTTTTATAAAATTTTTTTTTTATCTGGAAGGATGAATGATATTAATCCCGCGAAAAACATATGACTAGGTCTTAGCACTCTCTTCAACTGTGATTTTTTGCGAGTCCTAGAAAGCAGTTTTTCTAACCTAAAAATAACATTTAAATCATAAAATCTCCGTAACTTTGCTCTGGGAGGGGCTACAAGTAATTTTCTTGGCTTAAAATTTGTGTTTTTAAAAAAAAATAAAGTTTATGATAACCAAAAATTCGATTCTGGCATGGCGCCATGGCGAAAAACTCAAAAAACCATTTTTTCATAGGTTTTCTGTCGGTTATTGGTCTCTAGCAACTCACGAATCATTTTTAGAGAAAAAAATATAGCTTCATTGGATTCTACGTGAAAAAATACATTAAAAATGTGCATGATTACTTTAGGAATACTTGGATGCTGTTACAAAACAATTAAAAAAATAAAATAATTCTGAAATTATTACATATCTACTTTGCATCGTTGCTGCATTTTATGTTTTTATGACTTTGGTCATCTCTTTAGAGTCTCAAAGCTACTATTTAATGTATTCATAGGCAAATGACGTCCACTGTACGCGAAAAACAGAGACAAATACTAGACAGATAACTATAACTCCTATATATATATATATATATATATATATGTGGAATAACTTGCTATCCCTCGTATATACATAAGGAATAGTGCGTTGTTCTTAGGAAACGCAAATTATTTTTCTTATACATAGATAAAAAACCAATGTTTATCTATTCCTGTAACTATTTTTTTTAGTGTTCTTTTTTAGCTTGTAAGAGACCTAACATGTTTTCTGTCCTCCATAAATCACGAACTCGGTAGATTTGAACAATTAAATGATTCTAATTGGTTCCAAATTCAAAAATTAAAAGATCATCATCTCTTTAGAGTCATAAAGCTACTATTCGATGTATTTACAGCTAAATTACGCCTATTGCACGCCAAAATAAGATTTTTAAACATAACTGAAGTAACGGTCGTATCATCTGTCTTTTTGTATTACAGTAGACTCTGGATACAAGAGAATCAACGGGCCTTCAGGAGAGGAATTTTCTTGAAAATTCTCTCATACAAAGAGTCCCCAACACGCTCCAGTCAAAAGTGATACCCACACCTACTGTTTTGTTGTGTGAGTTGTATCCAACATGCGTGTATATTCTGTCTCTCTCACTTTCATAGTGGTGGGATAACGCAAATACTTGGGCTCACGCCCATATTTAGAAGAAAGAGCTCGAAATCTCTTATATCGCAATCTCTTGTATCGAGAGATCACTGAATCATTAGAGAGACAAAGACGGAATAAGGTTTTAGTAATAATATATATATATATATATATATATATATATATATATATATATATAAAAATATAAAACAAAGAATAGTGAGCTATTGCTAGGAACTCTAGGAGCTATTGCTATATATATATATATATATATATATATATATATATATATATATATATATATATAAAGAATAGTGAGCTGTTGCTAGAAACAACGCGCTTGATTCTCATATATGTAGAAGCAATGTATTCCTTATATCGGTTGCTATTCTATTCTTTGCGTATAATGGCCTGAAGACAAATCATAATTGTGGCAGTTCTAACAAAGAATATAAATGCTTACATAAAAGTGTACTTTCAGGCTCGAATTTATAGACCCAACACGATTGTTACTAAAACCTTATTCCGTCTTTGTCTCTCTAATGATTCAGTGATCTCTCGATACAAGAGATTGCGATATAAGAGATTTCGAGCTCTTTCTTCTAAATATGGGCGTGAGCCTAAGTATTTGCGTTATCCCACCACTATGAAAGTGAGAGAGACAGAATATACACGCATGTTGGATACAACTCACACAACAAAACAGTAGGTGTGGGTATCACTCTTGACTCAAGCGTATTGGGGACTTTTTGTATGAAAGAATTTTCAAGAAAATTCCTCTCCTGAAGGCCTGTTGATTCTCTTGTATCCAGAGTCTACTGTAATACAAAAAGACAGATGATACGACCGTTACTTCAGTTATGTTTAAAAATCTTATTTTAGCGTGCAATAGGCGTAATTTGGCTGTAAATACATCGAATAGTAGCTTTATGACTCTAAAGAGATGATGATCTTTTAATTTTTGAATTTGGAACCTAATTAGAATCATTTAATTGTTCAAATCTACCAAGTTCGTGATTTATGGAGGACAGAAAACATGTTAGGTCTCTTACAAGCTAAAAAAGAACACTAAAAAGAATAGTTACAGGAATAGATAAACATTGCTTTTTTATCTATGTATAAGAAAAATAATTTGCGTTTCCTAAGAACAACTCACTATTCCTTATGTATATACGAGGGATAGCAAGTTATTCCACATATATATATATATATATATAGGAGTTAAAGTTATCTGTCTAGTATTTGTCTCTGTTTTTCGGGTGTAGTGGACATAATTTGCCTATGGATACATTAAATAGTAGCTTTGAGACTCTAAAGAGATGACCAAGGTCATAAAAACATAAAATGCTGCAACGACGCAAAGTAGCTATGTAATAATTTTAGAATTATTTTATTTTTTTAATTGTTTTGTAACAGCATCCAAGTATTCCTAAAGTAATCATGCACATTTTCAATGTATTTTTTTACGTAGAATCCAACGAAGCTATTTTTTTTTCTAAAAATGATTTGTGAGTTGCTAGAGACCAATAACCGACAGAAAACCTATGAAAAAATGGTTTTTCGAGTTTTTCGCCATGGCGCCATGCCAGAATCGAATTTTTGGTTATCATAAACTTTATTTGTTTTTTAAAAATACAAATTTTAAGCCCAGAAAATTACTTGTAGCCCCTCCCAGAGCAAAGTTACGGAGATTTTATGATTTAAATGTTATTTTTAGGTTAGAAAAACTGCTTTCTAGGACTCGCAAAAAATCACAGTTGAAGAGAGTGCTGAGACCTAGTCATATGTTTTTCGCGGGATTAATATCATTCATCCTTCCAGATAAAAAAAAATTTTATAAAAAAAGTGATTTTTAGTTTATGTTGAGGTTAGGGTATGTGTTAGGAAACTATAAATATAACAAAACCTAATCTTAATTACTATAAAAACAAGAAAAAATATTAGTTTCAAAATATATGAGGGAGGGCATTTTACCTATCTTAACGGGGGGTACTCTTTATGAATATAACAGTAAAATATTAGAAAAATATTGTCTAAATATTTGTACTTATCTTGCGTACGTAGCAATTCTTCCATCTTGCCAGCAGGTGGCTACTAGATTATATTTTCATGTGATCATAATGTGGTTGACAAACTCTCGCAAGTGGTGGTATGTTCTCTCGTTTAGTATATGAGACCGAAAATTCTTGATACAAATAAATAACCGCTTAAATTCTGAAGAACAAATAAATATATAGATATGTAATATGGTTTGAGATGCAACTCTTACAAAATCAAAAATAATATCTGATAGAATCTTTCACTAACATTATTTTAGATATATTTTAAACATGATTTTAGAAATATTTAAGAAACATTTCTTGAAAGATTCATAATCTTTCATGAATCCTTTAATAAAATATTTCTGCAATCTTTCAACAATATTACGAATTAATATTTCATGAAAGATTTTAGAAATATTTCAGAAACATTTCTTAAAATCATATTCTTCCATGAATCTTTCGATCAAATGTTGCTGCAATCTTTCAACAATATTACAAATTGATATTTCACAAAATCATGAAAGAATGTTACAGAAATATTACATGAAATATTTCAAACCAATCTTCTAGGCGGACATATCAATATTTCAGAAACATTTCATATCAATTTTTCTGTTTTATTCCGAATCTTTCAATGAAATATTTTAGAAATATTTCAGAAATATTTCATGCTATGTGGGACGTTACATGAAAAAGGACGTCATTGTTATTAAAAAATGACGTCATTTTTCGTTAACATTCAACATACTAAACGACGTCATTTTTTGTCCTAATCCCTAACATACTAAATGACGTTATTTAAAACGCCTTTTGGTGTGTCAAGTAATGTATTGGGAAAATATCGTCATTAGATATAATAAAAAATTTGAATGGAAAAGGACTTGTTTTTTGTTACTGCAATAAAGTCATTTTCGTTAAAAAAATTATTTCATTTTTATAACAATTATCTCATTATTATAAAAATGTCTTTTTGGTGTAGTTATAGCGTCATTAACATTTTTTCTTATTAACTTACAAACGAGGATAAGCCATATTTATGAGTGCTGGTGTAGTATCCGTTTTACATTCATTCAAAATGATGATTACTGATTCATTAGTCTACTGATGGAATCTTCCATAAATGTTTACGAAAGCTTCCTGAAGCCCTCGGCCCGAATGTTTCAGTCTGAAATTGCCAACATTCAGCTGCAAGGTAAATGCAGTCTTTCTTAGAGGTTCCTTAGGTCTTTTCCTGCAATTATTCATCAATATTGCGACAGAATCTTCCTTGCAAGGTTTACGGGAGCTTCCAGGATACTCTAACCTAAATATTTCAGTTAAAATCTTCAATATTTCGCTAAAAGGTAAACGGAGTCTTCCATTCAAGCTTCCATGAAATCTTTCGGTGCAATAATTCATCAATCTTCCAATGGAATCTTCCTTAGAAGGTTTCAGGAGCCTTCCACTGGAATGTTTCAAAGACGATTTCCAATATTTCACTAAAAGGTAAACGGAGTCTTCTATTCAAGCTTCCGTGAATTCTTTTGGTGCAATGATTCATCAATCTTCCAAAAGAATCTTCCTTGGAAAGTTTACGGAATCTTCCAGGAGACTGAAATCGAAATATTCCAGCAAGAATTCCAAACATTTCCCCAAAAGGAAAACAGAGTCCTCTATAAATCTTCCATGAAATTTTTCGGCGCAATGATTCATAAATCTTCCAACGGAATCTTCCTTAGAAGGTTTACAGAAGCTTTCAGGAGCCTTCCGCTGAAATGTTTTAATGACCATTTCCACTATTTCGCTGGAAGGTAAACAGAGTCTTCCATTCAAGCTTTCATAAAATCTTTCGGTTTAATGATTTATCAATCTTCCAACGGAATCTTTCTTGGAAGGTTTACGGAAGCTTTCAGAAGCCTTCCACTGAAATGTTTCAATGACAATTTCTAATATTTCGCTTAAAGGTGAACGAAGGCTTCCATTCAAGCTTCCATAAAATCTTACGGTGCAATGATTCATCAATCCTTCAAAGAAATCGTCTTCGGAAGGTTTACGGAAACTTCTAGAAGACTTGAGTCAGGATATTCCCGTGAAAATTCTGAACATTTACTCTAAAAAAAAACGGAGTCTTCTATAAAGCTTCCATCGAATCTTTCGGTGCAATGATTCACCTATCTTCCAACGAATTCTTTCTTGAAAGATTTACGGAAGTTTTCAGGAGCCTTCCACTGAAATGTTTCAATGACAATTTCCAATATTTCGCTGAAAGGTAAACGAAGTCTTCTATTCAAGCTTTCATGAAATCTTTCTGTACAATGATTTATCGATCTTCCAACGGAATCTCCTTTGGAATATTTACGGAATTTTCCAGGAGCCTTCCACTGGAATGTTTCAATGACTTTTTCCAATATTCCGGAATTTCCCTTTCAAGCTTCCATGAAATCTTTCGGTGCAATGATTCATTAATCTTCCACCGGAATCTTCCTTGGAAGGTTTACGGAAGCTTTTAGGAGACTTCCACTGGAATATTTCAATGACAATTTCCAATATTTCGCTGAAAGGTGAACGGAGTCTTTCATTTTAGCTTCCATGAAATCTTTCGGTGCAATAAATAATTAATCTTCCAACGAAATCTTTCTTGGAAGGTTTACGGAAGCTTTTAGAAGCCTTCCACTGAAATGTTTTAATGACAATTTCGAATATTTCGCTGAAAGGTAAACGGAGTCTTCTATTTAAGTTTCCATGAAATCTTTCGGTGCAATGGTTCATTAATCTTCCAAAAGAATCTTCCTTGGAAAGTTTACGGAATCTTCCAGGAGACTGAAATCGGAATATTCCAGCGAAAATTCCGAACATTTCCCCGTAAGGAAAACAGAGTCTTCTATAAAGCTTCCATGAAATTTTTCGGCGCAATGATTCATAAATCTTCCACCGGTATCTTTCTTGGAAGGTTCACGGAAGCTTTCAGGAGCGTTTCACTAGAATATTCCAATGACAATTTCCAATATTTCGCTGAAAGGTAAACGAAGTCTTCTATTCAAGCTTTCATGAAATCCTTCTGTACAATGATTTATCGATCTTCCAACGGAATCTCCTTTGGAATATTTACGGAATTTTCCAGGAGCCTTCCACTGGAATGTTTCAATGACTTTTTCCAATATTCCGGAATTTTCCTTTCAAGCTTCCATGAAATCTTTTGGTGCAATGATTCATTAATCTTCCACCGGAATCTTTCTTGGAAGGTTTACGGAAGCTTTTAGAAGCCTTCCACTGAAATGTTTCAATGACAATTTCGAATATTTCGCTGAAAGGTAAACGGAGTCTTCTATTTAAGTTTCCATGAAATCTTTCGGTGCAATGGTTCATTAATCTTCCGAAAGAATCTTCCTTGGAAAGTTTACGGAATCTTCCAGGAGACTGAAATCGGAATATTCCAGCGAAAATTCCGAACATTTCCCCGTAAGGAAAACAGAGTCTTCTATAAAGCTTCCATGAAATTTTTCGGTGCAATGATTCATAAATCTTCCACCGGTATCTTTCTTGGAAGGTTCACGGAAGCTTTCAGGAGCCTTTCACTAGAATATTTCAATGACAATTTCCAATATTTCGCTGAAAGGTAAACGAAGTCTTCTATTCAAGCTTTCATGAAATCTTTCTGTACAATGATTTATCGATCTTCCAACGGAATCTCCTTTGGAATATTTACGGAATTTTCCAGGAGCCTTCCACTGGAATGTTTCAATGACTTTTTTCAATATTCCGGAATTTTTTTTTCAAGCTTCCATGAAATCTTTTGGTGCAATGATTCATTAATCTTCCACCGGAATCTTCCTTGGAAGGTTTACGGAAGCTTTTAGGAGACTTCCACTGGAATATTTCAATGACAATTTCCAATATTTCGCTGAAAGGTGAACGGAGTCTTTCATTTTAGCTTCCATGAAATCTTTCGGTGCAATAAATAATTAATCTTCCAACGAAATCTTTCTTGGAAGGTTTACGGAAGCTTTTAGAAGCCTTCCACTGAAATGTTTCAATGACAATTTCGAATATTTCGCTGAAAGGTAAACGGAGTCTTCTATTTAAGTTTCCATGAAATCTTTCGGTGCAATGGTTCATTAATCTTCCAAAAGAATCTTCCTTGGAAAGTTTACGGAATCTTCCAGGAGACTGAAATTGGAATATTCCAGCGAAAATTCCGAACATTTCCCCGTAAGGAAAACAGAGTCTTCTATAAAGCTTCCATGAAATTTTTCGGTGCAATGATTCATAAATCTTCCACCGGTATCTTTCTTGGAAGGTTCACGGAAGCTTTCAGGAGCCTTTCACTGGAATATTTCAATGACAATTTCCAATATTTCGCTAAAAGGTAAACGAAGTCTTCTATTCAAGCTTTCATGAAATCTTTCTGTACAATGATTTATCGATCTTCCAACGGAATCTCCTTTAGAATATTTACGGAATTTTCCAGGAGCCTTCCACTGGAATGTTTCAATGACTTTTTCCAATATTCCGGAATTTTCCTTTCAAGCTTCCATGAAATCTTTCGGTGCAATGATTTATTAATCTTCCACCGGAATCTTTCTTGGAAGGTTTACGGAAGCTTTTAGGAGACTTTCACTGGAATATTTCAATGACAATTTCCAATATTTCGCTGAAAGGTGAACGGAGTCTTTCATTTTAGCTCCCATGAAATCTTTCGGTGCAATAAATAATTAATCTTCCAACGAAATCTTTCTTGGAAGGTTTACGGAAGCTTTTAGAAGCCTTCCACTGAAATGTTTCAATGACAATTTCGAATATTTCGCTGAAAGGTAAACGAAGTCTTCTATTTAAGCTTCCATGAAATCTTTCTGGACAATGATTTATCGATCTTCCAACGGAATCTCCTTTGGAATATTCACGGAATCTTCCAGGAGACTGATATCGAAATATTCCAGCAAAAATTCCGAGCATTTCCCCGAAAGGAAAACAGAGTCCTCTATAAATCTTCCATGAAATTTTTCGGCGCAATGATTCATAAATCTTCCAACGGAATCTTCGTTAGAAGGTTTACAGAAGCTTTCAGGAGCCTTCCACTGAAATGTTTTAATGACCATTTCCACTATTTCGCTGGAAGGTAAACAGAGTCTTCCATTCAAGCTTTCATAAAATCTTTCGGTTCAATGATTTATCAATCTTCCAACGGAATCTTTCTCGGAAGGTTTACGGAAGCTTTCAGAAGCATTCCACTGAAATGTTTTAATGACAATCTCTAATATTTCGCTTAAAAGGCGGTCGGAACCAAATCGGTGACTTGCGGTATATATCAAGTCAGCATTTTTCGCTTTACGATAATATTTTGTATATTTTTATGGCTTAAACTATTTTAAATTATTCTTTATATACATGACTAGAGGAAATGACTATATTTTTACCATATGAATAAGTTAATAAATTATTATAAGCATTTATTACAAATATCAAACTGACTTGATATATACCACATGCAAAAAACTGTCGGGTCGATTGTTAGGTGGCATTTTTCGCTTTATAACAATATTTTGTATATTTTTGTGGCTTTAACTATTTTAAATTATTCTTTATATACATGACTAGATAAAATGACTATATTTTTACCATATTAATAAATGAATAAATTATTATAAGCATTTATTACAAGCACTGAATTAAGTCACCGATTTGGTTCCGACCGCCTCTTAAAGGTAAACGAAGTCTTCCATTCAAGCTTCCATAAAATCTTACGGTGCAATGATTCATCAATCCTTCAAAGAAATCGTCTTCGGAAGGTTTACGGAAACTTCCAGGAGACTTGAGTCGGGATATTTCCCTGAAAATTCTGAACATTTACTCTAAAAGAAAACGGAGTCTTCTATAAAGCTTCCATCAAATATTTCGGTGCAATGATTCACCTATCTTCAACGAATTTTTTCTTGAAAGATTTACGGAAGCTTTCAGGAGCCTTCCACTGGAATGTTTTAATGACAATTTCCAATATTTCGCTGAAAGGTAAACGAAGTCTTCTATTCAAGCTTTCATGAAATCTTTCTGTACAATGATTTATCGATCTTCCAATGGAATCTCCTTTGGAATATTTACGGAATTTTCCAGGAGCCTTTCACTGGAATTTTTCAATGACTTTTCCCAATATTTCGGAGTTTTCCTTTCAAACTTCCACGAAATCTTTCGGTGCAATGATTCATTAATCTTCCACCGAAATCTTTCTTGGAAGGTTTACGGAAGCTTTCAGGAGACTTCCACTGGAATATTTCAATGACAATTTCCAATATTTCGCTGAAAGGTAAACGGAGTCTTTCATTTACGCTTCCATGAAATCTTTCAGTGCAATAAATAATTATTCTTCCAACGAAATCTTTCTTGGAAGGTTTACGGAAGCTTTTAGAAGCCTTCCACTGAAATGTTCCAATGACAATTTCCAATATTTTGCTGAAAGGTAAACGGAGTCTTTCATTCAAGTTTCCATCAAATTTTTCGGTGCAATGATTCATCGATCTCTCAACGGAATCTTCCTAGGAAGGTTTACGGAATCTTCCAGGAGCCTTCCACGTAAATGTTTCAATGACAATTTCCAATATTTCGCTGAAAGGTATACGGAGTCTTCCATTCAAGTTTCCATGAAATCTTTCGGTGCAATGATTCACCTATCTTCCAACGAATTCTTTCTTGAAAGGTTTACGGAAGCTTTCAGGAGCCTTCCAGAGGAATGTTTCAGAGACAATTTCTAATATTTCGCTGAAAGGTAAACGGAGTCTTCTATTCAAGCTTTCGTGAAATCTTTCGGTGCAATGGTTCATTAATCTTCCAAAAGAATCTTCCTTGGAAAGTTTACGGAATCTTCCAGGAGACTGAAATCGGAATATTCCAGCGAAAATTCCGAACATTTCCCCGTAAGGAAAACAGAGTCTTCTATAAAGCTTCCATGAAATTTTTCGGTGCAATGATTCATAAATCTTCCACCGGTATCTTTCTTGGAAGGTTCACGGAAGCTTTCAGGAGCCTTTCACTAGAATATTTCAATGACAATTTCCAATATTTCGCTGAAAGGTAAACGAAGTCTTCTATTCAAGCTTTCATGAAATCTTTTTGTACAATGATTTATCGATCTTCCAACGGAATCTCCTTTGGAATATTTACGGAATTTTCCAGGAGCCTTCCACTGGAATGTTTCAATGACTTTTTCCAATATTCCGGAATTTTTTTTTCAAGCTTCCATGAAATCTTTTGGTGCAATGATTCATTAATCTTCCACCGGAATCTTCCTTGGAAGGTTTACGGAAGCTTTTAGGAGACTTCCACTGGAATATTTCAATGACAATTTCCAATATTTCGCTGAAAGGTGAACGGAGTCTTTCATTTTAGCTTCCATGAAATCTTTCGGTGCAATAAATAATTAATATTCCAACGAAATCTTTCTTGGAAGGTTTACGGAAGCTTTTAGAAGCCTTCCACTGAAATGTTTCAATGACAATTTCGAATATTTCGCTGAAAGGTAAACGGAGTCTTCTATTTAAGTTTCCATGAAATCTTTCGGTGCAATGGTTCATTAATCTTCCAAAAGAATCTTCCTTGGAAAGTTTACGGAATCTTCCAGGAGACTGAAATTGGAATATTCCAGCGAAAATTCCGAACATTTCCCCGTAAGGAAAACAGAGTCTTCTATAAAGCTTCCATGAAATTTTTCGGTGCAATGATTCATAAATCTTCCACCGGTATCTTTCTTGGAAGGTTCACGGAAGCTTTCAGGAGCCTTTCACTGGAATATTTCAATGACAATTTCCAATATTTCGCTGAAAGGTAAACGAAGTCTTCTATTCAAGCTTTCATGAAATCTTTCTGTACAATGATTTATCGATCTTCCAACGGAATCTCCTTTAGAATATTTACGGAATTTTCCAGGAGCCTTCCACTGGAATGTTTCAATGACTTTTTCCAATATTCCGGAATTTTCCTTTCAAGCTTCCATGAAATCTTTCGGTGCAATGATTTATTAATCTTCCACCGGAATCTTTCTTGGAAGGTTTACGGAAGCTTTTAGGAGACTTTCACTGGAATATTTCAATGACAATTTCCAATATTTCGCTGAAAGGTGAACGGAGTCTTTCATTTTAGCTCCCATGAAATCTTTCGGTGCAATAAATAATTAATCTTCCAACGAAATCTTTCTTGGAAGGTTTACGGAAGCTTTTAGAAGCCTTCCACTGAAATGTTTTAATGACAATTTCGAATATTTCGCTGAAAGGTAAACGGAGTCTTCTATTTCAGTTTCCATGAAATCTTTCGGTGCAATGGTTCATTAATCTTCCAAAAGAATCTTCCTTGGAAAGTTTACGGAATCTTCCAGGAGACTGAAATCGAAATATTCCAGCAAAAATTCCAAACATTTCCCCGAAAGGAAAACAGAGTCCTCTATAAATCTTCCATGAAATTTTTCGGCGCAGTGATTCATAAATCTTCCAACGGAATCTTCGTTAGAAGGTTTACAGAAGCTTTCAGGAGCCTTCCACTGAAATGTTTTAATGACCATTTCCACTATTTCGCTGGAAGGTAAACAGAGTCTTCCATTCAAGCTTTCATAAAATCTTTCGGTTCAATGATTTATCAATCTTCCAACGGAATCTTTCTCGGAAGGTTTACGGAAGCTTTCAGAAGCATTCCACTGAAATGTTTTAATGACAATCTCTAATATTTCGCTTAAAAGGCGGTCGGAACCAAATCGGTGACTTGCGGTATATATCAAGTCAGCATTTTTCGCTTTACGATAATATTTTGTATATTTTTATCGCTTAAACTATTTTAAATTATTCTTTATATACATGACTAGAGGAAATGACTATATTTTTACCATATGAATAAGTTAATAAATTATTATAAGCATTTATTACAAATATCAAACTGACTTGATATATACCACATGCAAAAAACTGTCGGGTCGATTGTTAGGTGGCATTTTTCGCTTTATAACAATATTTTGTATATTTTTGTGGCTTTAACTATTTTAAATTATTCTTTATATACATGACTAGATAAAATGACTATATTTTTACCATATTAATAAATGAATAAATTATTATAAGCATTTATTACAAGCACTGAATTAAGTCACCGATTTGGTTCCGACCGCCTCTTAAAGGTAAACGAAGTCTTCCATTCAAGCTTCCATAAAATCTTACGGTGCAATGATTCATCAATCCTTCAAAGAAATCGTCTTCGGAAGGTTTACGGAAACTTCCAGGAGACTTGAGTCGGGATATTTCCCTGAAAATTCTGAACATTTACTCTAAAAGAAAACGGAGTCTTCTATAAAGCTTCCATCAAATTTTTCGGTGCAATGATTCACCTATCTTCCAACGAATTTTTTCTTGAAAGATTTACGGAAGCTTTCAGGAGCCTTCCACTGGAATGTTTTAATGACAATTTCCAATATTTCGCTGAAAGGTAAACGAAGTCTTCTATTCAAGCTTTCATGAAATCTTTCTGTACAATGATTTATCGATCTTCCAACGGAATCTCCTTTGGAATATTTACGGAATTTTCCAGGAGCCTTCCACTGGAATGTTTCAATGACTTTTTCCAATATTCCGGAATTTTCCTTTCAAGCTTCCATGAAATCTTTCGGTGCAATGATTTATTAATCTTCCACCGGAATCTTTCTTGGAAGGTTTACGAAAGCTTTTAGGAGACTTTCACTGGAATATTTCAATGACAATTTCCAATATTTCGCTGAAAGGTGAACGGAGTCTTTCATTTTAGCTCCCATGAAATCTTTCGGTGCAATAAATAATTAATCTTCCAACGAAATCTTTCTTGGAAGGTTTACGGAAGCTTTTAGAAGCCTTCCACTGAAATGTTTTAATGACAATTTCGAATATTTCGCTGAAAGGTAAACGGAGTCTTCTATTTCAGTTTCCATGAAATCTTCCGGTGCAATGGTTCATTAATCTTCCAAAAGAATCTTCCTTGGAAAGTTTACGGAATCTTCCAGGAGACTGAAATCGAAATATTCCAGCAAAAATTCCGAACATTTCCCCGAAAGGAAAACAGAGTCCTCTATAAATCTTCCATGAAATTTTTCGGCGCAATGATTCATAAATCTTCCAACGGAATCTTCGTTGGAAGGTTTACAGAAGCTTTCAGGAGCCTTCCACTGAAATGTTTTAATGACCATTTCCACTATTTCGCTGGAAGGTAAACAGAGTCTTCCATTCAAGCTTTCATAAAATCTTTCGGTTCAATGATTTATTAATCTTCCAACGGAATCTTTCTCGGAAGGTTTACGGAAGCTTTCAGAAGCATTCCACTGAAATGTTTCAATGACAATCTCTAATATTTCGCTTAAAAGGCGGTCGGAACCAAATCGGTGACTTGCGGTGTATATCAAGTCAGCATTTTTCGCTTTACGATAATATTTTGTATATTTTTATGGCTTAAACTATTTTAAATTATTCTTTATATACATGACTAGAGGAAATGACTATATTTTTACCATATGAATAAGTTAATAAATTATTATAAGCATTTATTACAAATATCAAACTGACTTGATATATACCACATGCAAAAAACTGTCGGGTCGATTGTTAGGTGGCATTTTTCGCTTTATAACAATATTTTGTATATTTTTGTGGCTTTAACTATTTTAAATTATTCTTTATATACATGACTAGATAAAATGACTATATTTTTACCATATTAATAAATGAATAAATTATTATAAGCATTTATTACAAGCACTGAATTAAGTCACCGATTTGGTTCCGACCGCCTCTTAAAGGTAAACGAAGTCTTCCATTCAAGCTTCCATAAAATCTTACGGTGCAATGATTCATCAATCCTTCAAAGAAATCGTCTTCGGAAGGTTTACGGAAACTTCCAGGAGACTTGAGTCGGGATGTTTCCCTGAAAATTCTGAACATTTACTCTAAAAGAAAACGGAGTCTTCTATAAAGCTTCCATCAAATTTTTCGGTGCAATGATTCACCTATCTTCCAACGAATTTTTTCTTGAAAGATTTACGGAAGCTTTCAGGAGCCTTCCACTGGAATGTTTTAATGACAATTTCCAATATTTCGCTGAAAGGTAAACGAAGTCTTCTATTCAAGCTTTCATGAAATCTTTCTGTACAATGATTTATCGATCTTCCAACGGAATCTCCTTTGGAATATTTACGGAATTTTCCAGGAGCCTTCCACTGGAATGTTTCAATGACTTTTTTCAATATTCCGGAATTTTCCTTTCAAGCTTCCATGAAATCTTTTGGTGCAATGATTCATTAATCTTCCACCGGAATCTTCCTTGGAAGGTTTACGGAAGCTTTTAGGAGACTTCCACTGGAATATTTCAATGACAATTTCCAATATTTCGCTGAAAGGTCAACGGAGTCTTTCATTTTAGCTTCCATGAAATCTTTCGGTGCAATAAATAATTAATCTTCCAACGAAATCTTTCTTGGAAGGTTTACGGAAGCTTTTAGAAGCCTTCCACTGAAATGTTTCAATGACAATTTCGAATATTTCGCTGAAAGGTAAACGGAGTCTTCTATTTAAGTTTCCATGAAATCTTTCGGTGCAATGGTTCATTAATCTTCCAAAAGAATCTTCCTTGGAAAGTTTACGGAATCTTCCAGGAGACTGAAATTGGAATATTCCAGCGAAAATTCCGAACATTTCCCCGTAAGGAAAACAGAGTCTTCTATAAAGCTTCCATGAAATTTTTTGGTGCAATGATTCATAAATCTTCCACCGGTATCTTTCTTGGAAGGTTCACGGAAGCTTTCAGGAGCCTTTCACTGGAATATTTCAATGACAATTTCCAATATTTCGCTGAAAGGTAAACGAAGTCTTCTATTCAAGCTTTCATGAAATCTTTCTGTACAATGATTTATCGATCTTCCAACGGAATCTCCTTTAGAATATTTACGGAATTTTCCAGGAGCCTTCCACTGGAATGTTTCAATGACTTTTTCCAATATTCCGGAATTTTCCTTTCAAGCTTCCATGAATTCTTTCGGTGCAATGATTTATTAATCTTCCACCGGAATCTTTCTTGGAAGGTTTACGGAAGCTTTTAGGAGACTTTCACTGGAATATTTCAATGACAATTTCCAATATTTCGCTGAAAGGTGAACGGAGTCTTTCATTTTAGCTCCCATGAAATCTTTCGGTGCAATAAATAATTAATCTTCCAACGAAATCTTTCTTGGAAGGTTTACGGAAGCTTTTAGAAGCCTTCCACTGAAATGTTTCAATGACAATTTCGAATATTTCGCTGAAAGGTAAACGGAGTCTTCTATTTCAGTTTCCATGAAATCTTTCGGTGCAATGGTTCATTAATCTTCCAAAAGAATCTTCCTTGGAAAGTTTACGGAATCTTCCAGGAGACTGAAATCGAAATATTCCAGCAAAAATTCCGAACATTTCCCCGAAAGGAAAACAGAGTCCTCTATAAATCTTCCATGAAATTTTTCGGCGCAATGATTCATAAATCTTCCAACGGAATCTTCGTTAGAAGGTTTACAGAAGCTTTCAGGAGCCTTCCACTGAAATGTTTTAATGGCCATTTCCACTATTTCGCTGGAAGGTAAACAGAGTCTTCCATTCAAGCTTTCATAAAATCTTTCGGTTCAATGATTTATCAATCTTCCAACGGAATCTTTCTCGGAAGGTTTACGGAAGCTTTCAGAAGCATTCCACTGAAATGTTTCAATGACAATCTCTAATATTTCGCTTAAAAGGCGGTCGGAACCAAATCGGTGACTTGCGGTATATATCAAGTCAGCATTTTTCGCTTTACGATAATATTTTGTATATTTTTATGGCTTAAACTATTTTAAATTATTCTTTATATACATGACTAGAGGAAATGACTATATTTTTACCATATGAATAAGTTAATAAATTATTATAAGCATTTATTACAAATATCAAACTGACTTGATATATACCACATGCAAAAAACTGTCGGGTCGATTGTTAGGTGGCATTTTTCGCTTTATAACAATATTTTGTATATTTTTGTGGCTTTAACTATTTTAAATTATTCTTTATATACATGACTAGATAAAATGACTATATTTTTACCATATTAATAAATGAATAAATTATTATAAGCATTTATTACAAGCACTGAATTAAGTCACCGATTTGGTTCCGACCGCCTCTTAAAGGTAAACGAAGTCTTCCATTCAAGCTTCCATAAAATCTTACGGTGCAATGATTCATCAATCCTTCAAAGAAATCGTCTTCGGAAGGTTTACGGAAACTTCCAGGAGACTTGAGTCGGGATATTTCCCTGAAAATTCTGAACATTTACTCTAAAAGAAAACGGAGTCTTCTATAAAGCTTCCATCAAATTTTTCGGTGCAATGATTCACCTATCTTCCAACGAATTTTTTCTTGAAAGATTTACGGAAGCTTTCAGGAGCCTTCCACTGGAATGTTTTAATGACAATTTCCAATATTTCGCTGAAAGGTAAACGAAGTCTTCTATTCGAGCTTTCATGAAATCTTTCTGTACAATGATTTATCGATCTTCCAATGGAATCTCCTTTGGAATATTTACGGAATTTTCCAGGAGCCTTTCACTGGAATTTTTCAATGACTTTTCCCAATATTTCGGAGTTTTCCTTTCAAACTTCCACGAAATCTTTCGGTGCAATGATTCATTAATCTTCCACCGAAATCTTTCTTGGAAGGTTTACGGAAGCTTTCAGGAGACTTCCACTGGAATATTTCAATGACAATTTCCAATATTTCGCTGAAAGGTAAACGGAGTCTTTCATTTACGCTTCCATGAAATCTTTCGGTGCAATAAATAATTAATCTTCCAACGAAATCTTTCTTGGAAGGTTTACGGAAGCTTTTAGAAGCCTTCCACTGAAATGTTCCAATGACAATTTCCAATATTCTGCTGAAAGGTAAACGGAGTCTTTCATTCAAGTTTCTATCAAATTTTTCGGTGCAATGATTCATCGATCTCTCAACGGAATCTTCCTAGGAAGGTTTACGGAATCTTCCAGGAGCCTTCCACGTAAATGTTTCAATGACAATTCCCAATATTTCGCTGAAAGGTATACGGAGTCTTCCATTCAAGTTTCCATGAAATCTTTCGGTGCAATGATTCACCTATCTTCCAACGAATTCTTTCTTGAAAGGTTTACGGAAGCTTTCAGGAGCCTTCCAGAGGAATGTTTCAGAGACAATTTCTAATATTTCGCTGAAAGGTAAACGGAGTCTTCTATTCAAGCTTTCGTGAAATCTTTTGGTGCAATGATTCATTAATCTTCCAAAGGAATCTTTCTTGAAAAGTTTACGGAATCTTCCAGGAGACTGAAATCGGAATATTCCAGCGAAAATTCCGAACATTTCCCCGTAAGGAAAACAGAGTCTTCTATAAAGCTTCCATGAAATTTTTCGGTGCAATGATTCATAAATCTTCCACCGGTATCTTTCTTGGAAGGTTCACGGAAGCTTTCAGGAGCCTTCCACTGGAATATTTCAATGACAATTTTCAATATTTCGCTGAAAGGTAAACGAAGTCTTCTATTCAAGCTTTCATGAAATCTTTCTGTACAATGATTTATCGATCTTCCAACGGAATCTCCTTTGGAATATTTACGGAATTTTCCAGGAGCCTTCCACTTGAATGTTTTAATGACTTTTTCCAATATTCCGGAGTTTTCCTTTCAAGCTTCCATGAAATCTTTCGGTGCAATGATTCATTAATCTTCCACCGGAATCTTTCTTGGAAGGTTTACGGAAGCTTTTAGGAGACTTCTACTGGAATATTTCAATGACAATTTCCAAGATTTCGCTGAAAGGTGAACTGAGTCTTTCATTTAAGCTTCCATGAAATCTTTCGGTGCAATAAATAATAAATCTTACAACGAAATCTTTCTTGGAAGGTTTACGGAAGCTTTTAGAAGCCTTCCACTGAAATGTTCCAATGACAATTTCCAATATTTTGCTGAAAGTCAAACGGAGTCTTTCATTCGAGTTTTCATTAAATTTTTCGGTGCAATGATTCATTGATCTCTCAACGGAATCTTTCTAGGAAGGTTTACGGAATCTTCCAGGAGCCTTCCACTTAAATGTTTCAATGATAATTTCGAATATTTCGCTGAAAGGTAAACGGAGTCTTCTATTTAAGTTTCCATGAAATCTTTCGGTGCAATGGTTCATTAATCTTGCAACGGAATCTTCCTCGGAAGGTTTACGGAATCTTCCTGGAGACTCAAGTCGGAATATTCCAATGAAAATCCCCAACATTTCCCCGAAAGGGGAACGAAGTCTTCTATAAAGCTTTCATGAAATCTTTCGGTGCAATGATTCATCAATCTTCTAACGGAATCTTCCTTGGAAGGTTTACGGAGGCTTTCAGGGGTTCTTCGTTGAAAGTTTCCTTTGCAATATTTCAGGAATATTTTTGTTTTCTTCCATGAAGCTTCCATACATATTTAAATGAAATATTCCATTGAAATATTTTGGAATATTCCAATGATATCTTTCATGATATGTGTGGTATGTTAAAAAAATACTAAAAGAATATTTTTATATTAATTTATGAAAATTTTTCAAATGAGGTCATTAGATATATTCTAAAAATTAATATTTTTCCGTTAATAAAAATATTATTGCTTTAGTAAAATTATTATTAATACATTCAATTCTTAACAATTTCTACGTAAATGACAATTCATATAAATACGAACACTTCTAAATATGATTATGTTACTAAGGTTACATGAATTTTATTTATGAAGAATTGTTTACAAATAAATTTTTAATTACTAATATATTTTCATGAAATTAACTCGAGTACTTTAATCTTCGAATGATACTTGAATAAAACTTTAATTGAATAAATTATATTATACAATTTAATTGTTCATCAAATGAAATGATTATTTATGAAATATATTATTCTTACATATATGTTACCCAAATAATAATTACAATGGATGATAGATGAAAATTTTTATTTTAAGAATCATAGCTTTGAAATTTATTCTGATGAAAATGTTATTCGATTAACATTTTCAGTTGTGTTTTAATACTTTTCCTAGGTGAAAAATATACTATTTAATGTGAAATATTCTTGGAAATAAAAATTAAGTTTCCTATTTTTTTTAAGTTCCTGGTTCTATTCAATTACTTTATATTATTTAGTTTCACTGATTTTTAGTATAAAGTAAATCTTCGTTCGAAATTTATTTGTTGTTGTTTTTGATATTTTCATTCCAAATATCAAATTACATATATTTTTTCTTTATTGGAAATCGGTGAAGTTAATTATATGCATGTAATCGAACAGAAGTACATGACATTCCTTATAAATAAACTTTAAATAAACTTAAGCTTTTCTTTAATATTTGTTTACATATACAAGTACGTATATTCAAATTTAATATCCTAAAGTTAATTTACTTTTCAGTGAATTTTAAATATTATTGTAATTAAAATATTTACCACCTCTTTCTACGAATCTCCGGTTCTTCAGATTCGTGCATTTTTTAGGTATGTGCTTCGAGTATATATATACGTGAAGACAGCATGTTATATGGTAAATTGGTGAATGTTTTAACGATGATGTGAGAAAGAAAGAAAATAAATACTTAAATACTATCTCTCTGGTGCAGCACTTACGGGAGCGTTACGCGAGAGAGATAGGATTTAAGCTAATATCTTCTTTCTCTCTACCTAAAGTTGCCACCACTTTTTAACACAGCATGCTTCCTCCATAGTATATAAGCTCTAAGGGTATGTGTAATTATTCTTTTAATAAGATTTTCTTTTTATATTGTTACCTACATAATTAGTAGTTATTATATATTAAAATAAAACTACCTTTTTCTAAAGTTCTTGGCTCTCACGGATCTGTGCATTTTATCGTAATAAGAATAGCAATTTTTATTGAGTCCTATATAATGAGTAGTTATCATATACAAGCACTTTTTTTGGGCCTCGTTCTTGGGTCTTATGTCGGCTTTAGTTTTTGTGTTTCTCTCTTTATCTATGTTTCACTATATTTTGTTTTACTATCTCTTTCCACTCTCTATTCTTTCTTCCTTCATTTTTCTTTTACTCTCTTCATCTTCAGCTAACCTTCTTAATTTTCTCTTTTCTTTAAAGTATAGATTTTTATAATAATATAATATTAGAGTCTACACTTGATTAGCTTTTAGAGAAAAAAAAAAATTTTTTTTGACAGCACATCTCTAAACGCAGCTGAATTGAACTTAGTCAGCTAATTTTTGAATGACGTTTTGTCAATTTTTATCTAAATTTTGTATAATTAAACTGACTTTATGAATAAATTTAGTTAATTTGCAGGCAAATTTATCTTGGTTCTGCTAAATTTTAACTAAATTTTAGCTAACTTTTATACAACTTTCAGCTATTTCTTAACCAACATTTATCTAACTTATTACTCCTATTTTAACAAAATTTAAACTAACTGGGGCCACGATTGATTCTTATACACGGCGGCAGCGTCGTTATATATTTTTTTATATAATATAGTTTTTAAAAAGTTTTAGTTGTTGAGCCCTTATACCTTACCCATAGAACTCTTATTTTCCACCCTTTTATTTGATAAAACCCATTTTCTACTCATTTAACACCCATTTTCCACTTTTTTCAACTCTACACCCCACCCAACAAAAATAACTGCTGATACTTAAGTAAAGATACTCGAGTTCCAAGTTATACTCAATACTGAAATCACATTTATGAATTCGAACCTTATAGACGAATCTCAATCTTGTGAATACCGAATATTATCAAATTCCAACCTTAATCTTGATTTTGCACATGCGCACACAGAGAAACGAAAATACCTAAAAAAAATGTACTAACTTGAGTCAGTAGTCAAAAAAATATTACCAGTCGTTTTGTAATTGATGCTCAGTACATAAATTAAGACAACCTATATTAGTACATCTTTCAACGCGTCTTACCCCAATAATTATTTGGTACAGTACCGAATTTTCCCGTACTACGGAACTTAATTATCTTATACTAACATATTATTTATATAATAAGCACTGCGGTGCTGTCAGGTATAAAACTTCAATATAATTAATACTCAATAACGTAAAAACCATTAAACTTTAAAATAATTTTTAACAGTTGATAAATATAATGTAAATCTTATAATATATAACAATTTTGAATTACTAATAATTAATTTAAAACTCAAAAGCTAACTATTTTAAAACGAAGTATGGCAGATGAACATGTATCGTTCTATTCCTTAAATATCACGAATTAGAAAATTAATTATTGGTAAATTAAAAGTGTTATATATTATATTAATAATTCTATATTTATCAATTTTTAATTTTAGTAACAGAAAAAACCGCACCAAAAGAGAATAAGAATTACATTTTCTGGAAAATATTGCCCTTGAATTGAGTAGGTGAAATGTCAGTCTTAGTACCGAAAAAAAGACACTAATCATCGAAAATTTTTGCTTTTGCTTAATAATATAATAGTTCCAACATTAGTCCCTAAAATTCAAGCTATGTACTAATTGAAATTATATTGTCACTTTTATTTCAAATACCTGAGTACATAAATTAGATATACTAGATTTAGTACCTATTTCAACAGTACCAACGAATATAGACGCTTATAGAAGCGTACTCTTAAATGGGAAATTTCTGCCAAAAATAAGTTACGCAGCTACTGAGGGCGCCACCAGATCCCATGTATTTTAATATCTATATATATCAAATTTTTCATATGTATGGATATACAAAAAAAGTTAAAGTGTTACCCAGGTTTTCGGACGAAAAATTTAACCCAGAAGAATCCTTCCATAAGCATCTATCTTCTTTGAGAGTACTTTCCTTTTCCGTGTAGTTGTTAGTTCTAGGAAACGTCAAATACTGTTTTCGATTATTTCATGGTTTGTGATCGAAACACGTGATTAAAAGAATGAATTCCTATCATATTTTTTCATTGATTTAAATGCAATCTAGTAAAATAATTGTAACTTTGATTCATCCTTTTTTATAAAAATATAAAATTTTAATTTAGTACGAAACTTCAATATCAAAATTCATAGTTTAATTCTTTTTCATTTTAAAATTGGCTAATTTATACATAATAATATAATAAATGAAAATTCAACTGAGCGATATTAGGAGCGAGGTAAATTAAGCTAGTATAAAATTAAATTTGAAATTAAAGCTTGCTTACAACCCCCAAATTCTGTGATTCTCCAACTTACCAGAATATTAATAATAATAAATTAAGGGAATCATATACTCCAAATTTAATATATAAATCAATTATCAGCCTGAATAAAATCAATTTATTGAATAAATTAACAAATTTTCAAATGTACAGGATAATATCAACAAACTAAATGTCAGATTAATGTAAGAATTTTAGGTTTGACTATGTATAAATTTCTTTATCTAAAGCAAATCCTTTAAATATCTATAGACTATTTCATTAAACAAATTAATAATTTTTGGATTTAACTGTAAAACAATTAAATATAAAATAAAATTATTAATTAAAATTTTAAACGATAGTAATAATAATTGAGCGACGACGAGCAACACGTGTTCAGGGTTTTTAGGTTATCTAGTTGGTGGCGCTAGTGTCGACTTTCTTTTTAGAATCACTCTGGTCCTTACTAACTATCTTGTTCCGATAAATTTTGCATATTGGAGATAAGTCTTATCAATTTTTTACCACTATCTCGAATTGTTAACTCTTTTTCTTTTTAATTGAGAATACAAACTATATGATTAAGACAATTCCCTAAACTTTATATTACTTTGAGTTTATACTTATTCTTATAAAAAATTCAATCACTTTTATGATTCAGCAAAACGAAAAAATTTAATTTGACAAAAACAGCTTTAAAGAATTTATTAATTAAAAAAATTATTAATAGTTGCTATTTACTAAATATAATATTTTTGGATACGTTATTACGAAACACCAAACAAAGAAAATTGCAATAGTAAGATTGTTTCTTTCAAATCTTAGGTTAATTAATAAAATAAAAAAAAATAATCACTGTTAAATTTCCACTTTTTCACTTTGTTCACAAACAGAAAAAAAACGTCTCTAATAGATACAATTTACCAGTTTTGTTAAGTTCATTCGCCACGTGGCTATCTTTATAGTCTGCCGTGGCCTGTCGCTAAGATGTTTCTATACATATAAAAAAGACGCTAAATTCCACACACAAAAGAAATTTCTTATTTCGCTTATACCTTCACTTCGTTTGAACTTTTTTTTATTATTTTTTTTTTCCATACAAATTTTAGAGAGAAAGAATCCAACCTCCATTTTTTGCTCTGAATTAGAGAGTTACAAAAAAAAAAATATTTTATTTAGTTTATTAACTGTATGGCAATTGAATTTATACCTTATTACCGCTATTTTCCTGAGTTAAGGCGTCTATCCTACGCAATAACTTATATAGCAATCCCTCTAGGATGAAAGAAAAAAAATTTCCGCCTCCCCATTAAGGTTTTCGGTCTGTGGGATTATAGTTCCTATTCTCCTTAGCACTCCGAAAAAAAATTTCTCACGAACAATAAGTTCTTAATTTCATTTACAAACAAAATTCAATATTAAAATTAATTAAATAAATCTGTAGTTTGTAGAGAAAAATAAAAATCAGTTTATGTAATCGCCATATCGTGTTTAAATTTTCTCTACAAGTTATTCCTCCATTTTTATTGATTGATTCATAAAACTTAATTCGAAATAATCTTTAACGCTTATTATACATAAGAAAAGTCTAATTATACCTATTAGAGTACATTAACAGGTAAATATATTCAAAATAAATTTTTCGTGGTGCTATAATCGACTTCAAGTTGTGGGAAAAGTGAAGAGCCCTCTTAAATTTTCATTATCCATTAAAACCCATAAAAAATCTCTGTAGCTTTATTATAACCCTAAATACGAATCATTCTAAATGCAATAAATAATTTTTTGGTGTATTAAAAAAAAAAAATTAAATGCAACAATTTAAAAATAACCTTAAATAGATAGATAGGTAGATATTTATTTGTAACAGTTTACACAAAAGTGTGTGATAAAAAAATAATATACAATCTATAATCCTATGCTATTATATTAAAATGCTTTAGGTCTAAAAAAAAATCTGCTTTTAATATATATTCATTCTTCATATAAACTCGTAATATAAAATTTTGTATATAAAAATCAGAAGATATATATATATATTTATGTTCCATCAGCGGAAATCTATATGCATTTATAAAAACACGACATAACGTGATTTTGAACGTTTTCAAGCGTTTTGATTTAGAAAATTGGAATTTTTTTATATCTGTGACATATTTATTCTTCATATAAACTCGTGATATAACATTTTTTCATATGAAAATCAGAAGATATATGTATATTTTTCATCAACGGATATCTAATTGCATATATAAAAACGTGCCATAACGTTATTTTAAACGTTTTTTGAGCATTTCGAATTTTGAAAATTGGAATTTTTTTTCATCTGTGACGTAGTTGTAACGTTTTTATGACGTTACGGAAAATTTTGAAATGTTAGCTATTGTCTCCTGTAAATATAATCATTCCATAGTGTTTTTACGTGTTTGTGCGTGTATGTACGTGTTTGCACGTGTTTGTACTTGTGTGTACGTGTCTGTACATGTTTGTACGTGTTTGCATGTGCTTGTACGTGTGTTTACGTATTCGCACATGTCTGTACATGTCTGTACGTGTGTGCATGTGTTTGCACGTGTGCGTACGTGTGCGTACTTGTGCGCACGTGATTTACATGCGATTACACACGATTATACAGTCATACATTTTGACGGATAATAGCAAACGCTCGCACAAGCCTATACACGGACAATGATATACGCATACACACATATTGTTGATGACATCACCATTCAGAATTAAGTTAGTTATTTATATAATAATAAGCAAGTTTTAGCGATGACGGTGACCGTTGTGTTAATGATGATGTTGTTGACAATTAAGTTGAAAAGGGTAACTTCTTCTTTTCATTTCAACGATTATGACATTTATTGAATCATAATTAATTTTGTTGTTGAATGTGCTTTTAATGTTTTGTGAAGCGTGTGCATGCTCAAAAGCATATCCTTACAAAACCTAGTTTTAAGTACAATGTTTTGTTTCAATCTGTTTATTTAGGACTCATTAGCGCGACTTTGGAAATTATTTTAATCAGACTGTGCCTTAGACGTTTATACAAGCTTTTTATTCATTGTCATTGATTATACAATATGTTTAGGAAATTCTTAAAGTTACTTAAAATACATAAGTTCCGTGTATGTATAATCATAATCATCTGTAAAATTTACGGTTTATTTGTCTGAGTGCATGCAGTAATATACACTCGGCACAACAATTACCGGCTCACCTAAAATTTTCTAAAAAATTTGCATTTTTCAAACACTCATAACTCTGTCAATTTTTATATAAATTATTCCTTTTTTTTAAATTCAAGGTCAAAAGTTCAACTTTTTGACTATTGCATTGAAAATATTTTTCAATCAGAACAGATGGCGCTTTTGTCAATTGTTTAAACTTATCAAATTTCTTTCTGACCAATCGTACATTTTACCTTACAATTCAACTTTTTGTATATAAAAATTCATTGGTAAAATGTCTAAGCATCCGTAGACTGTAATCTTTGAAGTTGAATTCTGGAAATTCATATTCACCATCATTTTACATTGCATATTCTAATTGTATGAAGAAATGTAACCGAGCGACGCACAGTGTACGATTTTACCATGCTGGTGGCCAAAATCGTAGAACTCGAGATAGGAATAAGATAAAGACATGAAACAAAATGAAATTTGAAGGTGATAATCCTCATGATACTAATAAAAGAAACATAGTCCCATTAGATAATAATCACATTCACCCTCTCCCCCTCCGAAGAACGTGGTTTAAACATGAATTTTTGGTGAACAAAATGCTTTGGTTGCTGGTTACTCCAGAAAAAAAAAATTTTCTACTTTTTATAGACATTTTTTATACATTTTCAACCGCAGAATCGAAATCCGTCGTTATAAAAAGGCTTAACCTATTATCACTTTTTTTTTTCTATTTGAAGTTCGTGTGTTGCTTTATTGTAAATTATTTTAATAATTTCGTAGCTGTAAACAATTTCCACAGTCTTTTACACCTTGAGTAATGTTAAGTTATTATATTACTGTTCAAGATCTTTGATTTAATAGTTTATAAAAGTTCTTACGTGCTCCAACAGCGAAAATATAAATGGTTCAAGATTTTTTTTCAAGTTGAAGGTATGAATCACGTCAAGACCCGTTTTCGTTTTAGGATATTGGGCTCGGTATTGCTGTAAAATCAACGTAAGCTTGAACTTGAATTAAGAAAATTCTTTTTTTTTTAATCCCTATACACTCAGAGAGAAACGTTACATTATCAGGTGAGATCGGATATCGATAATTATATCACATTACTATTCCAGCTAGCATGTACGGCTGTATTCACAGTAGCATGGAAGTTTGGCAATTTAAAATTCCACATGTGATAAATTAATAACGGTAAAATTTGCTCCAGTATGCTGAATCGTGGTTCATGCCTTGGTAACACAAACTGTTGCAAGCACGATTGTGCAGAACTTGCGTGGTCTGTTTCCACATTTTAATGCATATCTGCTGAAATTTAATTGCGACTGAAACGTGCGTCAGATTTGTAACAGATTGCCAATCGAAACGTGCGATTCTAAGATAAGATTAAACACGCAAACTTGCAGCAGAATCGAAGCAGTCTTCCGTAAGAATCTTACAGCAGCACTTTACTCCAGAATCACATAAGAATGACATTAGTTAAGTGAAATTGTATGACGAGAATAAATACGCAATTTTGCAGCAGAATCGAATCAGTTTTCTGTAAGAATATTGCAGCAGCACAGTTTATAGAATTTCAAAGTTAATTAATAGTTCCAAAAATTGAAGTTACTTTATAGAATAAAGATAATACATTGTATTTTAATAAAAAATTTTCATCGTGAATATTATTAACATTTAACTAACGAGAACATGTCCATAAGAGTTGTTGACAGATTTTAAGAAAGCAAATGTTGAATTTAAAAATTATAATTTATAATTTAATGAAAATATAATAATTTATAATTGCGATACATTTAATGCATTTCTTTAAACTTTACGTGTTCTTACTACCGATGCCTACACCTATAGGCACATATTGGCTAAAAGAAAAAAGAAGGAACGCAAAAAACAATTGACATATATACACAAAGGGGTGGGTGCTGATGTTATAGTATAAAATTATATACATGTAGACATTGAGGAGAAGAGAGGAGACCATTGCAGCCAACTGTGAAATATAAAAAAGTAGATAAAAAATTTTTATAATATCTAAGAAAAGTTTTAAATAAATTTCTATCAGTAAAAGATGATAAATATTTTGGTTCTACATTCATACGTAATTCTGTAGTGAAGTTTTGTCGCAAGATTCTTATGCGAGATAGCTTCAAGTATTCTGTATACTCGCGTGATTATTCTTATAATAAAATTACTATTAGGATTATTTATATGATTTTGGACTTGTATATTTATATAATTTTAACCTCTGAGAGGATAAAATAATTGAAAAGATTTCCTAAATCTTTGTGAAATATATGCAACCAAAAATGTGCATGTATATTCATTTTCAATGATCATAATTTGAGTATAAGGATACGTCAACATTGAACTGTGAAATTCTTTATGAATTTGTTTCTTGAAAACTATCAAGTTTAGAAAAAAACCTCTGAAGATAATTTGGTTACCAATAATTTGAGAAAAAAGTGAATATTTTTTAAATTATTATATCTCTTAAAGTAAAGTTTTTAAAATTTCTCTGAAATATCGAATGGATTGATAACATGTAATTTAATCTTTTCAAACATATGACATCTATCGTGTGAATAAAATAATTGATTTAATATTATTTAATACCTTTTTTTTGTTATGCAGAACATTAAATGTCTTCAGAAGCTTTTTTTTGGAACCAAATAATTACAGTTTGATTATCTTATGAAGATCATATGAAAAATTTTTTCATAAATATTTTTTTCAGTAAACATCAAATGTACTAATAACGATTTCGAACCTTTCATTTTAAATGGCCTAATAAAGTCAATAGCGTTTGTTAAATTATTTATTCAGTTGTAATGAAAGGTGGTTGAAATTTAAGAATGAGATTTGATTTAGGATCATTGATATAATTTTGCACTTTGCTTATTAAAAAAATTTAATGATTTTGTGAATTTGATTTAAGCACGTAGAACAGTAGTAACATGCTTTTCTTAAACAAAAATCTCCTATATTTTGAATAAAATAATGTTTAAAATCATATATTACTCTTTTGCTCTTTTTTTTTATACTTTAAGTGAGGTTATTTCATAAACATTATTTCATAAATTTTTATGAAATTCTATTTCCTGTTAAAAGTAATTCTATATAAGATTTTTCAGGGTCATTATTTATTTTAATTAGCATAATAAAGATATATGCGCTTTTTAACTCATTTTCTTAATTTAAATAAATAGAGTTTGATTGCACGCATTTAGGAACACACGCAGACGAGCTTTGAGACGAGTATAAGATTATCAACGTGACACACGTAATATACGTGCATTCATATGTGTTAACCGACGTGTATATACGTGTAAACCGTGCTATTTTTATGCACGTATGCCTCGTTGCCTATGCTTGTATAGCGAGGCATGTACACACAGGTAAATAGCGCGGTATACTAGTACACCGAGCTGTTATTATACATGTATGCCTCGTTGCCTATGCTCGTATAGCGAGGCATGTATACACGGGTAAATAGCGCGGCATACTAGCAGACCGAGCTATTTTTATACACGTATGCCTCGTTGCCTATGCTCGTATAGCGAGACATGTACACACGGGTAAATAGCGCGGCATACTAGTATACCGAGCTGTTTATACCGTGGTGTATATTTAGCGTGATTAATATGCTAGTATACCGAGCTATTTTTATACACGTATACCTCGTTGCCTATGCTCGTATAGCGAGGCATGTATGCACGGGTGAATAGCGCGGCATGCTAGTATACCGAGCTGTTTATACCGTGGTGTATATTTAGCGTGGTTAATATGCTAGCATACCGAGCTGTTTATACCGTGGTGTATATTTAGCATGGTTGATATGCTAGTCAGTGCCGTCTTTACGTATAGGCCGGTAAGGCCGCGGCCTAGGGCCCTAGGATGTTTTAGGGCCTCCAATTAAAAGAAAATTTGAAAAATTATAACGAAAAATATATGTATAATATGAATATTAATTAAATTTTAATAATTTCTTAAGTTTAGATTAAACTTATTACCGTTTATTAAATAAATTTTTGTTGTTCACCAATTAGAAATAATTAGGGTTATATTGTCTTGTTAAATTATTAAATCAAAATAAAGTTATTTATTTTAATAAATTTATATTTTTAGAAAATATACTTAAAAAATAAGTAATTTTAAAAACTATTACTTAAAATTCATAGATTTTCGAAAAATAAAAGTAATAAAATTATGATTATTTATATCAGTATCAATTTTACATTTTTATTAAATAATTTCTTTATCAACTGAAAAGAAATATTTTTTATATTCATTAAATATTGAAATGTAATTAATATAACAAAATCGATAAGTTATCATTAATATAATTAATTATCAAATTATTATGAAATTATTATATAAAAAAATTGTAATAATATCATATTACAATTTTTATATTAATTTTAATATATTGGTATTAATAAAATTAATATTAGTATTCGTGCCTACAGACAGCGTTTCATACTTGTCGATGTTTGTGAATTTCTTAAACTTTATAGATAGTAAAATGCTATTTGACTTTCGATTACAATTTTAATATATCTCGTTGTCAGAGTCCGTCGCAAATTTACGTATAAACAGAAGTGCTTATGATTTTTATTCGGTATCTCGTTGTAAAAGTTTGATATATTAAAAAACTAATTAAAATTATTACAATTAGAGCACTAGTAAGTGTGAAGTACAGGTACTTTATTTTTAATAAAATATAATTGGTTTTATAAATGTATTAATCAGTTATAAACATTTAATAAAAAATTATTTAAATATTTTTTTTTGTTAAGTCCTGATTAAATTCGACGGTTAATGCCTATTGGTAACTTCTTCATAAAGAATTGTATTAAAAAAACGATTTATGTATCGTATTAATAAGATTTGCGTCGCCTTAAGAGGGCCCCAAGCCCATCAGGCCTAGGGCCCCATGACTTTTAAAGACGGCACTGATGCTAGTATACCGAGCTGTTTATACCGCGGTGTATATTTAGCGTGGTTGATATGCTAGTATATCGAGCTGTTTAAACCGCGGTGTATATTAAGCGTGGTTGATATGCTAGTTATCATACTATGCATGTAATCGTATACCGAGTCAAGAAGATACGTGTAAATAGATAGGTTATATCGTCTCATACATGCACGTCTAATGCGATTGACGCTGAGGCTATTTCTGAGAATTTTAATGAAATATAAGTATATCAAGGATACGTCTTTTAAACGCTTAGTTGTAGCAATTGGATTTGAAGCCACGGGATTTTTTACGAGTGTGAATAATTGATGCAAGCTCTTTTCGCATGCATATTACATTTGCTAGAACGATCTTCGGTTAATATTAAGTATTTTTATAATTAATGAAACGGTCACAAAAAAGCTACCGTGCAATAATGAATTGTTTACTCGGTATCTCTATATGGCTGTTATACGAATTTACTCCTATTATATATAAAATACTTTACAGATAAAAAAATATCAAATTGTTATTTTATATAGTATGGTTGATACAAGAATAAACATAAACCACGATTCAGCATACTGGAGCAAATTTTACCGTTATTAATTTATCACAGGTGGAATTTTAAGTTGCCGAACTTCCATGCTACTGTGAATACAGCCTGCGTTACGAACGCTAGTTTAGGTGTTTGTTGAAAGAGATAGTAAGAGAGAGCTAGAGAGAATATTCTTATATTAGAGATGGAAAGAATTTAAAGATTGTATGCACGTATGACACGATAAATTAATAGATCTTAAGAATATAATATTATTTTTTATGGGATTGAATTTTGGAAATTATTTAAGTATTCTCTGTATTGTCCGATGATGAAAAAAAGTTCTTTTATTTTGTGCAAAATTAATTGTAAATAAAAAATAAGCGATCCTATCTACTACAATAGGCTTGCCACTCAGTGATTACAACATTAAGTGTATACGAGGATTTTCATTTATGGCTCATGTTAGATTCGCATCCACTCACTGGTTCTTACATAAATAATATATGATTAATTCTCACCTAACTTGTACATTCTTATAGTTGTGATCTTTTTCGAACAAATATTGATGTATAAATTCTTTCTCATTTCCCCAATACGTGCTGCTACTCACATACAAAGTTTCAAGAATTTTTATTAAATAAGCTAGATATGAACTCAGACATGAAAATATGTCTTTTTATCTATATAATCTATAAGTTAAATCCTGATAAATATTGCTTATACTGAATGCCATTTAACAGGAAATCTGTTATAGAGAATTATATGTATATTAGCCAAATTTTGGTACGCATTGCGTACCCTAAATGTAATTTTTTTTCTAAATATGACAGTATGCAGAATTGTCGAACATTGTAGAAAATTATAGCTCAAAAATGGAATTACATTTTTGGAATTTATTAGTTTATCGTCTCTCAGTCCTTCTCTCTCTCTTTTCCTCTCTTTTACTAGTCAAGTGGACAAATAACAACGAACTCACCTTGAATCCTACTAAAATACAGGCTATATTCTTGGGCAGTGAACAGTATATAGCAAGAATTGATTGATTGTCATGCCCTCCTATTCTTCTGAATGACGTGTCTATTCCTTACTCAGATGTCGTTAAGAACTTAAGGAGTCTGGATAAATAGCACATTAAATTGCAGCAAACAAATTTACTCAATACTTGGTCGTATTTTTGGTACTCTAAAGTCTCTTAAGCTACATAGACATGCGTTGTCCAGAAAGGTTGGAAAGGAGCTAGTCGAGGCCTTGATTTATCCGATTCTCGATTACTGTTGCGTAGTCCATGATGATCTGCCTCAAACTTTGAATCTTAAGCTTCATCGTGCTCTTAACGCATGTGTTAGATTCGTGTTTGGCAATATTGGAAGGCGGGACAGGATCACTCTTTTTCGCCTTGAACTTGGTTGGATATTGTTTAAACATAGGCGGTTCTATTTCTAAATGGCACTAGCACATTCTATTGTATCTTACCAAAAATCACCATATTTCTAAATTTCTACGGGAAAATGTGGATACATTGGGGCAAAAATTTCAATTTATTTTTTAAAAAGCGATGTTTCGGACTTTTTAAGGTAGTTTTTAGCCAACTACGGAAGTCAATATAGAACAGAAAAAATAAATTGAGAAATATTTAATTTTCTCACCATAAAAAATCATTAAATTCAATTATAAGAATTTACAATTGTGTTCTGCATAATTAAAATGAAAAATTCATAGATAATTGTTTAAAGTAGACTTTCAAGTTTCAAGTAGTAGTAAGCAATCATGAAAACGTGACAACATCGCATAATCTTACATTCATAAGATATATTTTGACGAACTCTAACCTAACATAAGCTTGTGTTGTAGCGGTTTGTACATTGTCCAAACCGCTACAAAACAACTATTCTCAAACTCAGAAATGTTAAAAAATAAACAATATAAGAATCCTATTATTTGAACACAAAATCTTTTTCTTTATGATAAGTAACAAAAAATGTTAATAACTTTTTCTTCTAAAATGAAAACTTTTTGAGTTAATACACTGAGAGAAAATTCATGCTAATAGAGCATGCGAACTGCCATCTATGCGAGCATATAAAACATTGATACAAATATGACAGGCCGTGAGAAGCTCTATTAGTATTGGATTACTTTATACTAAAAAAGATGGTATGGAGAGTAACTAAAGCATGAACGGCATTCACTGATGACTCGCGTGGTATACTTCGATGACTCCCCACTCTCATATCCTTTGTTTGCTTGAGTCGCTTCCTCTTTTGGGTGGCGACGCGAGCAAACACGGCTGGTCTATACCCAAAATTATGTTGCAAATTTCTTTAACGTATTTTCGTAGCGTGAATCTTTTATTTCTTTTCTTTTTTTATGGAGGGAGATACGTTATAAATATAACCTGTTAAACTTTTTAACTTTAAATAATTAATTTTTAACTTAAAATTTAATTATTTTTAAACCGCTAGGGGCAGATGAGCATGTACGATTTTACGCCAGAGATATTTCGGAGTAGCGTTGGTCTAGTGCGTAACGTTCACGCTTTTCCTTTTGAGTACGCGAGTTCAACTCTCGGCTAGGGTCACTTTTTAAAAAATTTTTTTTTTATTGTTTTAATATTTTTTATTCCTTTTTATATTTATTTTTTTTAGATTTTGTATTTTTTTAATAATTTTAAAATTTAATTTTTCACAAGTACGCTTGTTTTTTTCAATGAAAATTTTTTAAAAATAAATTATTCTTTATAGGTAGTAATTACAAATATTGATAAATAAATAATAGTGATGTTTATTTTATAATAGTGATGTTTATTTTATAATAGTATAGTTTAATTTATTTATAATTTAGTTTATAAAATTTACAATAAATTACAATAAATAAATAAAACTGAGTTATTATTATTTATGTTATAATATATATTGTATATTGAAATATGTTTATAAAGACAAAATTGAAAATATAAGTATTGTAAATATCACTATTATTTATTTATTAATATTTGAAATTATTTTCTATATGAAATAATTTATTTAAAAATATTAATAAAAAAAACGAGCATATTTTAAGTAACTTGTGAAAAAATAGATTTTAAAATTAATAAAAAAATAGAAAATAAAAAAAATATAAATAAAAAAAAGCAATAAAAACTATTGAAATAATAAAAAAAAAGTTTAAAAAAGTGGTTCTAACCAAAGAGTTGAACTCGCGTACTCAAAAGGAAAAACGCGATCGTTACGCACTAGACCAACGCTACTTCGAAATATCTCTGGCGTAAAATCGTACATGCTTATCTGCCCCCCAGCGGTTTAAAATAATTAAATTTTAAGTTAAAAATAAATTATTTAAAGTTAAAAAGTTTAACAGGTTATATTTATAACGTATCTCCCTTCATAAAAAAAGAAAAGAAATAAAAGATTCACGCTACGAAAATACGTTAACGAAATTTGCAACATGATTTTGGATATAGACCAGCCGTGTTTGCTCGCGTCGCCACCCAAAAGAGGAGGTGACTTGAGCAATAGAAGAATGTCATAGTTAGCAGTAAAGAAAGAATAGTGGACAAGCCACGTTTACTTCCTTCACGTCCCATGAGAGGATACAGCGCTAGCTATCAAAGGATATTAGAGTGAAGAGCTACTAAAGCATGTAAACAAACAGTTTTTGGATAGCACAAACCTCGTAAGAGTAGATGGCGCTGTTATTAAAGCATAGGATATTACTTACTAACTTTGGATACGTAGACTACATGCTCTATTGGCATGAATTTTCTCTCAGTGTAGTTTATAATGTGTGATAATCAGCATCGGTGATTTAAAACCAAATTTGAACTTTATCAATATTTGAGAAAACATATTTTTAAAAATATAGCTTAGTTATTTATGTGATTTATAAAAAAAAGTCTTTTAACGACTTCTCTATAAAGCTGATAAATTTTGAGATAGAAATAATATAAAACAAAAATTTATAAAATTTGTGAATTTTTATCTCAATACTCGTACAAATTCCAACTACGAAAACTCATATCGATTGGTTTATCCTTTTCAACATGATTTAATAGTTGAATCTTGTACGCACTTGATACTACTACGTAAGGCATGAGCCATTCTATTCTATTCAATTCAATTTTGAAATTCTCAAACGCGTTAGGATGAGCTGGGTCTGGTGCTGTCTGTATGACAGCGTTCAAATCGTTTCTCGATCTTGTGAGAATGAGCTCGTGTTTCACATTGATTACGATTTTACGATAATCTTCAGCAAAACCGAGAATCATAGCGAGAGGAATTGATACGTCAAAGTAACCTGCATTGTTAGTCAACTGCTGCGTTTCTTCGACATCAAGCCATCCTGCGTTCTCAATAATCAAGTTTTGACTGGGATTGAGCGAAACCCAACCTTTCATTAGAGTAGTCAAACCTACATTCTTACACTTATCGATTTCTACTACGTTGATCTCGTATCGTATTTCCTCAAACATATGACAGATGGCGTTGTTGACTAATTTAGTATTAGTTACAGCAGTTCCATTGGCTTTCACTAGTCTACCACAAATATGTAGCGAACTGCGTGATGGTAGAAGACACAAATCTTGATGTTGAATGGCTATACGAATCTCATCGCTGTTGTTGAAGTTGGATGCTGAGTATGGTTGATGAGCGTGTACCTCGTAATGTTCAATTGATTCGTCATACTTTACAGCTGACTTTATGCTTAGTATTTCTTCCATTTTTCTGTAAACAACAAAAGAATAAACAAGTTATTTTCCACCAGGGACGACTCGAAGGCCGAGACTCCTTAGAAACGGTATGTTTTGCCGTGTTAACGCTTCGTCTGCTTTTGGCTGACTGATGGTTGGTTTCCATCTTGATCTGCTTTTATAGCCTTTTCTAGCTTTGGAATTAAATACAATGCCCATTACGCTTGTTTAAGATGTAATCTGATGCTAATGATTTCTCCTCGAAAATTAACAAGTTGTCCGTCTTGATCGACTATGCGCACTTGAATGTGATCTATGCTCTTGACGACAATCGGAAGGTAAATGACCGGTGGAGGAACTTCGATGATCTTATATCCTGGTGGTACTGCTGGGAAGAACTCGTGTATCGTGTGCACTCGTTGACCGTTTATATACCCACCGCAGGTGATGTCACACTCTATTCGTAGAGCGTTGACCTTCAAGATGGCTACTGGTAAATCCGAACTGTGAGTGACGTCTGCTTCGAGAAGACGTTTAGCGAACCCCAATAAAGATCCTATAGAATTTTTTGGTCGAAAATCAATCGGTTGATTGCACTTTATTTCGCTACGAAGAGTATTATTGTTAGGTTTTATACTGATTGAGATATTCTTGTGTGTCAATGTCTCGCTAAGATAATTCTCTATGTCTTCGATCTCGTAACTACCTGTCGGTAAAGTAATTTCTTCTTTACCAGCATGGAATAGATTGTTACCCTCATCAATGTTAGGAATTGAATTAAAGGTCATGAAGGCAACTAAACCAAGAACATAATTCTTATCGGGAGAAAGTTCAATAGGAGGGAAATATTGTGCTTCGAGTATGGATGATGTATCCGAAAGACTTAACGTCAACGATTCTTCCATGATGACTGTTAAACTTATAATAAGTTAATATTCACACACCTATGTCTTTATATACCAAGAGTTCTGCACAAGAATTTTAGACAAAGATGACCACGATTAAATGTATTGAAGTCTTGGTATCTTTGAGGGTTGTACTTGATTTCATCAACACCCAAGTACAACATCAAATCTGAAGGTGGTTGAAGATCTCCAAAACTATCGAAATAGACTACGCTATTTCCTCGTTTTCGATAAGCTACCCAATGAGTTCCTGGTCCATCTGCATCATCAAGATTAACGATGGATGATTCACGATAACGAGGACCACTTTTTGGTAATGTATTCCGCATAAAAACTTCTCGCAAGTTTGGAATTTTCAAAATTTTAGCATACTTGATGATATCAGCGTCAGTGAGAGCTCTCTCAGGCAATCTTACTTCGTCTATCTTTTTTTTTTTAAACTTTTACCATGGTAAGGTTTCAGACGAAGCCCAAGTCCACTCTTACTTGGCTGTAAATAAACCCCTTTACCGAGAGCTATTTCTTCCATTTTCTTATTATGTCTCTTAATCTCCTCCAATTGTGAATTGGCAGATTTAGAATCGTTAACTGCCTTAACTATACCAGCAACGCCACCTGCAATACCACCAACTGCACTCAAACCAGCAAATAACGGTATGAGAAATGGCAAAAATCCTCCAACTTTCTTTGGGATCGGTAGTTTGCATGGAATCTTAACGTTTTCTTTACCACCTGCTGCTTTAACGGCACTACGTGCACCTTTCAATGCTGATAAAATAACTTTATGAGCACATAATTGCTGGGAACTATTGATTTTGAGGCAACATTATTGAATGTAATGGCTGCTCCCTTCTTCTTTCTCATACCCATACCGAATGTAGACTTTAACTTCATTGCTTTACTAACAGCAAAAGCAGCTGCTTTCTCTCCTATGGTTGCGTCCTTTGATTTTACTCTCTGCCAAGCTTTCTCTGCCAACACTTTGTCTGCAGTGTTTCTCGCTTCAATGTCCTTGCGGTTTTGCGAATAAGCTATATCGTGCTCCTTACAAGCCTCGTCAAGAAGATTGATTCCTGAGTCACCTCGAGCTAATCGTTTAGCTAATTTTGTACCTGGTCCGCAGTACTGATATCCTGGAATATGAAGTTCGAATGGAAGACTGTTGATGACTTTATTGAGAAAACCTCGGCCACGTCGACGTTGTCGTTGTTGATAATGTACGATCATCACCCTATGAAGGTGAAGCGAAGACTGATGCTTGTGAGAGTATATAAGACCTCTATTTATATTAAATCGATCGCTCTTGTTTGAGGTCTAATTGCATCCACATGAATTTCAAAAAACATCCGGTTAAACTTCCAATCGTAAATTTTGACACGATAGTCGAGCAGGAAAAAAAGACAAAGAGGCATGGAGACTTACTTCCGGATAGTATTCGAGCCATATTTTGTGGGCCATCTAACTGCGGTAAAACTAATAGCCTACTCGCAATGAAAACACATCCTAATGGGATAAGATTTGAGAACGTATATGTCTACTCGAAGTCTCTAAATCAACCACAGTATAAGTATTTGAAGGAACTCCTCGAACCAATAGACGGTATACAATATTTTCCATTCAGCGAACACGAGTCAGTAGTATCACCTGTCAATGCCTTACTTAATTCCATAATGGTATTCGATGATATAGCTTGCGAGAAACAGGATAATGTGAGAGCATTTTTCTGCATTGGAAGACACAAGAATGTTGATTGTTTCTATCTCTGTCAATCTTATGTTCATATACCAAAACATCTTGTGAGTGACAATGTGAACCTATTGATAATTTTCCGTCAAGATGATGTTAACCTAAGACATTTGTACGATGATCACGTAAATTCAGACATGTCTTATGCTCAGTTCAAAAGTCTATGTTCACGATGTTGGACAGATGATAAGTATGGTTTCTTGATGATGGGTAAAGATAGTTCAATCAATTCTGGCAGGTATAGAAAGGGCTTTGACTGTTTTGCTATAAATATAGCACACTCTTACAAGTAACACTACCCAAGTGATACTCGCCGATTCGAACCAAACTTTGTACATCGATAGAACACTAAAAAATATTGAACCCGTGTTTTTTTATATTGGCAGAACACCGTTTTAAGGGGTAGAAATCACCCCTATCAGCCCCCAAGCAAGCTAACCTACCTATGTCTGGGTAAAGCGAGTTTGATCGTCAGTTTTTCTTTAACCAATTAGATTTTTTACTCCCAATAGGCTAATTTACCTTGATTCTGATTTACTTTACCCCCACACATCTTTGCAACCCTTAAAAAGCACCCCTACCGATCATTATTTTACAGATTAATTATTCTAGCCTTGAAACAGCGATTTCAAGTACTTGTTTTTCCTGGAACAAATTATGTCTGCCTTTGAGCACGGTTACCCTATATTTAGTTTTATCCAGAGACAACGACGTGGACGTAATAGGGTTATGTCCCCTTTGGGGTGCTGGATTAGAGTGAGTCCCCTTGCCTCTCACTGTTTGGGGTGCTGGATTATAGTGAGTCCCCTTGCCTCTCATTGATTTACAACAATATTTTAGATTTTACAAAAAAAATTAGCATCAATAATTATTATACATAAATATTACTAGAATTATTGACAACATTACAAGTATTTAATTGTCTTAGTAAATTGTAAATCTGTGTATAAAAATTTTCTCTGGACACAGCACCAACAGGCAGCAAATGGTTCCGACCGCCTCTTTACCAATTATCAGCTAATATTAAATATGCTTGCTTATTTATTATTATGGCATAAAGGTTTTAGTTTATCATAGTGTATTATTAACCAAGAAAGATAATGTGACTATTGCATCCCCGTATACATATTTTTTTATATTGGCAGAATACCAATTTAAGGGGTAGAAATCACCCCTATCAGCCCCCAAGCAGGCTAACCAACGTAACCCTGGATAGAGCGAATTTAATCGTCTGATTATCTTTGAGGAATTAAGTTTTATACCCAAAATAGGCTAACCTACATTGATACTGATCTATCTTACTCCTATGAACCTTTGCAACCCTTAAAAAGTACCCCTACCAACCCCCAAGAGTGCTAACCTTCCTAAGCCTGGATAGAGTGAGTTTAACCATCTGCTTGTGTTTAAAAAGTTAAGTTTCACACCCCAAATAGGCTGACCCACCATAACCCTGATCCATATTGCCCCTACGCAACCCCTAAAACCACCCCCTATCAAGCCCCAAGCACGCTAACCAACGTAACCCTGGATAGAACGAGTTTAGCCGTCTGCTTATCTTTGAGAAATAAAGTTTTATACCCAAAATAGGCTAACCTAAATTGATACTGATCTATCTTACTCCTACGAACCTTTGCAATCCTTAGAAACTATCCCTACCAACCCTTAACTAGGCTAACTCACCTCACCCTGGATAGCGCGAGTTCAACTGTCTGCTTGTCTTTAAGAAATTAAATTTTCAACCGTAAAAAAGCTAATTGTACTTAACCTTGATTTATTCTACCTCTACACGCCTGTCTTATAAACTTTGTGAACCTCGAAAACTACCCCTACTGATCCCTAGATGGGCTATCCCACTCCATGCAGGGTGTACACACATAGCATGAAATATTTTTATGTCCACGACAAAAATTCTTCTGAAATATTTCATGAAATATTTACGAAAGGTTTTTGTAAAATCTTTTATGAAATATTTATCAAATATTTCACAAATGATCTATGATTTATCTTTCACGAAATATTTTAGGAATAATTGTTAAATATAACATGAAATATTTCTAGGAATATTATTGTAACATTTTAAAAATATTTCTCGAAAGATTTTTATAAATCACAAATAATTGATGTAATATTTTTGAAATATTTCTGAAATGTTTTATGAATTATTTCTATAAAATATATCATAATATTTTTGAAATATTCCATATTTTGTGGGTAGAGAAGTTATACGGGTTATTCTATTAGAAAATGATCTTTTTGGGCTATAATTATGAAACGCTATAAACTTTTAATCTATCTGCTTATTCTACTTTTTATTATGAATCTATTCAAAAACTAAATGGCAGTATGTAGATTTTATCATTATTTTCATTATAATTAAATTTCGATGTAATGTTTTTATAAATTTTGAAAAAACATATCTTAATATAAAGTATTAAATTTTCAAATATAAAACAACATTTAACTCGTAGCATTATGTTTTTATAATTTATTGCTACTTTACTACTGATTTTTGTTACTTTATGTGTTAAGTTTATCTCATAGGTATATGCAGGTGCATATTTTTTGAATTTATTTATAAGTAATTTAATTTAATTTAAATTAAATTTGATTTCAATTTCATTGTGACTTCAAATGAGTTTTTGATTGTGAACATTTGTAAAGCAATTTTATGGATTCTTACGGTTTTTTTTTCATCATGCCTATGAACCCAAAAAATATTTTAAACTTGTTGCTTTCTAGTTTCTCAAGCCCGGAATATAATTTTGAATCCTGCATAAATGATGAAGAGCGATCCTTAGCATCTCATCTTACAGATCTAATAAAGTCGTCATGTGATTCCAGATTGATTATCGAAAGTTATGATAGTTTATGCTTCAATGACGATAGCGTAATGGTTGAAGCAGAATTAATTAACGAAGAGATAGACGAAGATGTTAATGATTCTATTGGAGATGAATATTCCCAAGTAGAAAATGAAATTGATTTAGAGTATAAACAAAAAGCAGTCGCTTTTTGGCGCTCAGGAAAGAAAAGAAAAGAAGAAGTTTTGATTCGGTTAAAACTCAATTTAAGAAAGTACCAAATCAAAATGTGCTCTACAGATGGGAAAAACAAATTGAGATAGGAGGATCAAGACTAGAAAAGTTGCTGAAAATATCACAACATGTTTTGGAACAGTTTAATATCGCTACTGATAAACATTTACCGGTGCATGATGTAACTTTGAAAAAATGGGCGTTAAAAGCAAGAGAAAATGTTCAGTTATCTTACAAATTATTTAAGGCTTCATCAAAATGGATTCATAATTTTAAAAAGACTCATGGGATTGTATCCAGAAAAATTAATAAGTTTGTTACAACTGCACAGTTATCAAACGCGGCTGAATTATCAGAAGCAGGTTCTAAATTTGTAAAAAATATTTGCTCAGTTATCAAGGAGAAAGGTGAAGCTAATGTATATAATTCCGACCAATCAGGATTTAATTTAGAAGTACATGGCGGTCGTACTTTGTCGATTAAAGGTGCGCTCAAAGTCGAATGTCTTGCACAATCATTAAATTCCTTAACTCATAGTTACACGATTCAGCCAGTTATTTCAGCAGATGGTAAGCTGCATTCTCCTTTGCTTATAGTTTTGCAAGAAACTAATGGGAAATTTGGACCAATCGTAGAAAAAAACTTGTATAAAGCAAACAATATTAGTGTATATCCCTCTAATTCTGGAAAACTAACTTCTTTGATTGCTGCTAGATGGTTTGAAAAAGACTTTTTATCTATAGTAGATAAAAACTCTTCATTGTTATTAGATTCTTGGTCTGGGCAGACCGAGAAAGTATTTGAAAACATAAAGAAAGAAGATAAAATTGTCAAAATTCATACAATACCGGCAGGAGTAACTGGATCAAGACAACCGTTAGATGTTTATGGATTTAGACCATGGAAAAACTTTATTAAATCTTTTTCAGATATAGTCCTGTTACATAATTTTGAAATTAATCTGCACTTACGGAACAACATTTTGAAGTTACAATCACTAACCCATAATCAGTTTTCGTCACCAAGATTCATTAACATGTTCAAATACGCGTGGTGGAAGAGTGGATACATATCAAATAAACCGGAGAAATGTTTAACACCAGTTCAATATTGTTTTCAAAATTCAGATACAGAATGTGTATCATGTAATGAGATTGTAGTAATTAAATGCGCATGGTGTAGCAAAAATCTTTGTATACAGCATTTCTTTGCAGTGACTGAAGAAAATTTACCACACTATTGTGAAGAATACATTAATCAATTTAGAAAAAATTAAAAATGTGAGAGGCAAGGGGACTCACTCTAATCCAGCACCCCAAACAGTGAGAGGCAAGGGGACTCACTATAATCCAGCACCCCAAACAGTGAGAGGCAAGGGGACTCACTCTAATCCAGCACCCCAAAGGGGACATAACCCTATTACGTCCACGTCGTTGTCTCTGGATAAAACTAAATATAGGGTAACCGTGCTCAAAGGCAGACATAATTTGTTCCAGGAAAAACAAGTACTTGAAATCGCTGTTTCAAGGCTAGAATAATTAATCTGTAAAATAATGATCGGTAGGGGTGCTTTTTAAGGGTTGCAAAGATGTGTGGGGGTAAAGTAAATCAGAATCAAGGTAAATTAGCCTATTGGGAGTAAAAAATCTAATTGGTTAAAGAAAAACTGACGATCAAACTCGCTTTACCCAGACATAGGTAGGTTAGCTTGCTTGGGGGCTGATAGGGGTGATTTCTACCCCTTAAAACGGTGTTCTGCCAATATAAAAAAACACGGGTTCAATATTTTTTAGTGTTCTATCGATGTACAAAGTTTGGTTCGAATCGGCGAGTATCACTTGGGTAGTGTCACTAGTTAGTGTAGTCATGACATTCTATGATTGAACGTCGAATCGACAACATGGACGACATTCGCCGAAGAAAAGATATATTGCATCAACTTATCAAAGCGAGAAATGCAGTCAAGCGTAAATACAATCTATTGAAATATAGAAATGATAATTTCGAGAAAGCAATTGGAGAAACTTTCAAACCAATAGTTGATCCTCTACAAAAACTTGTCAAGACGTCTGAAAAAAATCTGGAAACCAAGGAACAAGCTACTGATGCCATGAGTGTAAATAATGATAGCATTGCAGAGAAATCTTACGAGTCCGATGAACCATCTTTGAATGAAAGTGTTGGACCACATACGGATACAGAATTTGAATCAACTCTCAGTGATGATGAAAATAGCGGAATGGACAATAACAAGTATATTCTCAAACTCATGAAAAATCAAGCCGAGGATTTAGATAAAATTTATGGTGTTCGTAAAGAAGATGACAAATACGTAATAGGCGACTCACCTATTTACTTTGAAAATAGATATGTAAAAGTTAAAAATGTGAAATATCCTAGATCTGATGGTTTGCTAGAGTTGATATTGGCAAAACAGCCTAATCAGCAAAACGTAAGTTCAACTGATATGGAGAACTATCGACGAATTCTCGAAGCTACTAGTGCTCACAAGAGACGTTACAGAAGCGATGAACAGATTCGTGCTCACAGAAGCAAGAAATTTGATAACATCATTGCTCCTATGTTTAAACGTGGTGGTGGACTATTACCTCGATACAAAGTTGCTAGAAGGGATTTGTTAATGGATTACGTATATTGGGATGATTCAATGAACTTGTCGATCGGTTACGATTACTCATAGCCGAAAGAGAAGCTGGAAACCCTAGTCACACAAACGAGATTCATTCAATCATTGAAGAACTGCGAGAAGCTGGCTATATATACTGAGACACAAGTGAATACTTGAACATTATCAAGATGAGTGTCGACGTATTCGGACGTAATCTTAAACGGAGCGAGGGCGGTCGTGGTCCTCCAGGTGTTGGATATAAAATCACATCTGATGGTCAGTATGACTTGGAGAATAAGAGACTTTGTAATCTTGCATCACCTAATCAACTCAATGAAGCTGTAAATTTAGATACTTTACAACGTTTTGTACGTTTAAACAGATAAAGGTAAAGAGTTCTATAATGCGAATTTTCAAAGTCTTATGGAAAGATACAAAATTAATCTATACTCTACGTACAGCAATCTCAAAGCATCTATTTGTGAACGTTTCAATCGTACACTGAAAAATAAGATGTGGGTAGAGTTTAGTTTACATGGAAACTATAAATGGCTTGATATTTTACCTAAGCTAATAATAGCTTACAATGATAGAAAACATCGAACTTTCGGTATGAAACCCAACGAAGTTACAGCTACTAACGAAACAGAAGTTCTCAAACGTTTTAATAAAAAAATTATTTCAACTAAAAAGCCAAAGTTCAAAGTTGATGATAAAGTTAGGGTTAGTAACGTGAAGCAAATATTTGAGAAGGGATATACACCTAACTGGTCTACAGAAATATTTACAATAACTAAAGTGGCAGCAACTAATCCAGTAACTTACTATCTTAAAGATTATCGCGATCAGCCTATTACTGGCGGCTTTTATGAGCAGGAACTCCAGAAAGCAATGTATCCAGATGTGTATCTTGTAGAAAAAGTCCTGAAGAAACGTGGTAATCAAGTCTATGTAAAATGGCTTGGTTTTGATGCTTCTCACAATAGCTGGATTAATAAGTTTGATAATTAAAAATAAATAAAAAGAAAGTGGTAAGGCCCCCACCTTCGCCTATACCTGTGAGGAACAACCAATGAAATCATCATTTGTTAGCCTTATACAATGAACGAATTCACTATATAGGACTAACCCATGACTCGTTTTCCCCTCCATGAACTTTCTCTTGAATTTTTTGTTTTGTTTTATTTTAGCCTATGGAGGGGGAGATCTGCGCAGTAGCCATAGCTTAACCGCTACTTATGAGAACTTCCGAACCAGCTCGGGTCATTTATTCATCAGACTCTGCTAAGTAAACTTAGAATTCTTTATCAGAGAAATATGGATCTTGATAAATTCAACGAGGCAGCTCGTGGACGCGTGCATCGTGCCATTGGGAATATATTCCCCTTAAAGAAAGATCAGACTTATTATGTGAGTGAGTTTAGACCAGTTAAATGTAAGGATAAGTTTAGATTGATGGCAACTTTAGATCGCGAATGGCGCATTTTTATTCCATCTCGTGCATGCAGAGCCTTACAGGAGAATAAGGAGTTTTACTTCGAGTTGCAAGAGGCCATTAAAAATTTTAAGTTGTTTGTGAAGTATTTAGATGATGATAAAGGAAAAGGTCTCGAGTTCTCCTTGGCCTAAGTCAACGGAGAGGTATACGAGTCACGGGTGTACTTCTTACTTTTCGGAGTAAAGGGTTCACAAGTGGCGATTCTTGGTTGTACCTCACAGATGGGGGCGAAGGTTGGGGCTCCTATTACTTCCGATAAAAAGCAAACACATCGTAATTCACATTCATTTGATCATGGTACAGACTCCAAGTCATACCGCTTAAAATTGTTCAGAGTACACTCCTCTTCTTCCACCTAATAAAAAAAGGTGAAGGATGAGAAAACAACATGGAAAGAGTACTATGAAAAATATAAATCGCAAATGCCATCGAAAGATATAAAGTATAATAAGCTATAGGGTATTTAATTAAGTAGATAAGAATGGGAACTATACTTCAAAGTACTTCAACTGACTCCGGACTTTCCCGAAAAATGGAATAGTCGCTGTCGCTACCTCCAAAATATACCCACTGATATTCCTGCAGATGATTTTTTACATAGTAAATGTAAAGTTTGCTAAAATAAAGGAATAGAGATACCCATACAGCATGAAAGGACTTTGAAAGGATTCTGAAAGGATTCATGAAAGGACTACAATCTTTCAGAAATATTTCACTGAAAGGATTCTGAAATAATTCTATGTCCGAGGTATTATTCTTTTAAAAATAATACATAAAAATATTTCATAAAGAATTCACAAGACATTTCAAATTCCTTTCAATGGAAGAATTCTGTAAGGATCCATGAATTCTTTTGGTAATAATTCGTAAATCTTTTCATACATCTTCCATTAAAAGGATTCTGTAAGAATAATATGAAATATTTTTAAAATATTTCATTGTATTATTTCTAAAAGGAATATACCTCGGACATAGAATTATTACAGAATCCTTTCAATGAAAAAATTCTGTAAGGATCCATGAATTCTTTTGGTAATAATTCGTAAATCTTTTCATACATCTTTCATTGAAAGTATTCTGTAAGAATGATATAAAATATTTTTAAAATATTTCATTGTATTATTTCTGAAAGAAATATACCTCGGACATAGAATAATTATAGAATCCTTTCAATGAAAGAATTCTGTAAGGATCCATGAATTCTTTTAGTAATAATACATTAATCTTTTCATCTATCTTTAGTTGAGAGACGTGTAAAGTTCTAGAAATTTTATTCTTTCCTGTATTATTTAAGAATCAATTTAGAATTAATACACACACACACACACATACACACATACACACACACACACACACATACACACACACACACACACACACATACACACACACACACACATATATATATATATATATATATATATATATATATATATATAAAGGATCTGATGATATAATTATTCATAGAATCACGCATAGTTTTACAGCAGTTAAAATCGAACTTATCATAACACAGACATCGCACGCATAACAATTTATAGTTTCCATTTAAGATTCTTATTTTCCTTATATATGAAACGGGAAGCACTCTTACCGCTTGCGAGAGTAAGAGATACCGCCATCAAGCGGATAAATTATAAACTAATCCCGAAAATATTTCTAAATGATTCTGTTATATTTCACGTTTTCTTTCATAAAGTCCTTTCAAAGTCCATTCAGTAAGGATTCATGTAATAACTTTTATTCTCGTCATAAGTTATTTCATGAAATATTTCAAAAAGATTTCCAAATTATTTCATGTATGTTTTCTTGAGACTTTACCAAAATATTACATGAATTATTTCATAAAAGTTTTTTGGAAGAATCTTGAAATTATTCGGTGAAAGAATAACTTAAATTATTCCAAAAGTCTTTCTAAATTATTTTACGACTGAAACCTTCGAAAGATTTCTGAGTTATTTCTTGTTTCCTTTCAAGAAGTCTTTTCAAAGTCCTTTCAGTAAGGATTCATGTAATAACTTTTATTCTCATCATAAGTTATTTCATGAATATAAAAATTTCATTATTTCATGAAGATTTCTTGAGCTTTCAAAATATTGATTATTTCAAAAGCTTTTAAATGAATCTGAAATGATTCGGTGAAAAAACCTAGATCATTCGAAAATTTAAAATTCCATTTTATGAATTGAATCGTTGGAAGATTTCTGAGTTTTTCTTGCTTCAAGACTTTTCAAAGTCCTTTCAAAATTATGTAATAACATGAATTATTTCATATTTGAAAAGCTTTATTTCATGAAGATTTCTTGATAATTATTCAAAAGTGTTGAAATTTGTGAAAGAATAACTTAGATCATTCCAAAAATCTTTCTAAATTATTTTCTGATTTTAATCGTTGGAAGATTTCTGAGTTCTTTCTTGTTTCCTTTCAAGAAGTCTTTTCAAAGTCCTTTCAGTAAGGATTTATGTAATAACTTTTATTCTCATCATAAGTTATTTCATGAAATATTTCAAAAAGATTTCAAAATTATTTCATGTATGATTTCTTGAGACTTTACCAAAATATTGCATGAATTATTTCATAAAAGCTTTTTGGAAGAATCTTGAAATTATTCGGTGAAAGAATAACTTAGATCATTCCAAAAATCTTTCTAAATTATTTTCTGATTTTAATCGTTGTAAGATTTCTGAGTTCTTTCTTGTTTCCTTTCAAGAAGTCTTTTCAAAGTTCTTTTAGTAAGGATTTATGTAATAACTTTTATTCTCATCATAAGTTATTTCATGAAATATTTGAAAAAGATTTCAAAATTATTTCATGTATGATTTCTTGAGACTTTACCAAAATATTACATGAATTATTTCATAAAAGCTTTTGGAAGAATCTTGAAATTATTCGGTGAAAGAATAACTTAGATCATTCCAAAAATCTTTCTAAATTATTTTCTGATTTTAATCGTTGGAAGATTTCTGAGTTCTTTCTTGTTTCCTTTCAAGAAGTCTTTTCAAAGTCCTTTCAGTAAGGATTTGTGTAATAAATTTTATTCCCATCAAAAGTTATTTCATGAAAGATTTCAAAAAGATTTCAAAATTATTTCATGTAAGATTTCTTGAGACTTTACCAAAATATTGCATGAATTATTTCATGAAAGCTTTTTGAAAGAATCTTGAAATTATTCGGTGAAAGAATAACTTAGATTATTTCAAAAATCTTTCTAAATTATTTTCTGATTTTAATCGTTGGAAGATTTCTGAGTTCTTGCTCGTTTCCTTTCAAGAAGTCTATTCAAAGTCCTTTCAGTAAGGATTTATGTAATAACTTTTATTCTCATCATAAGTTATTTCATGAAATATTTGAAAAAGATTTCAAAATTATTTCATGTATGATTTCTTGAGACTACCAAAATATTGCATGAATTATTTCATGAAAGCTTTTTGAATGAATCTTGAAATGATTCGGTGAAAGAATACCTTAGATCATTCCGAAAATCTTACTAAATTATTTTATGAATTGAATCGTTGGAAGATTTCTGAGTTCTTTCTTGTTTCCTTTCAAGAAGTCTTTTCAAAGTCCTTTTAGTAAGGATTCATGTAATAACTTTTATTCTCATCATAAGTTATTTCATGAAATATTTGAAAAAGATTTCAAAATTATTCCATGTATGATTTCTTGAGACTTTACCAAAATATTACATGAATTATTTCATAAAAGCTTTTTGGAAGGATCTTGAAATTATTCGGTGAAAGAATAACTTAGATCATTCCAAAAATCTTTCTAAATTATTTTCTGATTTTAATCGTTGTAAGATTTCTGAGTTCTTTCTTGTTTCCTTTCAAGAAGTCTTTTCAAAGTCCTTTCAGTAAGGATTTATGTAATAACTTTTATTCTCATCATAAGTTATTTCATGAAATATTTGAAAAAGATTTCAAAATTATTTCATGTATGATTTCTTGAGACTTTACCAAAATATTACATGAATTATTTCATAAAAGCTTTTTGGAATAATCTTGAAATTATTCGGTGAAAGAATAACTTAGATTATTCCAAAAATCTTTCTAAATTATTTTCTGATTTTAATCGTTGGAAGATTTCTGAGTTCTTTCTTGTTTCCTTTCAAGAAGTCTTTTCAAAGTCCTTTCAGTAAGGATTTATGTAATAACTTTTATTCTCATCATAAGTTATTTCATGAAATATTTCAAAAAGATTTCAAAATTATTTCATGTATGATTTCTTGAGACTTTACCAAAATATTGCATGAATTATTTCATAAAAGCTTTTTGGAAGAATCTTGAAATTATTCGGTGGAAGAATAACTTAGATCATTCCAAAAATCTTTCTAAATTATTTTCTGATTTTAATCGTTGTAAGATTTCTGAGTTCTTTCTTGTTTCCTTTCAAGAAGTCTTTTCAAAGTCCTTTCAGTAAGGATTTATGTAATAACTTTTATTCTCATCATAAGTTATTTCATGAAATATTTGAAAAAGATTTCAAAATTATTTCATGTATGATTTCTTGAGACTTTACCAAAATATTACATGAATTATTTCATAAAAGCTTTTTGGAAGAATCTTGAAATTATTCGGTGAAAAAATAACTTAGATTATTCCAAAAATCTTTCTAAATTATTTTCTGATTTTAATCGTTGGAAGATTTCTGAGTTCTTTCTTGTTTCCTTTCAAGAAGTCTTTTCAAAGTCCTTTCAGTAAGGATTTGTGTAATAAATTTTATTCCCATCAAAAGTTATTTCATGAAAGATTTCAAAAGATTTCAAAATTATTTCATGTAAGATTTCTTGAGACTTTACCAAAATATTGCATGAATTATTTCATGAAAGCTTTTTGAAAGAATCTTGAAATTATTCGGTGAAAGAATAACTTAGATTATTTCAAAAATCTTTCTAAATTATTTTCTGATTTTAATCGTTGTAAGATTTCTGAGTTCTTTCTTGTTTCCTTTCAAGAAGTCTATTCAAAGTCCTTTCAGTAAGGATTTATGTAATAACTTTTATTCTCATCATAAGTTATTTCATGAAATATTTGAAAAAGATTTCAAAATTATTTCATGTATGATTTCTTGAGACTACCAAAATATTGCATGAATTATTTCATGAAAGCTTTTTGAATGAATCTTGAAATGATTCGGTGAAAGAATACCTTAGATCATTCCGAAAATCTTACTAAATTATTTTATGAATTGAATCGTTGGAAGATTTCTGAGTTCTTTCTTGTTTCCTTTCAAGAAGTCTTTTCAAAGTCCTTTTAGTAAGGATTCATGTAATAACTTTTATTCTCATCATAAGTTATTTCATGAAATATTTGAAAAAGATTTCAAAATTATTTCATGTATGATTTCTTGAGACTACCAAAATATTACATGAATTATTTCATAAAAGCTTTTTGGAAGAATCTTGAAATTATTCGGTGAAAGAATAACTTAGATTATTTCAAAAATCTTTCTAAATTATTTTCTGATTTTAATCGTTGTAAGATTTCTGAGTTCTTTCTTGTTTCCTTTCAAGAAGTCTATTCAAAGTCCTTTCAGTAAGGATTTATGTAATAACTTTTATTCTCATCATAAGTTATTTCATGAAATATTTGAAAAAGATTTCAAAATTATTCCATGTATGATTTCTTGAGACTTTACCAAAATATTACATGAATTATTTCATAAAAGCTTTTTGGAAGGATCTTGAAATTATTCGGTGAAAGAATAACTTAGATCATTCCAAAAATCTTTCTAAATTATTTTCTGATTTTAATCGTTGTAAGATTTCTGAGTTCTTTCTTGTTTCCTTTCAAGAAGTCTTTTCAAAGTCCTTTCAGTAAGGATTTATGTAATAACTTTTATTCTCATCATAAGTTATTTCATGAAATATTTGAAAAAGATTTCAAAATTATTTCATGTATGATTTCTTGAGACTTTACCAAAATATTACATGAATTATTTCATAAAAGCTTTTTGGAAGAATCTTGAAATTATTCGGTGAAAGAATAACTTAGATTATTCCAAAAATCTTTCTAAATTATTTTCTGATTTTAATCGTTGGAAGATTTCTGAGTTCTTTCTTGTTTCCTTTCAAGAAGTCTTTTCAAAGTCCTTTCAGTAAGGATTTATGTAATAACTTTTATTCTCATCATAAGTTATTTCATGAAATATTTCAAAAAGATTTCAAAATTATTTCATGTATGATTTCTTGAGACTTTACCAAAATATTGCATGAATTATTTCATAAAAGCTTTTTGGAAGAATCTTGAAATTATTCGGTGGAAGAATAACTTAGATCATTCCAAAAATCTTTCTAAATTATTTTCTGATTTTAATCGTTGTAAGATTTCTGAGTTCTTTCTTGTTTCCTTTCAAGAAGTCTTTTCAAAGTCCTTTCAGTAAGGATTTATGTAATAACTTTTATTCTCATCATAAGTTATTTCATGAAATATTTGAAAAAGATTTCAAAATTATTTCATGTATGATTTCTTGAGACTTTACCAAAATATTACATGAATTATTTCATAAAAGCTTTTTGGAAGAATCTTGAAATTATTCGGTGAAAGAATAACTTAGATTATTCCAAAAATCTTTCTAAATTATTTTCTGATTTTAATCGTTGGAAGATTTCTGAGTTCTTTCTTGTTTCCTTTCAAGAAGTCTTTTCAAAGTCCTTTCAGTAAGGATTTGTGTAATAAATTTTATTCCCATCAAAAGTTATTTCATGAAAGATTTCAAAAAGATTTCAAAATTATTTCATGTAAGATTTCTTGAGACTTTACCAAAATATTGCATGAATTATTTCATGAAAGCTTTTTGAAAGAATCTTGAAATTATTCGGTGAAAGAATAACTTAGATTATTTCAAAAATCTTTCTAAATTATTTTCTGATTTTAATCGTTGTAAGATTTCTGAGTTCTTTCTTGTTTCCTTTCAAGAAGTCTATTCAAAGTCCTTTCAGTAAGGATTTATGTAATAACTTTTATTCTCATCATAAGTTATTTCATGAAATATTTGAAAAAGATTTCAAAATTATTTCATGTATGATTTCTTGAGACTACCAAAATATTGCATGAATTATTTCATGAAAGCTTTTTGAATGAATCTTGAAATGATTCGGTGAAAGAATACCTTAGATCATTCCGAAAATCTTACTAAATTATTTTATAAATTGAATCGTTGGAAGATTTCTGAGTTCTTTCTTGTTTCCTTTCAAGAAGTCTTTTCAAAGTCCTTTTAGTAAGGATTCATGTAATAACTTTTATTCTCATCATAAGTTATTTCATGAAATATTTGAAAAAGATTTCAAAATTATTTCATGTATGATTTCTTGAGACTACCAAAATATTACATGAATTATTTCATAAAAGTTTTTTGGAAGAATCTTGAAATTATTCGGTGAAAGAATAACTTAGATTATTCCAAAAATCTTTCTAAATTATTTTCTGATTTTAATCGTAGGAAGATTTCTGAGTTCTTTCTTGTTTCCTTTCAAGAAGTCTTTTCAAAGTCTTTTCAGTAAGGATTCGTGTAATATTTCATGCCTTAACTTTCGTTTCCTTTTTGGTAATATTTTTGTAAAGACTTTGTAATCTTCCTGTGTATTATTTCATAAATTCTTTTCAAAAGAATATAGTTATCTTTTTAAGTTCTTTTTAAATGTTTTGAACGTATTATTACTTGTAATATTTTATGAAATTATTTCAAAATTCTTTCATGTTGTGTGGGTAGCATTATACCGTGTGGGCATTGTTGCTATCAATATTCCAGTAATATTAGACAATGCATAACCTGTAGAAGAAACATTAAGTTAAGAGTATTTATATCTTAAGAATCTCAAACAAAAAAAGATTTTTTGTTTCAGGAAGCAATGGGAGTCCTAACTAACGCACTCTACCTGTGAGGTTCAACCGAGAATCGGCACTTTTGAACCCCTTACTACAATCTAAATATTATACATTATCAAGACTAAATTTATCCAACATTTGAATAAGGCTTTGAGAAATCATACAATTCTATTAAAACATCTATAAATTTAATTGATAACTTTAGTCGACAAAGATGAACATGTCAGAAATCTATCCATTATCAAAGAGTCATGTGAAGGTAGTTGGATATTGAATTCGATCGAAATATTATCGAATTTAATCGAATTTTTTATCGGATTTGATCAAATGTTTCTCGAACTTGATCGAATTTCATCGGATGTTTATCGAATTTTGATCAAATCTTTATCGAATTTGATCGAATGTTTATCAACTCTCATCGACTTTCATCGACTCTCAGCGACTCTCATCGACTCTCATCGACTTTCATCGACTTTCATCGACTTTCCATCGACTTTCATCGACTTTCATCGACTCTCATTTACTTTTCATCAACTTTCATCGACTCTCATCGACTCTCATCGACTCTCATCGACTTTTCATCGATTATCATCGACACTATAGTAAAAAGAAGAGATAGAGAGAAAAGTGAGTAATTCAGAAAAAGCTTAAGTCGTACTGCGAAGTTTCTGTTAGGAGTCCGAGAAGCACAATTTGTAAAACTCTATAGTTAAGTTTTTCCTCTAGCAAATTCTACCTAATTATACTCAGCTATAATAAATGATATCTCTATACATATAGGTTGAGAATTGCAGCTAACGTAAAAAAGAAGAACTTAGTATTACAAAATTAAAGCTTTTTTAATATCATCATTCAATAACATTAAATATATTCTTTAGATATTTATGATGGCATAAATTAATAAATTAGTTGACAATTGTGTGAACAGTGAAGCAAGATCAAATATAATATATAAATTGTAAGATTATTTGTTCAAAGAATTTTAAAAAATTTCATTTGAATAACGTACAAAAAAAATTTATGAATTTGAAATAATGATAGTTTTAATGATCAAAAATATTTATTATGTAATAAATTATATTCATTAAGTTACTTAGTCGTTCTATTTATTGCTTAAAAATCATATAAAAATAGCTAACTTCTTAGAATTAATCTCCTCAAACAACATTTTCTGTATGTATCTTATGTATATGTTTATTATGTTCATATCCATTGGGTAATCTTTAGTAAACTTTTTCATCGACTCTCATCGACTTTCCATCAACTTTCCATCAACTTTCTTACAATTTTCTAGATTTTTTTTATCTTAGTATTTTAAAATTATCTTATTATCTTGTAAATCATCTTGTTAAAATTGTTTTGCATGACCCGTTATTTTACTATAAATACAGCTGAGTTTGTATTTCAGGAACAGTATACATGATAAGTTCAAGCTATCAACATGGCAAACTTTCTCGAAACTGAGAAATTAAGAGAGATGATTAAATCCAAACTTCCGAATCGATTGGATACAAATATTTATCGAAACTTTGATCCTAATCAAGAGAAAAAAACTCTATTTTCAAATGATTTAAAGATTGATGTTGCTTCGAATATTACTGATGAATTCACACCTAATACATCTCTTCAACTTATAAAAAGTTTTAGAGAAAAAGATAAACTTCTTTTGAATAGCATTTCTTTCGATAAGGATAAAGTTATGAATAATGGTAATATACACTGGAAGTGTCATCTTTACTATTCAAAACAATGTTTAAGTCGTGCTGTAACGAAAGATATGAAACTTGTAAATTGTACATCACTTAACCATACAATAACACCTGTGCAGGAAGAAAATGTCACAAGAAATATGATTTTTAAGGAAAAACATGAGCTTAATGATGCTTTCAACACACATCATACAAATGATAAACTCGCGAGAAGAGATAATATTGATTCCATCGATCACCAAAGGTATCCAGAATCAAAATTACTTGAAGATGGTCATTCTAGCTCTGATGATGAAATAAAAAATTATCAAAAGAGTAGAAACAAATTTGAAAGTTGTGAAAGAAATTTTCGTTATAACGCTTTATCAGTATCAAGATGTAAAAAAGCGAAAGTCAGTTCTAACGATATTAATAGTGATACGTCATCAGATTCTTCTAATAATACTTTCTTTGAACGCGAAAAAGCTAATTTTGGAAACTGTAAACCAAAATCTAACATTAAAAATTTACCAGTATATGAATTTAAAAAAGCTAAAGTAAATTCCATAGATTCCTGCGATGATAATTCATCAGATTATTCTAATAGTGATGAATCTCATTCTACATACAAAGGATGGGATGATCCCAATGTTTTAGTTGATCGTCTTCGTATTCTTACATCTTCAACTAATAAAAGTCTTTATACTTACAAAAAGATAAATTTTATAATTAGTGAACTACGAGACGCTGGTTATATATATTAAGTTAACTTAGAATGATATAAAATTTATTTGAAATGAATATCATCAGTTAAAGAGCTTTTGAAGATAAAAAAATCATCGATACAAAATCAAAAGTTTCTTTGCTTTCTGAACGTCCGTCCGGAATTGAAATATAGAGAATATTTTCTACCTGGCACATCTGCTTAATCTTGTCCAATCGGATAGTCAGCGCCATCAGTTATAACATTTGAAAACTTATACGAGTGGTGGGGATCCGAAATGGTGGGGAAACCATTATAAAAGGCTGAATCTTCAGTAAAAGATTCATTTAGGATGAAATACTCGGCGGATGTGCAAGGCTTCAAATAGTCAGATTCAGAGACTTGGCTACAGCTCTCAAAAATGATTCCGACTTTGCTGTACCACTATTTAAGAAGTCAGTCAAGTAAGTAAACGGTAGTATATTTGTTTAACGTCTTTCCAGAGTGGTAAAGAAAAACTCGTATACCTTACATTCTTTTAGAGGCTGCACTAGTGGTAGCCTGATCACTCCTAGAGTTCGGGTCACCTCAGCATATGCTTGGGCCATGGTCAGTCGCTGGTAGTCCTCCTTGGTGAGTTGGTACTCGTCCTTTGACTCCATGCTGAAATTAATTTAATTTCTGTCCGACTTTCGAAATTATCGAAAGTCAAGTGGATAATTCAACTCTTGATTGCTGCTTCCCTTTATGTTTTGAACTTCGTTACTTTTCTTAAGGAAATCCATACGCCACCTAGGATCCGAGTAATGAACTATTATACGGTGCGATGTTTAAAAGATCGGGGATTTCCCGTGTATATGCGAGAAACCGAAAAATTCATTTTTACTTAAGATATAAATTTGAAAAAATTTTCAAAGTGCTTTTTTAATTTAAATTAAATAAATTTTTGCTTTGAAATAATATTTATAAAATTTTAAAAATGAAAAAAAAGTCGACTTGGGTTGGGATCGAACCCGTGACCCTCTGGTCGAGAGGCATGCACTTATACCACTCGACCACGGAGTCATTACACTTTGCAATTTTGGAAACTTGTATGTGCGCAGTTCATCAGATACATTTTTATTTATTTTTTTAATGAATTTTTAAATATTATTAATTGTTAATAATTATTAACAATAATTAATAATAATTTATTATAAAAAAATTTTTTTTTTCATTAAAAAAATTTTTTTGTGAAAATTTTTATTTAAAAAAATATTAATAAAAATAATATAAAATTAATTTCCTTCATACCCGTGCCGGAACTTCGCCTAAAAGTGCCTCTCGTGCGGCAGGGAACGGGCAAATTACATTCACGTTTTTCTTTACAGTCGCATGCTCAGAAGCTACTGCGCACCTTCATACTATAGCAGTTTCGGTCGCTTCACTGTCTGCTGTATGTGTTCCGAGTATATCTATATATACACCACATGTCTAACCTTTGTTATTATACATCTAACATTGTTAGACTTATGAATGTTAAAATTATGAAATACACACACATGATAATTACACGCGTTCTTTTTTCATATGAATTATGATTTGAATATTTACTATGTATCCTATGTTAGCAGCTATAAGATACACATGTTCGGTTTTCTCACATTTCTTACGTACATACACAACATTTTTTTTAACCCAAATTATTTTTTTCACGACACTTACAACACGTTTTTAGACACTTCAGAAATTAAAACACAAATAAAATTCTTAAATATTCATGTTCTTACATGTATTTTTTTGTTTCATTACACATTTTATTTATTTGAAATATTAAATAAAACGAATTATTTATTTTCGATTCTTTCTTTCTTTCTGTCTTTCTCTCTCTCTTTCACGCTCTCAACATATGCTATAGTTGCTTACGCATGCGTGCTACAACAAACTAAAGCATCAAATGACTTTTCACTCAAAGTCGTTTTCGATGTATTTTTTTACTTAAAAATGGATTTTTATCTTTTTGGGATGGCGAAGTTCCGGCCGGGCATGAAGGAAAATCGTATACGCTCCTCGGCACGAAAAAGGCTCATCATATGCGCGTGTTTTGCTTTGCTCGGCTGACGCCTCGCAAAGCAAACTTACACGCGCATGTAATGAGCCTGTTCCGTACCTCGGAACGTAATATACTATTATTAAAAATTAATAAATAAAATATTTGAATAAAAAATATCCGCATCCCGGCATATTCCCTACCTTATCGGCACGCTAGAAATTCACGATGCGTTAGAAATTCACGTTATAAATACAAGTGCGCCAGTATTGCAAAGGGGGCGGGGAAAGTGCGCCAGAAATGCAAGGGGGAGGGGGGTGCGCCAGAAAATGCAAGGGGAAGGGGGTGCGCCAGAAATGCAAGGGGAGGGGGTGTGCCAGAAAATGCACTGCGCCAGAACCCCCATAGCCTATCTACTTTCAAACGCGTAGTAAAGTGTTGAGTGTATTATATATGTATATATATATATGTATATATATATATATATATATATATATATATATATATATATATATATATTGGTGCAACGTTGCCACGTTACGCCACTTTAGAAAAACTCTGTGAGAATCCTCGGAGTATCAGTTTTTAGATTAAGATTGTTAAATAACTAGGTAGTGGATCATCTTGAAATTTTAATATGATAATCTTTAGGGTTCGAAGTAAATTTCCTCCAATTTTTAGTACAATGTCATGACTATCGAAATACATAGAGTAAAATAACTCTCGCATTTTAGCTGCCGATGCCATACTCTCATAAGAAGCAATATTATAAGTTATGATTTTTTGCAGATCATATCTTTTAAACCGTGTAGTGAATCACTCTAAAATTTTGCACCGTTATTTTATGATAGTTAATGTAAATTTCCTGAAAAAATGAACTTTTTTTCATGACTTTCGATTTAGCTAAGAACTACCTTAAGTAGCAAGTAGCTAAGTCCTTCTTGAGGCTACAACACAAGTAAACAAAAATACAACTTTACTAAATTGTAATACATGAAAAAAAAAATAAAAAAAAAGCTGCAATCAACATCACTGAAACATACCTTTTTTTAAAATTAAATATAACACTTAAATGCTAACTACATATTAGAGCAAGTCAATAATTGAAATAACCGTCAAAATGCAGAAGACATCTAAAAAAAAATTCGAAAACAACAAACAAAAATTGGATTAAAATACATTTAAAATTAAACGCAAAAACGCAATTTTTTTCGATTAGAGAAGAATACATGCACTTACAATAAAGTCAGATCAATAAAGGCTACTGAACGAAATCACATATACATTGTTTATATACAATTCATATAGATAACAATAGCTAAACAAAGATAAGAGCTGTTATGTATAAAATTTAAATAATACTGACACAAAGAAAATAAATAAATATATGTTACAAATTGACAATAATAAGACACTTAAAATAAAGAAAATTAAGATATTCCATGATTTTTTATCTATAATTCCATGGTCCTTTTATATGTGTTATTTAAAAATTGCGTGACGTGAATTCTATTCATAGTCAATTCATTTAAATGTATGTTAAGCATTACTAAACATGCACGTTGTTTAGTATTGGTTTCACAGCCTACTATCTGGACCCTACTATCTATATCCATACAATGTGCAATATTGCTTTCTCATAGAGAAAGCATTGCATCGATAAAAACAATTTTTATCTATTTTTTCATTAATTTGTACATATTTGAACTCAGGGAGTCGAAAAAAGTGGTTTCCAGAAAATGTCTGTATGTATGTGTGTGTGTGTGTCTGTATGATGTCAATTAGTAAATTGTATCTCGAAAACTACTCGATGAATTTGCTTCTAATTTTGCATAAAATTTATTTTTTTGCCTAACTTGCTGGAAAGCTATTGATTTGATAGTTGGTTTTTCTAGCGTAGTTTTAATTTTAGAGTCGTTTATAAAAAAAAAAATTTTCATTTTTCATTTTTTTGGTTTTTTCTTTTACTACTCGATGAATTTGCTTCAAAATTTGCATGAAAATTATTTGCGATTGCCCAAATAAAATAAATTTCTAAAAACTGATTTTCTTAGCTAAGTTTTAATTTTAGAGCATTTTGAAATTTTTGAAAAAAATGTTTATATTTATTAAGCTAATAAAATCTTAAAAACTACTCGATGGATTTACTTCACATTTTTTATACAATTTAATTTTTTGATCAACTGGTGCAGAAGCTATTGAAAATTGGTTTTCTTAGTGAAGTTTTAATTTTATAGCTATTTCAGTAATTTTTAAGAAATTTTGATTTTTCATATTTTTTCGTATATTACGTAAACTACTCGAAGAATTTGCTTGAAAATTTTTATGGAACTTATTTTTGACTGTCAGAAACAAGAAGCTTTTGAGAACTGATTTTCTTAGCGCACTTTTAATTTTAGAGCATTTTAAAAATTTTTTTGAAAATTTTTATTTTTTACTTTTTTTCTATTTTACGAAAATCATTCAATAGATTCGCTCCAAAATTTGTATGCAAGTTATTCGCTACTGTCTGAAGAAAACAAGCTTTGGAAAATTAATTTTCTCAGTGCAGTTTTAATTTTAGAGCATTTTAAAAATTTCCAAAAAAATTTTTATCTATTATTTATTTTGCGTAAACCATACTATGAATTTCCTCCAAAATTTTTATACAATTAATTCGCTATTGTCTGAAAAAAATCAGATTTTGAAAACTAATTTTCTTAGCGTGGTTACAATTTTAGAGAATTTTAAAGATTTAAAAAAGAAATTTCGATTCTTCTTTTCTTATTTTTTTTTATTCTACGCAAAGAACTTGATGGATTTATTCTAAAATTCGCAGGTAAATAATTTGCGACTGCCGAAAGAAGGGAAATTTTCAAAAATTGAATTTCATAGTGTTGTTTTAATTTTAGAGCATGTTTTAAATTTAAAAAAAGAAATTTTGAAAAGAAAATGTTATTTATTTAGCCAATTAGATCTCGAAAATCACTCTATGAATTTGCTTCAAATTTTGCGTACTATCTATGTTTTTGTATGACTAGACAGGAAGCTATTGGAAATTGGTATTTATAGTGTAGTTTTTTTTTATAAAGCCATTTTAAGAATTTGTAAAAATTTTCGATTTTTAATTTTTTTTTTGTACTTTACGTAAATTACTTGATGAATTTGCTTTGTCCATAGGAATAATTTGCAACGAAGGATAACTTTTATAAACCGATCTCCTTAGCGTAGTTTTAATTTTAGAAAATTTTTAAAATTTTCTTAAAAAATTTTCACATTTCAGTCTTTATCATTTTATGTAACGATAGATTTGCTCTAAAATTTGTATACAAGTGATTTGCTACTGTCTTTATAAAACAAGTTTTAAAAAAATAATTTTCTTAGAGTAGCTTTTCGATCACTTCTTTTGATTTCTGATTTAACGCTTACACTAACTCTTCTTACTTCCTCACTTCCTCTTCGTCCTTGTATCTCAGATTGATCCTCATTTTTACCCTATTTTCATCCATCCTTGCCTCTTTTTTCCTATTTTCTAATCACTCTTTCACATTCACTAATTTTTCTTGAATAGAAATTGTATTTTACATTGAAATCACATTTAAGAAAATAAAATCAAATTACTCTAACTCAATGAGCTCTATGAGAAAGCATTGCGCCAAAGCACTTGGCAGCGTTTTTTTTATATGCGTTGAAAGTGCGGATCTATCATTATTCTTTTCTATATCACGCTTATGCTCTTTCATTTTATCAACAAGTTTTCTCGAAGTTTGTCCTATATAAACATATCTACAATCATTACATGGAATTTTATAAACTACGTTAAATTTTTCAAATTTTTCCTCCTCGTCCTTACCCAGCTTAACAAAACTTGATTTATTGCTACTTTTATAAATACATTGAAAATGATTCTTAAGAGGAGGTCACGTATCTCTGTCCTTTTCTAATCAAAGAAATGATTTTTTCACAAAAACTAATAACTTTATCAAAAAATGAAGAGAAAGCCGCATCTTGTATCAAAAAATGCAATATTTTCTTTGATAAGAAAAAATTAATTTTATCGCTTCGTTTTCAAGAAAACCTTGAAAAACCAAATTGTCCACCCTAACCTCTATGATTTAAGTTTTTTAAGGTTTTCTTGAAAACGAAGCAATAAAATTAATTCTTTCTTATCAAGGAAAATATTGCTTTTTTTATTACGAGATGCGGCTTTCTCTTCATTTTTTGCTAAAGTTGTTAGTTTGTGTAAAAAACTCAATTCTTTGATTAGAAAAGGATAGAGATACGTGACCTCCTCTTAATAGTATTATTAAAACATTCTTCCAATTGCTTCACATAAGGAAATACAACAAGAGGCTTATTTTTATTGTTATTATTAATTGTTATAGTAGTATTCTTATTATTTAAAATGAATAATCACTTTCTTATGTACTTTTCGATGAACAACAATGGATAATCATTATATAATAAAGTTTTCCTTATAAACTCAAGGTTAGCTTCATGAAAACGAAAGTCAGATAACAGAATAGCTTTATCCACTAAACCGTATACAATAGCAATTTTTTGTAAAAGTGGTTGGTGTGACTAATAATTACAATAAACACAAAAAGCAGTTGGTTTTCTATACCAATTAATATTGCAAACGTCATCCTCAACGCGCCCAATGCTTATATCTAAGAAATTTATAGTTTTATTATTTTTTACTTCTAATGTAAACTTCAGATGCTGGTTTTGTGAGTTAAAAACATTAACAAATAACAGTTTGAAAGCTTTCTCTTTCAACAATAAGGAAACAGTCATCGACATATCGATAATAAGATAGAATTGAACCTTTTAATTTTTATGAGTGCTCCTATGGGTTATTGTACAAGTCCATGGTTTCCCGAATTTCGCCTTGAACTTATCGGAGAAAATTGTTTAGAAAAATTAAAAGGTTCAATTCTATCTTATTATCGATATGTTGATGACTGTTTCCTCATTGATAGAAGAGAAAGCTTACAAATTGTTGTTAATGTTTTCAACTCACAAAACCAGCATCTTAAGTTTACATTAGAAGTAGAAAATAATATAACTATACATTTCTTAGATATAGGCATTGGGCGTGTTGAGGATGACGTTTGCAATATTAATTGGTATAGAAAACCAACTGCTTTTTGTGTTTATTGTAATTATTAGTCACACCAACCACTTTTACAAAAAATAGCTATTGTATACGGTTTAGTGGATAAAGCTATTCTTTTATCTGACTTTCGTTTTCGTAAAGCTAACCTTGAATTTATAAGGAAAACTTTATTATATAATGATTATCCATTGTTGTTTATCGACAAATACATAAGAAAGTGATTATTCATTTTAAATAATAAGAATACTACTATAACAATTGATAATAACAATAAAAATAAGCCTCTTGTTGTATTTCCTTATGTGAAGCAATTGGAAGAATGTTTTAATAATACTATTAAGAATCATTTTCAATGTATTTATAAAAGTAGCAATAAATCAAGTTTTGTTAAGCTGGGTAAGGACAAGGAGGAAAAATTTGAAAAATTTAACGTAGTTTATAAAATTCCATGTAATGATTGTAGATATGTTTATATAGGACAAACTTCGAGAAAACTTGTTGATAGAATGAAAGAGCATAAGCGTGATATAGAAAAGAATAATGATAGATCCGCACTTTCAACGCATATAAAAAATACTGCACATTGTATGGATATAGATAGTAGGGTCCAGATAGTAGACTGTGAAACCAATACTGAACAACGTGAATTTTTAGTAATGCTTAACATACATTTCAATGAATTGACTATGAATAGAATTCACGACAGGCAATTTTTAAATAACACATATAAAAGGACCATGGAATTGATAAAAAATCATGGAATATCTTAATTTTCTTTATTTTAAGTGTCTTATTATTGTCAATTTATAACGCATATTTATTTATTTTCTTAGTGTCAATATTATTTAAATTTTATACATAACAGCTCTTATCTTCGTTTGACTGATGGTATCTATATGAATTGTATACAAACAATGTATATGTGATTCCGTTCAGTAGCCTTTCTTGATCTGACTTTATTGTAAGTGCGTGTATTCTTCTCTGATCGAAAAAAATTGTTTTTTTGCGTTTAATTTTAAATGTATTTTAATCCAATTTTTGTTTGTTGTTTTCTAATTTTTTTTTTTGGATGTCTTCTGCATTTTGACGTTTATTTTAATTATTGACTTGCTCTAATATGTAGTTAGCATTTAAGTTTTATATTTAATTTAAAAAAAAGGTATGTTTCAGTGATGTTGATTGCAGCTCTTTTTCTATCCTTTTCTTCATGTATTACAAAAAATAAAAAATATTAAAAAAGAAAAATTCTAATTTTTTTTTAATTTTTAAAGTTTTCTAAAATTGTAACCACGCTAAAAAATTGGTTTTCAAAAGCTTGTTTTCTTCAGACAATAGCGAATTAATTGTATAAAAATTTTGGAGGAAATTTTTTGAATGGTTTACGTAAAGTAAAAGATAAATAAAAAATTAAAATTTTTTTGAAAATTTTCAAGATGCTCTAAAATTGAAAATACTCTAAGAAAATCAATTTTCAAAAGTTTTTATTTTTTTATGAGAAAGCATTGCGCCAAAGCACTTGGCAGCGTTTTTTTCTTTTTCGGTGAGAGTCTCTGAATAAGAGACATCCATCATCACGTTTAACGAAATGTCTACTTAAGTGAATAATTCTCAAAACGTTCTCTACTCATAAATGGTTGATTAAGGTACTTTACTCACAGAGGAGCATGCTGTAATTTTGGTTGCAGTGAACGAAAAAATTGTTCATGAACATACGTTTGTTCTTGGTACACTGAGAAAAAAAAACAGCCGTAGTCACTGGAATCTCCAGTCGCTCTGTCTTTAATACTCGGGTAGCAGGACTTAAGAAGCGTTAACTTACTGCCAGAAGTTACAATACCTTGAGTCTCCGATTCCACTTCAGTTGGAATTTTTTTATTTGTTTTAAAAATGCCAATCGCAGTTGGCTTTTTAAAGTTAGGGTTTTTAATAAATTTATTTTATTATTTGACGTAATAGCTGACAATTTTATTTGTCTATGTTTAGACTCGGGTTGCATTGACCAGTAATTGACAAGAGGTCCATTTTTTTTAACACTCGAACTATTCGTAACAATTTACACAAATTAATCGTGAACAAAACTTTCTGTTATGTTGCTTTTTAACGGTTCTTGGCTTTGTCCAGTCGGTGATATTCAAGCGGTAAAGTAGGCAGTGCTGGATTTTCAATAAGACACTACTTGAGGCTCGGGTAAAATTTGCTTGAGTCAACTAAAGACTCTCCTGCCCGGCGCATTAAGGCCAAGAGAACTGTTTTTTTTTCTGAGTGAAGCTTGATAGGACCCAAAAAATTACCTATATATCGAGAATATCGTACACCAGAATTCGCTCCGACTTAACTGGTAAAGAATTGGCTGACAAACTAACAGAAGAAAATACCCAAGTAAAAGTCGGAGAAGACATTTTAACATTGTGCCTATACATAACTAAAGCTAAAATAATTATTATATCCAATGTGTATCCTATCATATCTTATTCCATTATGAAAACACATCTTAAAAAGTTAAATATTACCCCAGTCTTTGCAAATTAATGCAATAAGAGCCGGCCTGAATACACACACATTCTTAGCTTTAGACGGCAAATGTACTTTCAAGTCACACGCTGACATTGATAAAATTTCAAGTAATTACAGTTTGAAAACACAAATTATTAGATTCACTTTTCAACTCAAAGGTTTACTTGTTTTGTTTATAAGGAAGAAGGCGACCTGGCCAAATTCTGCAAGAATGTGGATAAAATTATAAGTAAGTAGCAAATTTAAATTTAACAGCGAACATTGAAAACATACAAGAGAACACACAAAGTCGAAGCGAATAAAACAATAAAGGACAAAACATAGAACCGGTAAATACACAAACAAATACGCAACAAATCAATAATGATGAATTTCCAGCTCTGCCTCAACTGATTGATAAACAAAAACCTATGTTTTCGACCTCTGGCTCTACTGCCTCTAATAAAGCTGGAAGATAATCCGGAAAAAATAATCATCCTATAAGACTTGAAATGCTTCATGAGTTTATTTTCAAAACTTATAGTGAAAATAATATTCTTGAAATCTCACAAGCACATACTAGCCAAATAGACGCTTTCATAGTCACGCAAAATGACTTATATAACCACATTGAAGACCGCACACTGTAAAGAAGAATCACACGCATAAAAAAACTAATAAAGTCAACAGACCCTAAAGACCACATGGAGATAAGTGACAGCTCTCTAGATGAAACAGTGCTTTCTTACTGAGATTTCAACAACTATTTCCTCAAAGTCATGACTATTAACAACTACATGCTAAGGATAATGTACTGAAACGTTCATAGTATAAAGCAACGTAGAAATAAACTAAGCTCACTTCTAACCAATATTGATTTATGTGTATATGTTGAATCTTGGTTGACTAACGCACACAATTTTGATGTTCTTGGCTCTAACATAGTACGTGAAGATAGATCACACGAACGAGGAGGGGACATTATTTATTCAATTCGTAAAAATTTTACTTATAGGGAAATAAAACAAATATCATCACAGATGGATAACATTAAAATTCTTGGTTTACGCATTTTAAACGTTACTCCTTCAATAGATTTTTTTGCATGTTACAAAACTCCGGGTGTTACTCTTACGCAAGAGGAATACAATAATATAGGCGAGACCACAAAGATTATAACCAAAACTCAATATTGCTTGGAGATTTTAACCCACATAACAAAAAATGGAATTTCAATAACACAGGCACAAATGAAGAGGAACTCAAATTTACTTTTAATTTTAAAAATTTATTTCTACATAATTCGAACTCTATCACACATATAGATACTTGCACGGGAAACACTTCTAATATAGATCTAGTGGCTCCTACTATGGCTATAGCAATGAAAATTGATATTCAAGTTACCAACGACTGGAATAAATATGTTTAACACACAGAAGAAAAATATGAGAATTTTCTCTTCATAAAATATGACTAACTGCCTCCATCTCAAAAATATTATTTCTTCGTCAGTGTTATCAGTGAAGCTGTTAAACGCTCTACAAAAAAAAACAACACTTAAGCGTATCAAAACACAAATCCCGTCCCCTGGTGGCGCCAAGAGTGCAATAAAATTAAAAGACTCAGACGTGCAGCCTATAAAAAGTAAGAGTTTACAAGTAACCAAAAAGATTTAATTAATTGTAATGGATATTATGCATTAGCCAAACCTACTTTAAAAAGCAAAAAAATTAAGTATTTAAAAAAATTTACACAAAATCTTAAACTACATACAAATCCTACCCTCCTGAAAATGATCGCGGAATTTATGATGCAATATTTTGCGTCACTTTTCGCGTCACTTTTTATATCACTTTTCCTGCCGCTTTATCGAGCCAAAAGTGACGCAACTTTTTGCGCAACTACTTGCGCAACTTTTCCAAAAATATAATAGTAGATAAGCTATGGGGCTTCTGGCCCACTGACTTTCTGGCCCACTGACTTTCTAGCCCACTGACTTTCTGGCCCACTGACTTTCTGGACTAGTGACTTTCTCCCCCAGTGGGTTAAAAGTCAGATGGTCTAGAAAGTCAGATGGGTTAGAAAGTCAGATGGGTTAGGAAGTCAGATGGGTTAGAAATGCAGGTGGGTTAGAAACGCATGTGGGTTAGAAACGCATGTGGGTTAGAAATGTGATGAGCCAGGAACCCCATAGCGAGAAGGCGAGCTGCCGGCGGCCGGCTGCGGGATGTTGACTGTCATAAATTTTTTTTTAATAAGGTTATTATTTCTTTGTATTATATAAATTACATTATAACGTATTATATATATATATATATATATATATATATATATATATATATATATATATATATATATATATATATTATTATTTTAAAGAATGAATTTATCATTCCAAACGTTTGAAAAAAATTGTGGCCCTGAAAAGGGCCGATTGTTTTTACCGTTGTGGCTCTGAAAAGGGTCGATTATTTTTTACCGTTGTGGCCCTGAAAAGGGCCGATTAAATTATCTATTTATTTATTTATTTTTATTTTTTTTTCTCTCTAATTTCAATTAAAATGTAAAATTTAATTTACATTTAACTTTTTTCAATCTTCTTAATTTTTCTAATTCCTCATCATCATCGTCATCTATTTGGTCCCATTTCCTTTTCGGAGTTGATTTACAAACTTGCACATTTTCGGGTGATGATGACATCTCTTCTTTTTCTTGAGACACGAAGTTGATTGTCTCCTACTTTATCGGTGAAAAGTCAGGTGAAGGTATAAATTCATCTTCATCAGCTTCCTTGTCTTCTACCTCAATTTTCTCTTCTTCCTTCATTTCATTGTCCAATACTTCTGTGTATCTCCTTAAAAAAGGATCGTAAATAAGTATTGGAGAGAGAGATGGAGAGATCAATTGTGTTGAGTAAGATGGCTGGACTGGCATCGGTGACGATGTCTTAGATCTGCGAAGCGGTGGGACTGGCTGCAATTCTTCATAAACCTTATCTTCCAAAGGCTCATCCATCATATCAGCGAAATTCAACTCTTCATATAAGAAAGGCTCAAAACCGCCTAACCCTTCTTGAAGAAATTGAAATGTTCGCGGACAAAAGATTCGCAACTCTTCCTCCTCTTCTTTCGTTAGAGTTAAGTCCATTTCAAAGTCCATTTCAAAATCTTTTTTTCCAAAGTCGAAAGAACGAATGAAATAACAGAGACTAACCGCTCTATTTTATACACACAGCGCGAGACAAGTTACGAAGAGTGGGAATGTTACGAAATCAACGTAATACAAGTTGCTATGAGGGGATGAAACATAGCGACGCGCCATTGGTGCGGAGCAGCTTGGTCGCGCGATATGATTGGTGCGCCACAGCTGTGTAAAAGACTATAAGTAGACGGTTTCTTTTTTCACTGCTTCATTAAGGCATCATGGACGCTAGCCAGCAACAGCTTCGCAAGAAGAAGAAGAATCGGCGCAGCACGAAAGAAATTAAGAGATATAATGCCGTCCAGAGAGCTGTTGCCGAACTGAAGGTTCAACGTTCAGTAACTGGTTTACCATCTCCTCCTGTTGAGGTCTCTCAAGCTGATATCCAGAAACCTAAACTGGATATCAACTTGCACGGAAAAAAGTGTGCAGGCTCGTAGACACTGCAATCTGAGATACGCATCGTTAGGTGGCGTTCTCAGCGTCACTAGGTTCGCAGGTGTAGTTGGCTTTGAATACTCGCACGTTTTGCGGTGTGCTGGCTGCCCGTCCAAGCATCGAAAACAGCCACCGCCACTAACGTGCGGCACGGTTGAGGCGGTCCGGGCCGCTACTTCCGTGTGAGACAGAGTGCAGTCAGAAATGGATCGAGCTGTCGAAGAGTTGCTTGAGGAAACAAAATAATTTTAAAAAATCGGCCCTTTTCAGGGCCACCAATTATTTCAAACGTATGAAGAAACAATTTCTTTTTTGTTTTCAACATAGCTATTTTTTTTTTTTTTTTTTTTACATAATTATAATAGTATAGTTGTACAAAAAATTTTATTATAGGTTAGTACTCTTGTGCATGTACAGTTGATCACGATTCAACTTTTTGACCTATTCATAGATTGCTTATGAAAAATGTTTTAAAACAGGGTCACCATGCATCAGTTCAGCTGATAGACATACTAAAAAAGCTGAATATTTTTTATATAATTTAACCATAGCAAAAAAATATGTCTAAGTGTAAATTACTTGTTTTTTCCTCAAAAAGCTGATTTTGTGAAAACTTTTTTTTCTAAAATTTTAAAGTATTCTAGCTATGGTTATAACAAATATTTTCCATTAATCTACTAGTTGAAACTAACTTTGAATAAGAATTTCAAAGCTATAAGGCTTTTAGATCAAAAGATATGGAATAAACTTTAAAATTTTGTCGACAAAGGTCATTTTTTCGAATAATGAGTTTTGAAGCTTATAAATAACTTTAATAAGCTTAAATCGTGTTTTTCAAAGTATATTTTCATTTAATTTAATTTAAATATCAAATTAATCATTAGAACAAATGACTAAATATGAATTAACTTTTATTTTTTCTAAAAACTCTTTTCAGTGGCAACTTTTTTTTTCTAAAATTTTAAAGTATTCTAGCTGTGGTTACAACAAATATTTTCCATTAACCTACTAGTTGAAACTAACTTTGAATAAGAATTTCAAAGCTATAAGGCTTTTAGATCAAAAGATATGGAATAAACTTTAAAATTTTGTCGACAAAGGTCATTTTTTCGAATAATGAGTTTTGAAGCTTATAAATAACTTTAATAAGCTTAAATCATGTTTCTAAAGTATTTTTTGTTTAATATTTTATATAACAATAATTATATATATATATATATATATATATATATATATATATATATATATATATATATATACTCTCAAAGATTACTTTAAAATTTCAGAAAACGAATAAATCGTTCCAACGTTTAAAAAATTGGTGGCCCTGAAAAGGGCCGATTAAAATCATTTGTGTGTTCAAAACGTTAGCCGTCTTCTGCTCCTTGGCGGCTCAACATCTTCATCTTCATCACTATCATCAAGATTGATGATCTCAACTAATATTTCCACATCAGCAACCGGCTGTTGAACTACAGGTGATTGAGTAATATCAATCACCTCTAATTCAACTGCCGGTTGTTCCGGATCGGGTGACTCTGGAGAGTCTGGTAAAGACCCTACTAAAAAATCTCAGGTGAGAAATCACCTGATTTCTCAGGTGATTAATCATGCCAAAATCTCATGTGACGATTTTTTTGGTTTTTACACGTTTCAAAGCATACTTAGTCAATTGCGAACTATTTTTGAAAATTTTTGAAAAATTTGAACTTAGAAAATTTTTTTAAAATTTGGTCTTAGAAAAAATTTAGATTCATTTTACGATGTATGGGGTTTCGATAAGTTTGCCAGAGTTTACGGATTCTATTTTTAGATACGATTAGCTTTTTTGTAGAGCTGGGAAGGTTAGTTTTGCAGGGTTTGGGAGTAATGGATGTGCTGGCCTTTTCTATTGAGTTGGTTACCTCGTTTGTGAGATTCAGGATGGCTGCATCGATATCTTCGATGGAGTGTATCTGACTGCATTTGAAGGAGGATGTTTCGAGAATGTATTTTAGATGAAGGAAATCTATGCTTGTTTTGGTGGGAGGATTAAGGGTAGGATTTATTGGTATTTCGATACATACCGGATTGTGGTCTGAATTTAACTCTGCGCAAGTCCAAGGGTCCTTGTCGAGAGAGATATTTTTCGTGAGAAAAATATCTAAAATTTCTGGTTGATGATGAGTAGTACCAGGGAAGTGTGTTGGGGAGGAAGGGGCCTCGATAGAGAAATTGTGGCGAAGGTGTAAACTCCAGAGAGAGTTTCCTTTAGTGTTGTTTGAGAGACAACCCCAATGCTTGCTTTTGGCATTCAGGTCTCCAGCAATGACGGTGGGAGTATTTGAATCAAAAAGTAGGGGGATCTCGGACATATTATTAGTGTTTGGGGGAGAGTAAAGAGAGAAGATACGAAGGGACTTATTTACGAATTCGGTTTGAATGCCAACCACCTCGCAAGTGATGGCCGTATTTATGCTGATAGGTCTGTGACGAATAGAATTTCTAACAAGGACAGCGACGCCACCTCCTTGTGAGTTAGGGCGATCTTTTCTGTATATTGTAAAGTTGGGTATGAATAGGTTCTTATTAGGATTTAGGTGAGTCTCGGTTATGCAGGCAACATCGATGTTGTTAGACTCGAGAAGGGCCTCGAGCTCTGTAACTTTCGTTCTATTTTGCGACAGAATGCTGTTAGCATTCCAAGTAAGGATTTTGAGGGGTTCGTCTTTATTGAATGATGATTGGAAGCAAGGAGTCGAAGAAGTTACGAAAAAGCTGCTCGAGAAGTTGAGCTTTTGGGTTTTGGCTTGGAACCACCTTGGGCAGATTCGACGCCGGGGCTGGCTGTGTTGGAGGTTGGGACTGAAGTTGTGGCTGAGATACACTTTGTGGACGAGAGGCAGGCTGGGAGCTGGCCATCTTGGCATAGCTAACGTTGGGGTTTCGGAGGAGGGGTTTTCTAATAGGCGTATTAGGGGTTGGTTGAATTCTGGGGGGATTTTGTTGGGATCTTATCGGAACTTTGGGACAGCCACCATAGGTGGCTCGATGCGGGCCTTGACAATTGGCACAGAGTGGAGTAGCGTTCGGTTGATCCTTGGTACGGCAGGAGGCAGTAGCATGATTTCGAGAGCAGAAGGCACATCGCCAGTCTGCGTGACAGTAGTTTGCTGTGTGGAAGTATCCAAGACATCGGCGGCATATGGGGGGTGCGTTGTTTTTACGTTTGGATTCTACAGTTATGCTCAAACCCTGTAGGTTACTCAAGTTAAAGATTGTTTTGGCTGATGGGGCGGATGGATCGAGATGAACTGCGACTAAAGGCCAGATTCTATCTCCTCTCTTCATTCTGTAAACGCTTTTAACTGCGGGAATTTTAGTAGTAAGCTCGTCTTGTATGTCTTTTTCTGGTATTGTTTCCGTGACTCCTCTGATAATAACGATGAGGTCTTTGTCTTCTTCCAATTGATTGGTGGTGTATTGAATTTTCTTTTTATCGAATCGGGCGGTAAGTGTACGAAAATCGTTTACTGTTTTGGGATAAATCATGACTGATTTGGAGGTGTTCTTTGCTTTGCGGACTTCGATGTCGGAAGAATTGATTTTGGCGTTGATTTGTGGCCAAAGTTCTTTGTTAAGGATGCAGATAGGAGGGGGACTACGTTTTGAATTAGAGTTTTCCTCTTCTTCTTCTGAAGAAGAGTCAGAAGACTCTGAGGGGGTAGCATCGCGTCGGCGTTTGTTTGGGTGGTTTATTTGAGAGTTGTAAGAAGGGGACTGTATTTGTGTGTTGGTTGCAGTTTTAACTGCAGGATTTTTTAAAGTATTATTGTTATTTTGTGTACTTACGTAAAAGGTTTCAGCGGTTGTGAGGTTAGTTGTTTCCTTGTTAGGGAACGATGATGTTTCCATTTTATCAGAGTGATTTGGGCAGAGCCTTTGCAAGGCTGCTTCTAAAGTGGTTAAGGTGTGTCGGCACTGGTCGATGGCTTGCACCAGTTGCTCCATTGAGAGAGTATTTGGATCAGAGAGTAGCTCAAGATTCATGTTGTATCAGAGAAAGTTTATTTTAATGCTAGTATAGTTCCGTACGGTAGCCCTTAGAAGGGCTGTTACACTCAGTAGCTTATGTGTATACAGGTCTGCACTGCACGAAGGTGCAGTGGTATGTGGTGAAGTGTGAATGTGTGTGGATTTCGATCGCGACAGTGTGCCTCTTTTTATACGAACGTGCAAAGCGACGCCGCACCAATCAAACGAAGCCGCGTCTGACCAATCAGCGTCGAGTACGAATGAAGCAGTGGGGGATAGAGACGCGACATAGACTACAGTGCGCGCAACAGTTGAGACCTCAGTAGCAGCCAGTATCTTGCAGAGACATGTCGTACCACGAGAGTCAAAAACAGCCCATGCAGTAACCAGACAACAGCAACTATTTCAAAATTAATCGTCTCTTGAAGAGTCAACAAACTATTCTTTTTAATAAATAAACCTCAACAACTTTGGAATATTTAGCAAGATCTTTTATTATAAATATTTTTTAAACGTCGGGTGACGTTTCGGACACTTGGATTGTATTCTTCTTCAGACTATATGCCATAAGGCGACTTCGGATATTAGGTTAGGTTTTATTTTTGAGTTTACAAATTACTCTTTCAATATGTAAAATTTTTCAGATTTTTTAATTTTCCACCATTCCACGGATTATAATAAATGGTGGAAAATTAAAAAATTCAAAAAATTTTAGAAACTGAAAGAGTAATTTGTAAACTACAAAATAAAATCCAACCGAACTTCCGTAGTCGCCATAAGGGCCAGTGAATACATTAAAAATAATTACAATGAGGTCAACTATCGCAGAGTAAAAAAAATACTGTCCAAACTATTCTTTTTTATTTCTATTTCCTTTTAATACTTTTTCTGTAAATGTAAAACAACCGGATCTCTTTACGTAAAAGGTGATCGTTGTTTTATATTATTCTCAATTGATGAAAGATAGTCAGATCTCTTCATAGAAGGTGATCGCTATTTTTCATTTAATACTTTTTTCTCTTTTCATTATATGAAACAACCAGATCTCTTTGCGTAAAAGGTGATCGTTGTTTTATATTTTTCTTAATTGAAAGATAGTCAGATCTTTTCATAGAAGGTGATCGCTATTTTTCATTTAATACTTTTTTTCTCTTTTCATTATATGAAACAACCAGATCTCTTTGCGTAAAAGGAGATCGTTGTTTTATATTATTCTTAATTGAGAGATAGTCAGATCTCTTCATAGAAGGTGATCGCTATTTTTCATTTAATACTTTTTTTCTCTTTTCATTATATGAAACAACCAGATCTCTTTGCGTAAAAGGTGATCGTTGTTTTATATCATTCTTAATTGAAAGATAGTCAGATCTCTTCATAGAAGGTGATCGCTATTTTTCATTATTACTTTTCTTATCTATTTAGGTTAATTTTGCATGATTGGGTCCTTGCATGAAAAAATGCATTATATCCGTCAGGTGGAATACGAAAAAATAAAAGACCCGTATTTTTTTGTTTTTCAAAATATGGTGAATTGCAAAAGTTATAGCCAGTAGAAATTAATACAATTTTGATATATATAGATATAGCGCCAATGTATATGACGTCACGATTGCTAAAACAATCATGACGTCACACAATTTTAACTGCCTCTATCTCTTTAAGTTTTCATTTTTATGATATAAGAAAAAATACGTGTCTTTTATTTTTTCTTTTTCTAAATAATGGATATAATGGATTCAAAAAAATTTTTCATGCAAAGACCCAATTCACTATTTAATTCAAATTAAATTGGTCCTTATCAGGGTCAGAAAAAATATTAAAATATGGAACAAACTGTTTTTTCTTTTATCTGAATATGTGCATGTGCGTGTTGTTAACATATATATATATATATATATATATATATATATATATGAGCCATTCTAATACTTTTTCTAAAAAGTGTTCGCAGTGGGTCTCTAGAATTTTCCATTGACTATGGCATCTTTTTTTACTATGAAACTTAGGAACCCATGCCAAATTTCAGCCTTCTAGAACCAATAGATGCCGAGAAATGGCCATACAAAGTCCAAAAATGGGCCCTTTTTTGGCTGTTTTTCGCTAGTTTTCGAATACTCCTCATTAATCTAATATTGCACCAAAATGAACTCACAATACGTCGTTTTCTTCGTTTTGAACTAAACTTCTTAGAAATCATTAGCACATTTGGATTTATGGAAAGGGCTTTGCTACATAACCTTAAAAACAACGGGCGTTTTTTTGACTTTTTTCAACTTTTCATCCTTCCATAACATCACGAATTTTCAATATTTTTACAATCGGCAAACGGCGTTGGAAACCTCTTGAAAAGACCTTCAATTTAACACTTTGAACGTTTAAAAACATTAAAAATTGATGGAGTTATTGAAGGTTGAAGTTCACAAAATTCGTAAAAAATGCGTTTTTGGCCATTTTCGAACCCCTAAAGCTCAAAATAAGGTGTCTTTTTTTTTTTTTATTGCATAAATTTTTAGTTTTGATATAAATATATGAAATAAAACCGTTTCCAGAGGACCGTTTTTTGATTTTCGAATTATTTTTCGAGCATCTAATTATTGCTTTTTTTAGACATTTACAATGCTATATGCTCGTATGTATAGCGTTCTATACATACGAGCATAGGGTATCGTCCTAAATTGACTTTTCAAATAAATTCTTATACTTTTTTACATGTCTTAAAAAATATTTCAACACCAAACTCAGATTGAAAGTTTTTCACCGACCTTAGAAAAAATAAAAGTGACGGAAAAAAATTTTATAAATAATGAAAAATTGCCTTTTTTGAAACACTGACATGAAAGTTGTTATTATTTTCACGCGCTACTACAGATTTAAAGAAAACATGTTAATCAGACCATAATAAACTACAGGAAGTTAGCATTTTATCTATATTTTAATACGCTTTTTTATCATTTTTATCAATTTATTTTATTTTTATTAATGCACAAAAAAATATCTTTTTATGTTTTCAATTTTTGGTTTCATACATTCATTGTATACTAAAAAATATACAATAGAGATGTTCGTTATGCATGTGAAAAACTTACATTATAGGAATAAAATATTCTGTGAGAAACTTGTTTCAAAAAAAATATTTCGAGTAACACACTTCAAGAATGTTTAGGAAGGCTAGAAACTATATTGTAATTTCTTCTTTATATCATTTCTGAAATTCTTATCATATGTTTAAGTTATCGTTGGCTATCCTACATCGTAAAATCGACGTTTCAGTGAAATAAAAAATTAATAAAACAAATTTTTGTTGTTAATTTAAAATTTGCGGGCACATTTGTAGATTATTTTGAAGTTTTTCAGCTAAATTCCGATCTATAAGAATATAGGGAAAAAATTTGACGGAATACAAGGATACGGAATTGACGTACTATGACGTTCCGTAGCCTATTTTCCCTTCCATCTAATTTCACCCTTATACCAAAGAAGATAGCCGCTTATAGAAGGATTTTTCTGGGTTAAATTTTTCGTCCGAAAACCTGGGTAACACTTTAACATTGTCTGTGTTCAATAGAAAGTTGAAAATGTTCCATCTAGATTGCTCTTGTTTCATTTCATTATTTACAGTACTATGAATGCACATTCAATCTTGTTTATTTAGGTTCGAATTTGTAGTCGACACTCAACACTCAGCACTCAGTTCTCAACCCTCAGATCTTAAAGATTCATTGTTCTGTGTTCCCTATAAACGTGGGTCTACGTTTATAGGGAACACGGAACAATGAAACTTCAAGATCTGAGGGTTGAGTGCTGAGTGTTGAGTGTCTACTATAAATTCGAGCCTTACGTCTATATGGCCCGAATTCATAGTCGTGTCTTGAGTATTGAGTATGACTTAAAACTTAAGTATCGTTACTTCAGTATCAGCTGTTACTTCAATTGAGTGTTACATCTTTACCGATGAGTAGCTTATCTGTTTGATTTTGTTTCATAACTAACTGTGATAACCTCTTCATGTAGCACGCAATCAAAGTAACAGCTGATACTCAAGTAACGATACTTAAGTTTTAAGTCATATACTTAATACTCAAGACACGACTATGAATTTGGGCCTATGTTATTTTTAAAAGCACTAATGATTTTATCCATACTTGCCATTGTATAGCGATAATATTTGTTTAAGTTAAAATTGCTCGTTATTTTTGTACTTGCATAGGCATCCTCATATTTACTTGATTACAGCGTATTTTCATTTTCAAGTGTAGTTAAACAAATAAATTCCCCTACTTGATTTTACATATACGCAAATATAGCTTTTAAACAAAAAATAAAATATATTGTAAAAGTTATTGATGTAAATGTGTTTTTAAAGAATTTATAAGTGGTGAGCATAATATAAATTCAGTTTGTTATTTTTTGATCATATCTAACCTTTAGAATTTAAATATAAATTTCAAACATTTAAATACAATCCTACGTTTCTCACTGCTTCAATCGATGAACTGTGACTTTTTCGCTCAACTCGTCGCCTTTTATCTCCGCTCATGATTGACTAGGGCTAAAAAAAGTACTGTGGTGGGGGAAAAGTAGAAGTAATGTAGACAGGGAAGGGGGACTAGAAGCAAGTGGGGATAAAGTCGAGATCGCGAGAGTATTTAAGAAGATGCTCGCAGAGTTACAAATCATTCTTCTACAGAGCTCACTGAAGAAATCATCAAAATGAAGTACATCGTCGACGTCCAGGGTTTCAAAATAACATTGAACGAGTTCGTTTTCAAGGAGGTCGCCATCATGGCTCTCGAAGAAGACGCCATTCCATCGGTCTTCTTATTCAAGCCACCTTACGAATGGGATCACTTGTTGGAGAAGAACAAGAGCGAAAATCGTTGGCTTGAGCTCAATTTTCATGGTATATTATGGAGATGGGGTAACGTTGCTTACAAAGATGTTCGTAAAACTCTTCGCACCATCCTTGATGGTGCGGACGTCTACGTTAAGGGAATCGAGAAAGCCAAATGGATGAGAAGAATATTGCCTGATCGGTACAACCAAAACTTATACTAAACTTGAATAATGAAAAGAAATATACTTACCTGTCATTTTTTTTTTCTTATTACAGATTGGTTCACAACATCGAGGATGATGGATGTCCTTCCTTGAAACAGCTTAATAAGATAATAAATAATAGTTAATAAGATGGGGACAGACGTGGAACGAAAATTGGCGACACAGCCATTTCGTCGAAAAACAGTTTCAATACGAATTTTTATCTTTTACGTGTAAACATAATATATTTTAAATGTTTATTTTTAAATACACAAAGTCGATTAGGTCAAATATATTATTTACTTCAATATTTCATTCGAAATTCCATTTTTTCAGGGACATCAGGGGCTGACGTAGAAAATTTGACCATTTTTTTAAACCTACGTCACAGAGCTTTAAAAAAATTAATATTTTTATGAATGTACTATTTAAAACTCGACCAAAGAAAGATGCATTTGTATTTTTTGTTTAAATTTCATTCCATGAATCATGTAAAATAACCAGCGACATCAATATTAAAACTAGATTATTATGACCCATATAGAAGATTAATAACATAATTGATAAATACAATTAATTCTAAAAATCGAAATATTGTTTTCCATAAATAAAGTTACATAAGTAACATTTTACATAAATAACATTTTATTAACAATACTTAAGAATTTTTTCAATCAGAAACATCTAATGAATTTACTTATCACAGGAATCACCTTATAAATGTATGCTACCATGAAGAAGATTTCGGTATTAAGTTGAAATCTCATAATTTTTTCGCTACATCTCATAGAAAAAGCACTTGTGATAGCATAGGAGCAGTTGCGAAAAACTATGCTAGAAGGGCTGCATTGCATGGTGAAAAAATAACAGATGCAAAGGAAATGTATAATTATCTGAACGAAAACGTTTCAGAAATTAGGTATGGATTTAATCACAACATATTATACAAACTATATTTACGAATCGAGCATTTCACTTGAAAAATATTGCAGATTTCTTTGGGTAAGCTAAAATGATGTAATTACAAGAGGTAAAAAACTTCAGAAGAGATTTACGTCTGCAATAACAATACACGGAACAAGACAGTACCACTGCTTTGAACCTATAGATGAATGTACATTAAAAGCTAAATTATATTCTTTTAATTCAATATCTAATACTGTTAAAATTCAATAAAAGATTTTACAACATATGAATAATTCTAGAAAACCTTCAACTTTCTCCTTTTGAAAATTATTATAAATTATTTTAAAAGCACTCTCATGGCGAAATTTTTCTTATTTCTATAGCTCTTAATGAGTAAAAACAGTTGGTGTCACTCATTTTACAACGAAGTAATTTTTTGTATTGCAAAAATTATAGAAAATATTTCACTTTTTTTAATAATTTCCAAATTTGCATAAACTGGCATATACAATAAATTCTAATACATGACTTCTCTTGTATCTAATAAATTCATTGTCAAAGATGTAGAAGATTATTTTATTTTGAGGTTATAAGCATAAATGCTATTAAATTTTTAATTTATATATTTTCCTCTACAATGTAGTCGATGATCTCATATTTTTAAAACTTATATATAAAACTTATACTTTTCTCGATATTTTTTAATAAATTTTTTATATTTTTATCGAAAGTTGATGAGATACCGTAATTTTCTTACGACATTAAGTAATTTCTTATAGATTCTAAGTTTTGTTTTCTGAACCTAATAATAATGAATAATAACAAAAATTTGTTTTATTAATTTTTTATTTTACTGAAACGTCGATTTTACGATGTAGGATAGCCAACGATAACTTAAACATATGATAAGAATTTCAGAAATGATATAAAGAAGAAATTACAATATAGTTTCTAGCCTTCCTAAACATTCTTGAAGTGTGTTACTCGAAATATTTTTTTTGAAACAAGTTTCTCACAGAATATTTTATTCCTATAATGTAAGTTTTTCACATGCATAACGAACATCTCTATTGTATATTTTTTAGTATACAATGAATGTATGAAACCAAAAATTGAAAACATAAAAAGATATTTTTTTGTGCATTAATAAAAATAAAATAAATTGATATAAATGATAAAAAAGCGTATTAAAATATAGATAAAATGCTAACTTCCTGTAGTTTATTATGGTCTGATTAACATGTTTTCTTTAAATCTGTAGTAGCGCGTGAAAATAATAACAACTTTCATGTTAGTGTTTCAAAAAAGGCAATTTTTCATTATTTATAAAATTTTTTTCCGTCACTTGTATTTTTTCTGAGGTCGGTGAAAAACTTTCAATCTGAGTTTGGTGTTGAAATATTTTTTAAGACATGTAAAAAAGTATAAGAATTTATTTGGAAAGTCAATTTAGGACGATACCCTATGCTCGTATGTATACCCTATTGAAAAAAAACACGTGCAAAATACACGTGTTTTTTACACGTGTTTTTTACATGTAAAATTTGCGTGTTTTTTCAAGCATTTTTTTCACGTGCTTTTTTGACGTGTTTTTTTCACGTGTTTTTGTTGACGTGAAATATTGTGAAAATTGAAAAAAAACACGTGTTTTTTGTATATTTTTTCATATTAAAAACTACGCATTTTTCATTAACGAACAATGAGAATGTTTTGTAAAGAGTATTTATAATACTTTATTTTGACCCTTTTGAAAAAAATACGTTCTATCTACACGTATTTTTTATAACTCTTCGAAGATCGAAGAGCTTCCAAGACCCAGAGTGTCTGGCTTCATATATCTTGTGTCTTCGAAATTTGTATAGGGGATGACAAAACTGAGAAAAACGCCACCTAGTGATTTAAAATCGCTATTGATGATCGATTATGTCGGTCTGACTCTAAGTCACTAGGTGGCGTTTTTCTCAGTTTTGTCATCCCCTATACAAATTTCGAAGACACAAGATATATGAAGCCAGACACTCTGGGTCTTAGAAGCTCTTCGATCTTCGAAGAGTTATAAAAAATACGTGTAGATACACAACATATTTTTTTCAAAAAGGTCAAAATAAAGTATTATAAATACTCTTTACAAAACATTCTCATTGTTCGTTAATGAAAAATGCGTAGTTTCCCTAGTGGAAATCGAATCTGTGAATAACTGGGAATAACTGGAAATAACTGGAAATAACTGGGAATAACTGTGAATAACTGGGAATGACTGTTATAAACTGTTCAGTTTGAGACAGTTATTCCCAGTTATTCCCAGTTATTCCCAGTTATTCCCAGTTATTCCCAGTTATTCTCAGTTATTCCCAGTTATTCACAGTTTATAACTTAAAAATAATTTGAAAAAACAGAGGTACGAATAACAGTTATTCCCAAATATATTTATAATAGAAAAAAAAAAAAAAAAATATATATTTATTTCATTTTTTTCAAATTTATATTTTTCAAATTATTATTAAACTAAACTGTAAATAACTGGGAATAACTGTGAATAACTGGGAATAACTGGGAATAACTGGGAATAACTGTTATTCCTGTCTCAAACTGAACAGTTTATAACAGTTATTCCCAGTTATTCACAGTTATTCCCAGTTATTCACAGATTCGATTTCCACTAGGGTTTTAATATGAAAAAATATACAAAAAACACGTGTTTTTTTTCAATTTTCACAATATTTCACGTCAACAAAAACACGTGAAAAAAGCACGTGAAAAAAATGCTTGAAAAAACACGCAAATTTTACATGTAAAAAACACGTGTATTTTGCACGTGTAAATAACACGTGTAAAAAACACGTGTAAAAAACACGTGTTTTTTTTCAATAGGGTAGAACGCTATACATACGAGCATATAGCATTGTAAATGTCTAAAAAAAGCAATAATTAGATGCTCGAAAAATAATTCGAAAATCAAAAAACGGTCCTCTGGAAACGGTTTTATTTCATATATTTATATCAAAACTAAAAATTTATGCAATAAAAAAAAAAAAAAAGACACCTTATTTTGAGCTTTAGGGGTTCGAAAATGGCCAAAAACGCATTTTTTACGAATTTTGTGAACTTCAACCTTCAATAACTCCATCAATTTTTAATGTTTTTAAACGTTCAAAGTGTTAAATTGAAGGTCTTTTCAAGAGGTTTCTAACGCCGTTTGCCGATTGTAAAAATATTGAAAATTTGTGATGTTATAGAAGGATAAAAAGTTGAAAAAAGTCAAAAAAACGCCCGTTGTTCTTAAGGTTATGTAGCAAAGCCCTTTCCATAAATCCAAATGTGCTAATGATTTCTAAAAAGTTTAGTTCAAAACGAAGAAAACAACGTATTGTGAGTTCATTTTGGTGCAATATTGGATTAATGAGGAGTATTCGAAAACTAGCGAAAAACAGCCAAAAAAGGGCCCGTTTTTGGACTTTGTATGGCCATTTATCGGCATCTATTGGTTCTAGAAGGCTGAAATTTGGCATGGGTTCCTAAGTTTCATAGTACAAAAAGATGCCATGGTGAATGGAAAATTCTGGAGACCCACTGTGAACACTTTTTAGAAAAAGTATTAGAATGGCTCATATATATATATATCCCTACTGAAAAAAGCCAAGTGATTAATCACTTGGCTTTTTTCAGTAGGGGTATGTATATCATTCTCTCATAATTTTTTTTATCTCTTGATTAAAGTGACATATATGAAAATGTAACTAGTAGTTGGTTTCAACTAGTAGCTTTATGAAAGGTTTCAACTAGTAGCTTAATGTAGCTTCTTGTTGTACCTATAGCTAGAAAACTTTGAATTTCAAAAAACAAACTTCTGCGTAAAATGAGTTTTTGAAGAAAAACAAAGTTTTACATCTAGTTATTGTTTTTTGCAATGATTAATTTAATATTTAAACAAGATTATAGATAAAATATCTTATAAACAATGTTTAAGACTTTTAAAAATTGTCAGAAAGCCTTAAAACTGAATATTTGAAAAATAGACCACTCGGTTTTTCATTTTAAATTATTTCATATTTCTTGATCTAAGAGACTTATAAGCATCAAATTTTAACTAGTAGTTGATTTCAACCATTACATTAATAAAATATACTTGTTGAACCCATAGTTGGATTATTTTCAAATTCCAGAAAAAAAAGTTCTCATAAAATCACCTTTTTGGAAGAAAAAACAAGTAAATTTACACTTAGACATTTTTTGTTATGGTTCAATTGATATTTTAATTAAATTATATAAAAAAAATACTTTATAGACATGATCTAAGTTTCTTAAAGCTTTTAAAAAGTCTTAAAACTCATTATCTGAAAAAATGACCTGAGTCGTTGCCATTTTAAAGATTATTCCATATCTTTTGATCTAAGAGCCTTATAGCTTTGAAATTTTAACTCAAAGTAAGTTTCAACTAGTAGATTAATGGAAAATACTTTTCAAAAGCATAGCTATTATATTTTTTAAATTTTATGAAAAAATGTTATAATCTAAATTAAGATCTTTGAACGAAAGAACTATTATTTACAATTTAATACTTTTTTGCTAAAATCAATTTAATTTTTAAGTTCAATTATGAAAAAAATATTTCATTATCTTGATTTAAGAAATCTGAAATTTGAAAAACTAGATATAAGAAGGACTGACCTTAACCACTGTTATTCTTTTCATTTAATACCTCATATCTTTGAATCTAAAAGACTTTAAACTCTAAAATTTTAACTAATAGTTATGTTTAGCTAGTATATTAAGAAAAATAAGTTTTTAAAACTATAGCCAATTTACTTTAAAATTTCATTAAAAAAAGTTATAGCTGAAAGTTAGCTGAGATTATGTAGAACATACAAATTTACACTAATACTTAATTAGCTGTAATAAAATAGATTTTAATGCAAATAATTTATCACTAAGTATAAAAAATTAAATTTAGAGGATAGTAGGTTTAAATAATTCAACAATTTTGCAAATAAAAAAACCATTTATTAAAAAAACCATAACAAAGAATTAATTGTACAAAATATTAATCTCTTTGTGCATTCGATTATCGAGCATCCATCGTTTCATCGCTTGTACGTTTCTAAATGCACACACTGCATCGATGTGCCGAAGATGATTGCTGTATGGGCTACTATCTATCGGAAGCTGTTTCAAGGAAGGACATCCATCATCCTCGATGTTGTGAACCAATCTGTAATAAGAAAAAAAAAATGACAGGTAAGTATATTTCTTTTCATTATTCAAGTTTAGTATAAGTTTTGGTTGTACCGATCAGGCAATATTCTTCTCATCCATTTGGCTTTCTCGATTCCCTTAACGTAGACGTCCGCACCATCAAGGATGGTGCGAAGAGTTTTACGAACATCTTTGTAAGCAACGTTACCCCATCTCCATAATATACCATGAAAATTGAGCTCAAGCCAACGATTTTCGCTCTTGTTCTTCTCCAACAAGTGATCCCATTCGTAAGGTGGCTTGAATAAGAAGACCGATGGAATGGCGTCTTCTTCGAGAGCCATGATGGCGACCTCCTTGAAAACGAACTCGTTCAATGTTATTTTGAAACCCTGGACGTCGACGATGTACTTCATTTTGATGATTTCTTCAGTGAGCTCTGTAGAAGAATGATTTGTAACTCTGCGAGCATCTTCTTAAATACTCTCGCGATCTCGACTTTATCCCCACTTGCTTCTAGTCCCCCTTCCCTGTCTACATTACTTCTACTTTTCCCCCACCACAGTACTTTTTTTAGCCCCAGTCAATCATGAGCGGAGATAAAAGGCGACGAGTTGAGCGAAAAAGTCACAGTTCATCGATTGAAGCAGTGAGAAGTAGATCATGGCCCAGTACTTCAAGGACATATCTCTTTTGCTTCTTAAGTCATACAATTACGCAGTAGCTGGTAAAGCTGATGCTAAGGACATAAGAAGATGGTTGATTCTCGGTGAAGAAAGTCTTAACAATGCAAACATCTTGGCTCAAGATCCAAATCTGTCAGTGGCGAACAAGCAGAAACTTCAAGCTGCTAGAACATTGACTCAAAGTATTTTACATTTGTTGCGACAGTTACCAATGCTCGAGGCTGATCCAAATCTGTCAGTGGCGAACAAGCAGAAACTTCAAGCTGCTAGAACATTGACTCAAAGTATTTTACATTTGTTGCGACAGTTACCAATGCTCGAGGCTGATCCAAATCTGTCAGTGGCGAACAAGCAGAAACTTCAAGCTGCTAGAACATTGACTCAAAGTATTTTACATTTGTTGCGACAGTTACCAATGCTCGAGGCTGATGCAGTTAATGAATTCGAAATACCTGCTCTTGAGAATTTACTAAATAGTAATGAAGCTAATGAGAGATCAACCTCTGAGAACAATGTAGTAGTTGGTGGAAGCGTAGTAGTTGAAGACAGAGGTGCTGATAACGCTCAAGTAGTAACTTGGAACAATGTGAAAACTGCTTTTGAAAATAGAATTAAAAGTGGTGTAATTACTAATTTTAAACACACTGATATTAAGACCTTTTTAACAGATGCAAAAAAGCTATTTATTCCACAAGTACAAAAGACACTTGAAGAACAGAATTCGGTGAAAGTGAATACTGTGTTAAGCGTAAACTATGCAGTAGTTAAGAATGATAGTGAACTTTCTGATATTAAGTACTTTAATACAAAGGCAGTTCCAATATACTCTTCAACGGACTTGAACGAGTGGTTTATGAAGAACATTGAACAAGTTATCAGTACTGAAATGGAACAATTTGAAGAACAGGATTCAGGCTGGTCTTTGCGATCTATACTTAATCTAACGGTTAATATAAACAAGTATAATCCCATGACCGGTAGTTCTTATATCGAATTACCTGAATACATTAAGAAAAAGAAAGCATGTGTAAACGTTCAGAATCAAGACGAACAGTATTTTAAATGGGCCATCATATCTGCAATGCATCCAGTACAGAAACATGTGGAACGCGTCTCATCTTATTTAAGATATGAAAATGAGTATGATTTTAGTGGAATAGAATTCCCAGTCCAACCAAAACAAGTTAAGAAATTCGGAGAGCAAAATGATATTTCTGTGAATGTGTACATCTTGAAAAAGAAACGCGAAACCTATGAAGTTTTACCACTTCATCTCACAGCATTGAAAAAAGATAAGCACGTTAACTTGCTTCTAGTGGAAAATTTTTATATCGATGAAGACGATGAGGTAGAAGAAAATCGACTTGATGATTTTGACAGACCACATACCTTTCAATACGTTTGGATAAAAAATCTTTCTCGATTAGTGAAAAGCCAGTGCACTGCTCGTAAAAGTAAGATACACATTTGTGATCGCTGTTTACATTTCTTTTACACAGCTGAAAAATTGGCTATACATGCAATAGATTGCGAGAAAATGAACGAATGTAAAACTGTGCTTCCCAGTGAAAAGGACAATCTGTTACAGTTCAAAAACTTCGCTTACAATAATCGAGTACCTTTCGTTGTATATGCTGACTTTGAGTGCTTACTACGTCCAATCTATGACGAGCGGAAATATCAACGTCACGAAGCTTTCAGCATAGGATTGTTTGTCAAATGCAGCTATGACGAGACTCGTTCAGTATACAAAAGCTATCGACAGCAAAGAGAGGAAGATGAAGCTCCAGCCAAGTGGTTCGTAAAAAATCTTCATTCTTTAGCTTTGGAATTGAACGAGATGTATCAGAACCCTCAACCTATAAAGGAATTGACAGATCAAGAAGAAGCAGATTTTGCTAGAGCTCGTTCATGCTATATTTGCTCAAAAATTTTTAGACCAGATGATCATAAGGTTCGAGATCATTGTCATTTCTCTGGAGAGTAAGTACTCGACTTTTTCACAATATTATATAAAATATATTTGATAAATTATAAAAAAAAATTTATTTTCAGATACAGAGGTCCTGCACATAACTCGTGTAATCTAAATTACATAGACTCGCGAACTATACCAGTAATTTTCCACAACTTGAGTGGTTATGATGCGCATTTGTTTATCATGGAGTTAGCGACCAGTTTTCCAGGACGAGTGCTTCTTTTGCCTCAAACGAAAGAAAAGTACATCTCTTTTACCAAATTCGTAGAGGGTACAGATATGAATTTACGATTCATTGATTCATTCAAGTTCATGCCATCGTCTCTGGAAAAACTCGCATCATACTTGGAGAGACTCGACACTGTTGATCGAATATTTCATCAAGATGATGGATTCTCTTCAGAGCAAATCACTTTACTGAAAAGAAAAGGTGTTTTTCCTTATGACTATGTGTCATCCTTAGATAAGCTTGATGAGACTGACCTACCGTCGAGAGCAGATTTCTTTAGCAGCTTGTAGGAAGACGATATCACTCTTGAGGACTACCAACATGCAAAGAATGTTTGGCAAGTTTTTCAGATTCAAACTTTTGGTCAATACTCGGATTTATACCTTAAAACAGACGTATTGCTGTTAGCTGAAGTATTTGAAAACTTTCGAAGCAACTGTCTCGAGGCTTATGATTTGGATCCAGCTCACTACTACACTACTCCAGGCCTGTCATGGGATCCCATGCTTAAGTTCACTAAGGTAATAAATTTATTATAACTAACAATCAAGATTATATATATTAATTAATCAATAATTTAATAGGTTGAACTGGAACTTTTGACTGACATCGACATGCTCATGTTCATCGAGCGTGGAAAACGTGGAGGTATCAGCCAATGCTCAAATCGCTATGCGAAAGCCAATAATCCATACATGAAAGAAGCTGATGAAGACGAGAAATATCTCATGTATTTTGATGTCAATAATCTATGCAGTTGGGCTATGACCAAATCTCTACCTTACGGTGGTTTCAAGTGGGTGCTCGACGTTGATCAACCAAACTTTTTCGATGTTCCTGAAGATAACTCGATCGGTTATATCCTCGAAGTTGATTTGGAGTATTTAGTTACGCTTCATGATGCTCACAAAGATCTTCCTTTCTGTGCTCAACACATGACACCACCAGAATCCAAACAGAAGAAACTAATGACCACGCTCTATGACAAAAAGCGTTATGTTATACACTACACAGCACTCCAACAAGCGCTTGAACATGGACTGCAACTCAAAAAAATTCATCGAGCCTTGCAATTTGATCAAAAGGCATGGTTAAAACCATATATCGATTTGAACAGTGAAAAACGCAAGAACGCTAAAAATGAGTTCGAAAAGATGTTATTCAAACTGTTCAACAATGCAGTTTATGGCAAAACGATGGAAAACGAGCGGAAACATGTAGATATTAAATTGATCTGTAAATGGGACGGTCGCTATGGTGCTGAGGCACTTACCTCTAAACCAAATTTTCATAGTTGCACTATCTTCGATGAAAATCTCGTAGCAATACAACTTATGAAGACGAAAATTTGTATTCGAAAACCTATATACGTAGGACTTTGCGTTTTGGACTTGTCTAAACGCAAGTGTATAGGTTTCATTATGATTATATGCGAAATCGTATTGGAAATAAGTGCAAAATATTATACACTGATACTGACAGCCTGTTGTATGAGATAACCAATGTCAACATATATGACATCATGAAGGAAGATATTCACGAGTTTGATACATCTGACTATCCCGAGAATAATCAATTCAACATGCCACGAGTCAATAAGAAAATCATTGGCTTGATGAAAGATGAATGTAATGGTGAAATCATGTTGGAGTTTATTGGATTGAGAAGCAAAATGTACTGCGTGAGAGTTGAAAATAAAAAGCCTATCAAAAAAGCTAAAGGTGTCAAGAGCTCTGTAGTTAAAGCAACCATCACCTTTGAAGATTACATCGAATGCTTGCGCGAGAATAAAATTTTGGAACGAGAGCAGCGAAACATCAGATCTGACCATCATGTTCTGTACACCGAGAAATCAACGAAGATCGCTCTAAGTGCTTACGATGGCAACGGTGTATGATTATTGGCTTAACGGACACACTGCCCTGGGGTCACTATCTGGAGGGGCTTGACGCCATTGAAGAGATAGAGGAAGAGTGGGGAGTTACCGCTGCGATCGAGCCGCCGCAAGGCGGGTGGGTAAGGAGAAGGGAGATGGAGTAGAAGTGGGGAGAGATCTATATGAGCAGAGGTCTCGCACGCCAGAACTCATTCAGTCAACTGAAGAGCCATCGAGAACATCTTCTATCATCAAAGAAGTTGAAAGAAGCCTGCATCAGAGACCTGAGCTTCCAGAACCAGCAACTAACGCACTGGGTAGCATATCGCAAACGAGGAAACGATGTTGTGTATTTCGATAGCTTCGGTGATCTTCAACCTCCTTTGGATTTGATGACTTATTTAGGGGTGGACAACATCAAGTATAATCCTGAGAGATATCAAGACTTTGATACTTTTAACTGCGGTCATCTTTGTCTAAGATTTTTGAGCAACACTCTTGATATATAAAGAAAAGAGTGATAAGTATTTGTTCATTATAGCTTCAACAATCATGGCAGATTCATTGACTTTGAGTCTTTCAGGCACATCATCTGTACTGGAAGAACAGTATTTTCCACCGATTGAACTCTCACCTGACAAGAATTACGTTCTCGGATCAGTTGCTTTCATGACATTCAATTCTATACCTAATATTGACAAGGCTAGTAATCTATTCCACGTTGGACAGGAAGAAATTGTTTTACCGACTGGTAGTTATGAGATCGAAGATATAGAGAACTATCTCAGTGAAACATTGACGACAAAAAGTATATCAATCAGTATTAAACCAAACAATAATACACTTCGTAGTGAAATAAAGTGTAATCATCCGATTGATTTTCGAACAGAACGTTCAATAGGACCTTTATTAGGCTTTGCAAAACGCGTACTTCCTGCTGACGTCACGAATCATTCAGACTTACCTGTAGCTATCCTGAAGGTCAACGCTCTTTGAGTCGAATGCAATATCGTCTCTGGTGCCTATATAAACGGTCGACAAGTGCACACGTTACATGAATTCTTTCATGCAGTCCCACCAGGATATAAGATCATTGAAGTTCCATCACAGGTCATTTACCTTCCAGTCATCGTCAAGAGCATAGATCATTTACAAGTGCGCATAGCCGATCAAGACGGGAATCTAATAAACTTTCGTGGAGAAACTATTACAGTTAGATTACATATTAAATCAGTATAAAAAATGGGCGTGGTCTATGACCATAAAAATAACAAAGGGTATATAAGTAAATCAAGATGGCATTCGAACATCAGTCGTCATCGACAAGTCAAAGTATTAACACGGCAGAACATTCAGTTTTTGAAAAGCCAAGGCTTAAAAATAAGAGCTCCTGGTGGAAAATCACGTGCTTAATTTTTTACTGTTTTCAAAGAAATAGAGGAAATTCTAAACATAAGGACAGGAGTAAGATTGGATGAGTCAATAGCTCACTGTGAGGTGCACGCGTACCAGCCTTACACATCGTCAAATTTCAATAATAGCGATGAAATTCAACATCAAGATTTACATCTTTTGCCTTCGCGGAGTTCTCTACACATAGTGGGAAAATTAACTCAACAAGATGGCACTGCTTTAGCAAGAACTAACTTAGTTAATAACGGCATCTGTCATCTATTCGAGGAAGTTCGCTATGAAATTAATGCTATAGAGATCGATCGCTGTAAGAATGTAGGATTGACTACCGTTATGAAGGGTTGGGTATCACTCAATCCTAGTCAGAGTTTGATTATAGAAAATGCTGGTTGGATTGATATAACGGAAACTCGACAGATCATTAATAACAATGGCTATTTTGATATTTTCATACCTCTCAGTATGATTTTAGGCTTCGCCGAAGATTATCGCAAAATCATAGTCAATGTTAAACATGAACTTATCCTCACGAGATCCAGGAACGATATTAACGCAGTGATACAAACACCGAGTGCTACTAATGCTTACGAAGATTTCAAAATTGATCTTTTAAGGATCGAGTGGCTTATGCCTCACATACAGTTATCCAATAAATGTAAAATTCGCATGCTTCGACAAATCGAGAAAAATAAACCTATCTCAATGAGTTTTCGTTCCTGGGAATCATACGAATATCTATTATTACCGGCATCAACGAGACATGTATGGACAGTCAAAACATCTAATCAGCTGGAGAAGCCTTGTTTTATCACTCTTGGTTTCCAGACAAATCAAAAAGGACAAAAAACTGTTAACGCTAGTCAGTTTGATCATTGCAATTTGAGCAACGTAAAACTATTTCTCAATTCTCAATACTATCCTTACGGAAATATGAATCTTGATATTGTCAATAATCAGTATGCAATATTATACGATATGTACGCTAATTTCCAAAATGCATACTATAGGAAGGAGTCCGAGCTAATGCTGAAAAAATCAGATTATATCAATCACATGCCACTGATAGTCATCGATTGTTCAAAACAAAATGATTCTCTAAAGAGTGCTCCAGTTGATGTTCGTCTTGAATTCGAGACCAAACAAAATTTTCCAGTTGGAACTTCAGCTTACTGTCTAATCTTACATGATAGAATCATAGAATACAACGCCATAAGCGGTGATGTTAGAAAATTAGTCTAAAGGAGTGGGGATAGTCTACAAAGGAGAGGGGATCGTCTGCAAAGGAGTGGGGATAGTCTGCAAAGGAGTGGGGATAGTCTGCAAAGGAGTGGGGATAGTCTGCAAAGGAGTGGGGATAGTAGGATATAAGAAAGCGAGCGCGAGCTGGGATCTCATTCTTTAACAAGATGGAATACGCAGTGGACTTACAAGGTTTTAAAAAGCCAGGTAAAGAATTTGTTTTAAAAGAGTTGGCTGCTGTTCCTCTCGTTGAATCGGCTGAACCTACAGTACATCTTTTCAAACCACCTTTTCCATGGAAAAAGTTAATTACGAAATACAAGCGTGAAAATCTCTGGCTCGAGCTTTGCTATCATGGACTAGCTTGGAATTCTGGAGATCATGAGTATACTGAAATAGAAAAAATTCTTCGACAAACTCTGCAGAACGCTACACAAGTTTTTGTGATTGGTCAAGTGAAAAAAGAGTGGTTGGAGAAATTAGATTTTAAAGTTGTGGATATTAGTGAACTGGGTATTCCAAATTTTGATCAACGGCTAACTAAAACAGACTCTTGTTCACATCATAATTGCATGTATAAAAATACGTGTGTTGTTAACAACGTTAAATCAATACAGAAGTTGTATTTCAGTGATTTCAGTGATTGGGTTATGGACTGGGAAGACACTCGTCTCAATAAAGATAGTGAATTAGTACTGTGAAAAAGTTATTAATCAGCATGGAGTACTTGGTGGATATGCAAGGTTTCAAACAGTCTGGTGATGACTATATTCTTAAAGAATTGGCTATAATGCCGCTCAACGATGATACCGAGCCTCTGGTACTCCTTTTCAACAAGCCATATTCCTGGCGTAGACTTTCGGATGAGTACAAAGAACAAAATACGTGGTTAAAGTATTACTACCATGGTTTGTCATGGAACTCTGGTAACATTCCCTATACTGACGTAGGCAATATTCTTAGAGAAGCCTTACATGATGCGACCAAAATTTTTGTCGTGGGTAGTATAAGAAAAAAATGGCTAGGACGCTTCAAGTTTAAAGTATGCGACGTCACAGAAATGGGTTTTCCACCAACTGATAAAATAAAGCTAGTGACTGTTTGTCCAAATCACAATGATACGTACAAAGCTCGTTGTGCTCTGCACAATGTCAGACTTATGAAAAAATACTTTACTAAAAATAAATAAGTTGATTTGTGCTATCATAGGAAGTAAAAAGAAGAGATAATGCTTAATGGTTGTATCTCACAGGTGGAGGGCGATGGTTGGGGCTCTCACCACTTCCTATAAAAAGCATACACATCATAATTCACATTCATTTCATGATGGGACAGACACCGAGTTACAACACTAAAAATTCTTCAGAGTACACTCCTCTTCTTCCTCCTGATAAAAAGGTGAAAGACGAGAAAATCACATGAAAAGAGTACTATGAAAAATATAAATTACAAACACCATCTAAAGATATAAAATATAAAAAGCTTCAGATGCTTGAATATGTAGTAGTATAAGATACGTTTAAAGCATGCGATTGGGGGATTCCCCTAAAAACCCTATGTCGTTTGTAGCTCGCTTGAGCTATAGTCTTTCCTGCGTGAATACTGCAGTCAACATCCCGCAGCCGGCCGCCGGCAGCTCGCCTTCTCGCTATGGGGTTCCTGGCTCATCACATTTCTAACCCACATGCGTTTCTTACCCACCTGCATTTCTAACCCATCTGACTTTCTAACCCATCTGATTTTCTAACCCATCTGACTTTCTAGACCATCTGACTTTTAACCCACTGGGTGAGAAAGTCACTGGTCCAGAAAATCAGTGGGCCAGAAAGTCACTGGGCTAGAAAGTCAGTGGGCCAGAAAGTCAGTGGGCCAGAAACCCCATAGCTTATCTACTTATAATATTAAATAAATTATAAATATTTTTTTTTAATTTTCTTTTACATAGTTTAAAAGATGTTAAAATACAGAATCAAAAATATTTAGAACATGATTTAATTGTCCACGTTTAAAGAATAAATTTAATAAAATTATAATTAATAAAACTATAATTTTTTTTGGCTGAACATATTGAGTTGCATAAAGGCTTAAACTCTTCATAAAGGCTCAAATTTTCATATTTCGTTGAGAGCAAATGAGAAAATTTAATTGCAATATTTTCTATAACCCTTCAAAAAAGAAGGTGTTTTTTTTATAAATAAATGAAGCTGGGGCTTTATTTATAACTTTTACGGATTTGCTATTCGAATATTGTTATAGCTGTGTTCGAAACGAAAATTAAAAAAAAAAAAGAACTCTCTAAGGCCTATAGGTGCCGAGATAAGATTTTCTTTTTTTAAATCACAGCCACTTTGTTTATAAGAATTGAGAAACGAATCAAGCGTCATTTTTTAGTTGAAGACTTATATTTTAAAAATCTATGATTAGATTTTTAAAAATGCGACTCTTTATTATTAAAACTAAAATAATAATAATATACAAATAATAACGTCAAAGTCGAAGTCTTGGTGAGAATGCTTATCTTTGCGCGTGAGGAAAGTTAACAAAGGACCCCGTTCCAATAAAATTCGTAAAAATTAACCGTATTTCCGTAAATAATGGACCGATTTCGATGTTTTTTTTTAAACTGGGTGATAAATTATTAATATTGGTGCAAATAGTTTTTCAAAATAAGGTGTATTTAAGTTAAAACAACTGTACCCAATACAGACACCTTTAACGCAAATGATTGTTGTGGCTCACTAAATCAATATTTTTAGACGTGTAATGTCTCATTTTAAAGCTAAAAGAAAGAACTTTAAAATGAGATATCATGAGATTGCTTCGAGATCTCGCAAACAAGTTGATCACGACTGTGTAGGTGATTTCGATAGTTACTGCTATATTTGTACGGAATATGTGTGGTGAAAACATAAGATGCATGTAACTTAAAGAATAAAAGATTTATTTAAAGCATGCTTTGAAGTAGAAATTTCTCAGCAAAATTCAACCTGGGTTCCGTATATTATATGTGCTAAATGTTACAAAATGTTACATACATTTGATAAAACTAGAGATAAAAGTGAAATAAAGTTTCTGAAACCAGCCATTTGCAAAAAACCATTAGGTAAAAGTGATTGCTATACTTGCGTGACAAATGTAAGTGAGGTAAATAAAGTGCGACCAGATAAAATATTGTATGTGACGGTTTCTAGTGTCGTTCGTCCGCAGAAGCAAATAGTCGAAAGTTTGATAGACGAGGCTCCACGAGACGGCGTAATACAAGGAATGGATAGTATGCTGGTTGATTGTGGTACAAAAGAAGACGTAGAAAATCTTAACGACCATACAGACGACGATACTGTCGAAAATGAATCGTTGAGAAAAGCAGAAAGTGAATCCGTCGAAAGTGAAGAAGAACTGTCTTCGGACAGTAATGAGGAATATGTTCCCATTGGTAAAGAGAAAAGCCAAAAAAAGATCTCTCAAGCTTAACTTAATGACATTTTTAGGAATGCTGATCTAGTGTATTGCACCAATGTACGAGGACTTAGTAATGAATTTAAACCAAAGAGTATAGCCGAATAAGAATGTAAAAATGGCCTTAACTCGGATTTCCCTAAAACTTCGCTTATTTTTTTATCTTGTCAAAAAACAAAGATCCTGAAAGTTTCAGATCCCTATGGTCAAACTTGGCTTCATAACCTTAAAAAACGTGTTTTTCGGTTTTTCTACTATAATTAGGTGAATTCTTAATGGATCTTTAAAATTTGAAATTGAGATAAAAGAGGACGATAAAACGCATATATTTAGTGACTATATAAAACCTTACGAGTCTTAAACATAACCTAAAAATAAACTTAAAAATTTCAAAATGGCCTGTACATTAACGGTATAATAAGTATGCATTCATTAATATGAATGCATACTTATTTTTGACTTTTAGAAACTCTACTTTTTATAAAATCTATCATTCATATTTTTTGCAGATTTTTGTAGGAATGGTGGAAAGTACCTAAAATATCAATAAACTGAAAATTTTATAGATTTATAGCATTTTAGAGGCTCTATTGCATTTTCATCATGAAAATAACACCAAATACACGTTCAGCGACCAAAAAAATCTCCTAAATATCGATATTAAGTCGGATTTATATCATATGTATCCATAAAATACGAGAATAAGCTTAAAAAAATCGTTTTTCGACCAAAAAGACTCCTGTAATCTTTTCATTACCATCTTAAACTATAATTTCACCACATCATCTTCAAAGTAAGCTTAAAAATTTATTCACTGACCAATAACTTCCTTGGTACTGATTTTTAATCTTATTCAGTATAATTTTTGGCCGAAAGATATAAAATTAACCTCAAAAAATGCATATAGTGACTAAAAATGACCTCAACTATCATTTTTCTGACGTATTCGAAACAATTCTTTGTATGATTTCTTTGAAATAACCTCAAAAACATATTGATGGATTCTAAGAGCTTCTTACTGAGATTGCTCATATTGTTCAGTGTGATGTTTTCTCGAGCACCACCAAAATATCGCCAAATAATGCGCCTAGCCAGCAAAAATATTTCATATTGTGCTACAGCATTATTTAACAGTAATTGACATTAAAATAGTAATAACTGATAAGAATCCCGTTTTTTACGGTATTAACTATTTGAATTAAAAAATAAAGACAATGATTATATAACACAAGAACGTAACAATAATTTACAAAAATATTCACATTTAAGCAGTCTGAAACTGAAAATAAATTAGTCTGCTATTTCAGTTGACAACGAAAAAAATATTATCTTTATTAAACTTGAAATATGATTTAAGAGGCCGCCGTATCTCTCTGTCCTTTTCTGATTACAAAATTATTTTTTTTTCAATAACTAGCAGATAAAGGCAGAAATGAAGAGATAGTTTCGATTTATATAATGAAAATTGATACTTTCTTTTATAAAGATAGGTTAATTTTATCGCTTCATTTTCGAGAAAAGTTGAAATAACTTATGAAATTAGAGATTAGAGGCAGAAAATACGATTTTTAAGTTATTCCAACTTTTCTAGAAAACCAAACTATGAAATTAATTTATTCTCATCAGAGAAAATATTGCTATATATTATACGCATCGAAACCATCTTTTAATCTCTGCCCCCAGTAACTAGTTTTTATAAAAAATAAATTTTAAATGGAGTCGGTAAAACAGATATCTGTGTCGGTATACAGCAGTCTCTGAATTATTAGAAAAATTTTTAATTTTTAAATTACTAATTTTTTATTTTCTTACTATATGTTATTCATTATTTTTCTCCATAATTCAGTTAAATTCAGTTTTTAATTTTAAAAATAATTATCTAATAATGATTCGGTAATAAAATATTTTTAAAAAAATTTTGCCAAAAAAAATTGTGTGTACTCAGGTTTGAACCCATGCCCTTAATTAAAGAACGTGATATATAAAAATATGAGGTAATCAAAAACATTTAAGTTGAAATTTAAATGTAATTGAACTTGTGAAGGGTTTGATGAGCATGTATTATTTTTTGTTTTGATCGTGGGTTCAAACCTCGGTACACACAATTTTTTTTTCAAAATTTTTTTAAAAATATTTTATCAGTAAATTGTTATTAAATAATTATTTTAAAAATTAATAACTGAATTCAACTGAATTATAAAAAAAAATAATGAATAACAAATAGTAAGCAAATAAAAAATTAGTAATTTATTTGGCGCATTTTGCGATATTTTCGTGATACTTGACAAAATATCGCACAGAAAAATATGAACAATCGCAGTGAGAAGTTCTTAGAATCCTCCAATATATTTTATTGTCAAATATGTTGTTTTAAATACGACAGAAAAATGATAGTTGAGGTCATTTTTAGTCACTAAATAGGAGAGTATCGGACCTCCGGATCACGGATTTTGCTCAAACTTTGGGATAAGTTTTAAGATGTCAAAATATGAAAGGAAACAGAATTTTAGACCCCAACACTCAATATTTCCCTAGTTACAGGCAGTTATAGAAAATCACTAAAAAAGTTACTAGATTTTCAAATGCATATAGTTTCTTAGCATTGATAGCTAGGAGCTTGAAACTTTTTTTAAATAAAAGCTGAGCTCTAATCCTTTCGGAATAGTAGTTATAGCATGTCAAAATATTATTTTTTCAAAAAGTTATAGAGTGATAAATATTATACTTAATTTTTCTTTTTAAAACATTAATTAATAACAAAAGCTGAAATTGGGTCTAATGTTTATTACGCTATGACTTTAGGGAAAAATAATATTTTGACATACTATAACTACTATTTCAAAAGGATTTGAGCTCAGCTTTCATTTAAAAAAAGTTTTAAGCTCTTATCTATCAATGCTAAGGAACTGTAAGCGTTTGAAAATCTAGTAACTTTTTTAGTGATTTTCTTTAATTGTCTGTAACTAGGGAAATATTGAGCGTTGGGATCTAAAATTCTGTTTCTCTTCATATTTTGACATTTGAAAACTTATCCCAACGTTTGAGCATAATCCGTGATCTGGAGGTCTGATACTCTCCTAGTAAGTGAATATTTTGAGGTTAATTTCATATCCTTCGGCCAAAAATCGTACTGAATAAGATTAACAATCAGTATCAAGGAGGTTATTGGTTAGTGAATAAATTTTTAAGGTTACGTTAAAAAAGAAGTGGTAAAATTATAGTTTAGGATGATAATAAAAAGGCTACAGGAGTCTTTTTGGTCAAAAAATGATTTGTTTAAGCTTATTTTCGTATTTTATGGATGAATATAATATAAATTCTACTGAATATCGATATTTAGGGGTTTTTTGGGTCGCTGAACGTGTTTTTGGTGTTATTTTCATGATAAGAATGCAATTAAGCCTCTAAAACGTTATAAATCTTTAAAATTTTCAGTTTTTTGATATTTTAGGTACTTTCCACCATTCCTACAGTTTAGCAAAAATTATGAATAATAGATTCTATGAAAAGAAAAGTTTTTAGAAGCCACAAATGAAAATGCATTAATACAATTAATGTACAGGCCATTTTGAAATTTTCAAAAGTATTTTTAGGTTATGGTTGAGGCTCGTAAGGTTCTATATAGTCACTTAATATATGCGTTTTACCGTCCTCTTTTACTTCGATTTGGAATTCAGAAGAACCATTAGGAATTCACCTAATTATAACAAAAAAACAAAAAAAAACATTTTTTTTGAGGTTATAAAGCCAATTTTGAGCCTAGGGATCTGAAAGTTTCAGGATCTTACCAGGAGAGGATATGAGCTTCGGGTCACAGATCTTGATGAAACTTCAGATATGTTTTTAGGTACTAAAATATGAGTAAAGCCAGAGTGAAACGCTTCGAAAAACTGAAATTATAGGCGTTTCTAATCTTATTTTAAGAAAAATTAAAAAAAAAAGCTTCTAATTGAAATGTGAATAATTTAGTCTAGAAATGTCTTTAATAAATTTACAGGGACTAAAATAAATTATTATTCACATTTTAATTAAAAGCTTTTTTTAATTTTTCTTAAAATAAGACTAGAAACGCCTATAATTTCAGTTTTTCGAAGCGTTAGACCGTACCGCTCTGGCTTTACTCATATTTTGGTACCTAAAAACATATCCCAAAGTTTCATCAAGATCTGTGACCCGAAGCTCATAGCCTCTCCTGGTTAGTTTCTTGACAAGACAAAAGAATAAGCAAAGTTTCAGAAAAAATCCGAGTTGGCTATTTTCACATACTTATTCAGCTACACTCTTTCTGAAATATTTTAAATATTTCATGGATTGTTTATAATCATTTATAAATCTTACATGAAATATTTCTAAAACGTATCTTGAAACATTTGATGAAAGATTTAATAGATATTTCAAAAATTTTCAATGAAAGATTTATAATAAATAATAAATCTTTCGCAAAATGTCTTTTTGGTCGAATAACGATTTTTTAAAGCCTATTCTCGTATTTTATGGATGCATATGATATAAATCCGATTAAATATCGATATTTAGGAGATTTTTTCGGTCGCTGAACGTGTATTTAGTGTTATTCTCATGATCAGAATGCAATAGAGCCTCTAAAATGCTATAAATCTATAAAATTTTCAGTTTTTTGATATTTTAGGTACTTTCCACCATTCCTACGAAAATCTGCAAAAAATATGAATGATAGATTTTATAAAAAGTAAAGTTTCTGAAAGTCAAAAATAAGTATGCATTTATACCGTTAATGTACAGGCCATTTTGAAATTTTCAAATTTATTTTTAGGTAATGTTTGAGACTCGCTGGTTTTATATAGTCATTAAATATATGCGTTTTATCGTCCTCTTTTATCTCAATTTCAAATTTTAAAGTTCCATTAAGAATTCACCTAATTATAGCAAAAAAATCGGAAAACACGTTTTTTGAGGTTATGAAGCCAATTTTGACCATAGGGACCTGAAACTTTTAGGATTTTAATTTTTTGACAAGACAAAAAAATAAGCAAAGTTTCAGGGAAATCCGAGTTAAGGCCATTTTTACATGCTTATTCGGCTATACTCTTTTTACAAGCCAGAAGAGTGGAGGTTATTCATCGATTCATCTAAGCGAAGCTTGAAGGCAGTTTTTCTTCACAATACAAACGAGTATGCTCCGTTACCATTAGCTCATTCAACTGTACTCAAAGAAGAATACTGTAACATCGGAAACGTTTTAAATAAAAAAAAGTATAGTGAGCATGAATGGCTAATTTGCGGAGACCTAAAAATATTGTCAATGATACTAGCCACCACCAACCACCAAGAACCCATGCTATTTATGCATGTTCGACAGTCAAGATAGAGCAAAACACTATAATACAAAAGTGTGGCCAGCGAGATTATCACTTACTCCAGGTTCCAGCGATGTCATCAATCGTCCTCTTTCCGATCTTAGCAAAATCCTTTTGCCACCTTTACATATTAAATTAGGGCTGATGAAACAATTTGTTGAAGCTCTCGATAAAGAAGGGCGATGCTTCAAATACTTAAAAACTATCTTTACGGATATAACTCTGGTTAAATTGAAGAAAGGTATCTTTAATGGACCTCGAATTCGCAAAATGTTCAGGGGCGAAGAATTCGTCACAAGTATGAACGATACCAAGAAGGCAGCCTGGTTGAGTTTTAAAGATGTTGCAACAAAATTTCTTGGTAACAATAAAGATGAGAACTACAAGAGCATCGTAGAAAATATGGTACAAAATTTCAAAAAAATAGGTTGCTTAATGAATTTGAAACTCCTCTTTCTCGATTCGCACATTGATGAATTTCCACCAGTCCCAGGTGACTACAGTGAAGAGCATGGTGAAAGATTCCATCAGGATATGAAGGAATTTGAACGTAGATAGCAAGGAAAATGTAGCGTAAACATGATGGTGGACTATTGCTGGATGCTAAAAAGAGAAGTACAACCTAATAAAAAAAAGAGACGTAGGAATCCTTTACATAGGTCGTTTGAAGACAAGCGTATACGCAAGCGTAAGTCAATTCAGCTCTTGTGCAAATTGACTTTTGAGTAGTATTTTGCGGTTATCTTTCAAATTAGGCGGTTGACTCTCTTTTTCTATAACAAATTCGGATTCAGCAGGCTAAAATACATAAAAATAAAGTGTTTTTGATGTGCTGGAAACAATTTTCATTTTTTCTTCTCATGTTTTTCTACAGAAACACGGTTTTTTGACAGTCTTTGAGGTTATGTTCAAAATATGCGGCCAACCCTCTATTTCGACGCCAGATTCGGATTCAGCGGGAAAAAATAGAAAAGAAAAGTATAGTCTCCATCCCGGAACCATCAACTTTTTTTTTTTGGGCCTGTGTTATTATTATTTAATATAAAATTTAAAATATGTACAAGATTTAACTTCATAAGATAAAGTTATCTTAAAAAGTACATAAATTTATGCATCCCAGTTTCCAAATTTCAATTTTATTAATAAATGGTTCTTCCCTTGATTAATAATTAGTTCCTAACCTAAAATGTTGATCAATAATTGGTTCTTACGATGCTTAAAATAAAATAGAAACTAAAAAATATTTATCGCATAAGATAAATAAAATTAATTATTTTCGCGATAAATAAGTACTATATTTTCTAACAAAATAGGTCTTATACAATTTCATTTATTAAATATTAATTTATTTGTATTTTTTTTCAAGCTTTTCCTTAAATGATCAATAATTGGTTCCACTACATACCTTATACGTTTTTTGCAATATTTTAATATAATTTTTATTTAGTACTAACATTTAAAGAGTTATAATATAATATTTTGTCAAATTATGTTAGTTACTTTTTATAATCATCTGCATAGCTGTTTATCTTCATTATTATTATTATGAATATCACTATTATTTTTATTATTATTATTATTTATATTGTCGCTGTTATTATTTTTTATAGACAAAAACATAAATATTTTATTATATTCAATTTTATATTTTCGTTGTAATAGACATTACAATCTAATTATTTTAAACATAAATATTTTAATTTTATTTAAAATACAATAGCTCACAAAATTCAAAATATCAGAATTATGTTTACTTATTAAAGCCAGAAGTTATTTATGTATATTATCTTGTTTATACATTGATAAAGGAAGATATCTCATAGAAAATACGTTAATCTCGCTTAAAGCATACCAAAAAATTACTCAATTTATCTCTATCGAATGAAGTTTCAAAGAAATGAAATAATCATTTTCTTTGAATACTAACTACTGAAAACATATAATCTTTTATAATAAGTTCATATAATGCGACGATTCAAAAATCGCGCTAGACGCAGTACTTGCACTCAGCCGCTATGAGGCGCCACTCCCGCAACGGGAATAGCGAGCTCCGTATCATCTATAAGCGAGCCGCCGAGCCAGCAGTAAGACTCTCTCTCCCTTTCCTCTGTATAAGAGTGGGATTGCTCGATACAGTGGGAGGTATCCTTACCTATATTCCTGTCTCCAGCTATGTAAGGGTGGGATTGCCTGACATAGCCTCCTATCTTTCTGTCAGTGTACGGGTGGGATTACCCAACACTGACTCCCAATTACTACCTCCACCATCGCCGATCGGGGTAGACTCCTCCGTTGGTCTTCGATCAAAAGTCTCCCCCCTCTTCTCCACTCATGTTTTAGAGGTTTACCTTCCTAGTTCTCCTGTATCAGCTTACCTGGCTCCGTTACCGACCGCGCCGAACTCTATCGATAAAGTAGGTCGCGAATTTACCCACCGAGTATATATTATTATATAATTAACCGTTGTATTTCTTTTCTTTGTTTTATTTGCTACAGCCGATAAATACGAGCTAGCGACACCTAACGGTCAAGAAGACAACTAAAGATTTTCCTTTTTTTTTCAACGTACGAAACGTTATTACATACAATTATGATTTTTCTTTTGTTATTCAGTATCATTATTTAATCGGCGTTGTAATTATTTTATTATTCTTTTTATTTTTATTAAGAAATATAAAAGAAAAAGATAGTTTAAGTCTAAACCCAAATTATCGTGTTTAAACTTAATCACCAGTCCGCAGTACCCATCCTGCTTCCTCACGAACATTATCACTTAGTACGTAAAGATAGGTTAGCTTTGTATCATTTATTTATGATTAATTCTTTTAATTAATATCATTTCTTTTATGATCATTCGTATTTTATTCTTTTCAAATATTTAATGAAGATTAATTTCTTTTAATTTATTCCTTATTTTTCCTATTATTAATTTTATTAATTTCCTAATTTAATAAGGTTAGGTTAGTTTAGTATGTAAGTTCGAACTTTGGCCTCCGAGAATCAACCATTTCCAGCGCCCTCTAAGAGTCTGACGCCTACGACATCAAGATCTGATCAAGGCAAAAAGGCCAAACGTTACGATAAGTTTGTTGATAATGAACTGAACAACTTTTATAACTGTCATATTATTTTATTTTAATTAATATTACAATGTTTCAATCATATTAGTGATAACTCTTTTCAAGTAAAAAACTTTTTTAAAACATAACCTGTGTGTAAATAAAACATATCAGAAAAAATAACACATATACAAAATTTTAAATCTAAACTATAGAATTAAAAATTACATATCACTTATTATTAGTACCTATCACAAAATTATCAAACTGTTTTACATTAGCTTTTTATAATATTTAAAAAAAAAATCAAATGATTTGCATATTTGTGTTAAATAATGGTAATTAACGGATTAAAATCGTGATACGCATAAAGAATGTTTTGATTTTCACAATTGTGCACGTACGCATGTGCCATTCATGTACATTATACAGTGGGCACTGCTTCACTTCAACTTCTTGTAAATTCTGTGATATGAGTTGTGTATGCGCCCTTTTGATGTTTCATACTCGCTATCTTTTTAACCGACTTCAAAAATAGGAGGTTCTCAATTCGACTGAATTTTTTTTTTTTTTTTATGTCTGGTACCTCATAACTCCGTCATTTCTTAACCGATTCGAAAAAACTTTTTCTTATATGATAGAGAATGTCTGCAGGAAGGTCCCATACGTGTCCTATAATTACTGGGCCAATATTCGGTTTGGATGACCCGAATATCAAATTGAGAAAAAAAACCGGGTGTTTTGTTTTCTCATTTACCTCCCTTATACTTCGCCTTCTCTCTCTCTCTCTCTCTCTCTCTCTCTCTCTCTCTCTCTCTCTCTCTCTCTCTCTCTCTCTCTCTCTCTCTCTCTCTCTCTCTCTCTCTCTCTCTCTCTCTCTCTCTCTCTCTCTCTCTCTCTCTCTCTCTCTCTCTCTCTCTCTCTCTCTCTCTCTCTCTCTCTCTCTCTCTCTCTCTCTCTCTCTCTCTCTCTCTCTCTCTCTCTCTCTCTCTCTCTCTCTCTCTCTCTCTCTCTCTCTCTCTCTCTCTCTCTCTCTCTCTCTCTCTCTCTCTCTCTCTCTCTCTCTCTCTCTCTCTCTCTCTCTCTCTCTCTCTCTCTCTCTCTCTCTCTCTCTCTCTCTCTCTCTCTCTCTCTCTCTCTCTCTCTCTCTCTCTCTCTCTCTCTCTCTCTCTCTCTCTCTCTCTCTCTCTCTCTCTCTCTCTCTCTCTCTCTCTCTCTCTCTCTCTCTCTCTCTCTCTCTCTCTCTCTCTCTCTCTCTCTCTCTCTCTCTCTCTCTCTCTCTCTCTCTCTCTCTCTCTCTCTCTCTCTCTCTCTCTCTCTCTCTCTCTCTCTCTCTCTCTCTCTCTCTCTCTCTCTCTCTCTCTCTCTCTCTCTCTCTCTCTCTCTCTCTCTCTCTCTCTCTCTCTCTCTCTCTCTCTCTCTCTCTCTCTCTCTCTCTCTCTCTCTTCTCTCTCTCTCTCTCTCTTCTCTCTCTCTCTCTCTCTCTCTCTCTCTCTCTCTCTCTCTCTCTCTCTCTCTCTCTCTCTCTCTCTCTCTCTCTCTCTCTCTCTCTCTCTCTCTCTCTCTCTCTCTCTCTCTCTCTCTCTCTCTCTCTCTCTCTCTCTCTCTCTCTCTCTCTCTCTCTCTCTCTCTCTCTCTCTCTCTCTCTCTCTCTCTCTCTCTCTCTCTCTCTCTCTCTCTCTCTCTCTCTCTCTCTCTCTCTCTCTCTCTCTCTCTCTCTCTCTCTCTCTCTCTCTCTCTCTCTCTCTCTCTCTCTCTCTCTCTCTCTCTCTCTCTCTCTCTCTCTCTCTCTCTCTCTCTCTCTCTCTCTCTCTCTCTCTCTCTCTCTCTCTCTCTCTCTCTCTCTCTCTCTCTCTCTCCGTCTTGAATATGTATACATTCACACATAACAACACTGTGCTGTTGAGCCTTCTTTCTTTCCTGCTATACAGGGTGTCCCATTTTAACTTGGACACGTCAATAACTCTGAAAATATAGACTTTTGGAAAAAATGTTGTAAATAAAAGTTGTAGGGTTTCAAGGGGGGCATCCAATGGTGACCTTGATCGTGACCTTGACCATGACCTTCAAGGTTATTTGAAGGTCAAGTCGGTTTTCTTAAATGGAAAGTCATAATTTTGATACCGAAAATGGAAAGAGCGGAAAATTTTACGTCCAAATATGACCTTGACCATGACCTTCAAGGTCATTAGAACGTCGAGTCGATTTTTTAAATGGAAACCCACGATCTTCAAGGTCATCTTAAGTTTAAGGCGAATTTTTAAGTGGAACCCTAGATTTTTGACTCCGCTATGAAAGATACTGAAAATATTAAAGCTGAATAAGTCCTTGACCATTTACAAAATTTGACCTTCTAAGGTCATGATTGACGTTAAATAACTTATTAAATTTGATAATTAATTTCGGTAAGAAATAGCACGATACCAACTAGTAAGAGTAAGGACTAAGCGTTCCCAACCAGTTAAGGTCAGGAATAAGGTTCCCAACCAGTTAAGGTAAGAAATAAAGGTTCCCAACCAGTTAAGGTCAGGAATAAAGGTTCCCAACCAGTTAAGGTAAGAAATAAAGGTTCCTAACCAGTTAAGGTAAGGACTAAGCGTTCCCAACCAGTTAAGGTCAGGAATAAGGTTCCCAACCAGTTAAGGTAAGGAATAAAGGTTCCCAACCAGTTAAGGTAAGAAATAAAGGTTCCTAACCAGTTAAGGTAAGGACTAAGCGTTCCCAACCAGTTAAGGTCAGGAATAAGGTTCCCAACCAGTTAAGGTAAGGAATAAAGGTTCCCAACCAGTTAAGGTCAGGAATAAAGGTTCCAAACCAGTTAAGGTAAGGACTAAGCGTTCCCAACCAGTTAAGGTCAGGAATAAAGGTTCCCAACGCTTTTATGTACATTTGATAAAATAAATATTTATCTTACTTAATCGTCATTGGCGTTACCTCTTGGTATGAGGTGTTCAAAGTGTCCACCCTGATTTTCTAAACATAATGTTAGTCTCCTCCTAAAGTTACGCATAACACGTTGCAAAGTTTCTTGCGTTACCGATTGACAAGCTTCTATTATTCTCTGCATCATGTTTTCTCTCGTTGTTGGAGCTTCCTGGTAGACAGCATCTTTAGCAAATCCCCAAAAGTATGAGTCAAGAGGATTCAAGTCCGGAGATCTTGGAGGCCATGGCACTGGACCATTGCGGATGATAAGCCGTTCATGATATTGTTGCCGAAGAAACGTTGTCACAATTCCAGCGTGGTGAGCAGGAGCGCCATCTTGTTGAAACCACATTCTTTGTCGAACATCTAATGGGATGTCTTCCAAATAACCAGGTAGATGATTTTGAAGAAAATCTAAATACATCATACCATTAATAGTTCTTTCAAAGAAATGTGGTCCAATCATAGATCCATTAACTATCCCTGCCCATACATGTAAACTCCATCGATGCTGATTCAATACCTCTCTATACCAGTGAGGATTAACTGGCGACCAATAGTGACTGTTATGGCGATTAAGGCTGCCGTTACTATGAAATGTGGCTTCATCACAGAAACAAACAGACCAGAAGAAATCTGAATCTTGATCTAATTCATTAAGTGCCCATGTGCAAAAGTTTACTCTTAATATACAATCATTGTCATTTAATTCTTGAACAAGAGTAATATGGTAAGGATGATATCTGACTAATTGGAGCAGTCGATGTGCTATTGCTCTAGGAATACCCAATTCTCGTTCAATCTGACGGAGACTGATATGGGGATTTATATGAATCATACCCAATATAGCGAGTAGACGAGGGTCGTTATTGTTCAGGACTCGATTTTGTCGCCTATGACGATGTAGTGCATTTGAACGCGATCTTCTTTCAATGTTTATAATTTGTTGTGATCCTGGATGTCGACGATCAGGATAACGTTGACGGTAAAGCTGAGAAGCATTTCTGTAATTTCTGTGACATTCCCCAAGAACTAAAAGAATATCAACCACATCATTTGCTAAATAATTAGCCATTTTTTATGAAACTTTTAAAACAACTTTCGATAATTTTCTAATTTTAAGAGAAATAATTTTAGAAGTAAAGCTGTAAACTAATAAGTATTTAGTAGTCTTATTATTGAATAAATTTTGGAATCACAGGCAAATCTACAGCGACAAACTATCTCAATTCTGAGACGCAGAAAAATATCTGAAATGTATAATAATATCTGAAAGCTCAAATTTGTAGAAATGAACGATGTGACTTTTTTTTTAATTACTATTTTTTATTTATTTAGCACGTCGCCGCGACTACTGCACATCTCGCCTAAAATGCTGAGTTGCGGCTATCGCTGCTTCGTTCTTGTGCTTCGACTATGCGTGCGAAGCTATCACCCGTAACACATTTAATTTAATGGGTTTTTGAGGTTGCTTATTGAGAATTGGAAATGTTTCGCTTGAACAAGATTTTCAAAAAATCAAAAACTTACGGCCATGGTTGAGGCTGAAGTTAATTACCGTTAGATATTTTGAAAAAACCTTACAATTATTCTAGACACATTTATAATAATTTTTATTTAGTTATTCTACCGTTCCGATGTTCAAAGTGTAGGTTTCCATTAAAAATTTGACTTGACCTCAAGGTCACCTCAAAGGTCATGGTCAAGGTCATTGTCAACGTCATATGTAGATGTAAAATTTTCCGCACTTTCCATTTGCGGGATCAAAATTATGGCTTTCCATTTAAGAAAATCGACTTGACCTTGAAATGACCTTGAAGGTCATAATAAAGATAATGGCCAAGGTCATATTTGGACGTAAAATTTTCCGCTCTTTCCATTTTCGGTATCAAAATTATAACTTTTCATTTAAGAAAACCGACTTGACCTTCAAATAACCTTGAAGGTCATGGTCAAGGTCACGATCAAGGTCACCATTGGATGCCCCCCTTAAAACCCTACAACTTTTATTTAAAACATTTTTTTCAAAAGTCTATATTTTCAGAGTTATTGACGTGTCCAAGTTAAAATGGGACACCCTGTATATTCCTTGGTGGTGTACTAATGCATGCGTTATGAATTAATAATGAAAGTTTAATGTAATTAGTGGGTCTACCTATATTTGCGTTTTTAGTAAGGGGATTCACTAGAAGATAGAAAATAAAAATTTTCTAACAAAAACAAAAAATTTAAAAAATTTTTAATAAATAAAAACCGACTTTAAAAGTATCGAATAAAAACAAAATTTTTTACAAAAAATAAGATTTTAAAAACATCGCACTAAAAAATGACAAATAAAAAATTTTTAACAAAAAAAATCCGACTTAAAAAAATGCACTGAAAAGTAACAAATAATTTATTATTTTTAGAAATCATACAAATAATTGGTAAAATACAATTTTAGAAGTCGGCGTCTAATTCTCAATCTGTGGTGCGTAAGCAGAACGACTTAGTCCATTTTTTCAAAAATAACGTTCACATTTATTGTTCAAAAATAACGTTTACATTTATTGTTAAAAAATAACGTTTACATTTATTGTTAAAAAATAACGTTTACATTCATTGAGGAATTAGACGCCGACTTCTAAAATTGTATTTTACCAATTATTTGTATGATTTCTAAAGATAATAAATTATTTGTTACTTTTCAGTGCATTTTTTGAAGTCGATTTTTTTTTTGTTAAAAATTTTTTATTAATCACCGTTTTTACTTTATGTCTATATTCCTTGACAAAAATGTTTAATTACATTAGAAATATTTTGCTGTTTTATAATTTTCACAACAATAAGTACATAAAAACAACTGCCATATTATGATAGATACTAATAATAAAAGTGATATATAATTTTTAATTTTATAGTTTATATTTAAAATTTTGTATATGAGTTATTTTTTCAGATATGTTTCATTTACACACAGGTTATGTTTTAAAAAAGTTTTTCACTTGAAAAAAGTCATTACTTATATGACTGAAACCTTGTGATATTGATTAAAATAAAATAATATGACAGTTATAAAAGTTATTCTATTCATTATCAACAAATTAACTTTCACTGTCGTTCAATTACTACTCATAAATAAGTTTATACAAGTTATTATATAAGTTTTATGAAAATTTCTAAAATAAATCTACATCGAATAGGTTCTACAGTTATTTCTACAATTATTCTTCTAATTTTTGGGTACGTACGTGAGTATTTTATAATTCATATTTCTAAATCCATTAATTATTTATCTTAATATAGTGTTATTATTTAATGCTTTTATTTTATTGTTAGGTTTAAAGATGAAGATCAATCCCTTAAATGTAGTGAATTTATTATTAGCGTATTTTCAAACTTTGCAAATACCAAATAGCGAGACGAATTTTAAAGAAATTGAGTTGTCAGAAAAATTGAAACAAATATTAATCGATGCAACAAATGAGTTTTATTTTGTTTACATGGTCAATGAGGAAACCCTGGATTCCCAGGAAGATTGTAAGGATCGTGATGCTGAACCAGTTAAGGATGAAGTTCTACATCATTTTTCTGATCCCGACTTTATACCAACAAATCAGTGTGCGCATGATACTGAAGACGTTGATTTTGATTACAAACAAAAAGCTGTAGAATATTGGAGACGCGGAAAAAAAGGAAACTTACAAATTGAAACAAAGCAAAAAAGATTCAGAAAAATCTCATCAAATAGTCAGTTCAAAAGTTGGGCTCACACTATTAATAAAGGTGGTACGTATAGAGAAAAAATTGCAAGAATCTGTAAATATACACTAGATAATTTTAAAGCTGCAGTTGAAAGTGGTTTAATAATTCACGATCGCGTCTAAGTAGATGGGTGTTACAAGCTCAAAAAGAAATTAAATCTAAAGATCCCTGCTGGAAATGGCTTATTAAAATCAATTAAAAAAATTTAATGGATTCGTATAAGGTATCTTAATACCGATTATGACATATAAAATTTATAAAATTAGAAATGTCAATTAAAATCAATTAATTTATTCCACCCATGAATAAGTAGAAGTAGTCAACTTTAAGCGAGTACTATCGGTATGAAGTTAGCCACCTGAGAATTTGTTCCAATTTTGATTATTTAGAAATAAATGTGTAATTATATTATTAAAATAAATTTATAATGAATAAGTAATTTAATGTTTGAAATAAAGTATTGTAAATATAATATGATCGTCTGTTTTTACGATATTGCGGTGTTGTCAAATTTTGTATTTTATAGATCTTCTCTTGCAATAATCGCCTTCTTTGCTTGAATATTAATTGATCCCGATCCTTCAACGTAGTAACTGAAAAGTTTCGAAAGCATTTTACGTTTGTTGAATGTTTTTCTATTTATAAAAAAATCCCCGTTAAGGTCTGTATGTTAATAAAGCAGAATTTTTTAAATGAAAACGATAATAACCTGATTTTTCATCATACTACATGTCAAAAGTGATGGAACTAAAAATACCAATACGTCGAGTTGGCGGAACAAGGATACACACCGTTTTTTGTTTGGAAAAGGCGACACCTCGGTTTTTGGCATGGAAAAGGATACACGTCGTTTTTCGTTTGAAAAAGGCGACACCTCGGTTTTGGGCGTGGAAAAAGATACACGTCGTTTTTCGTTTGGAAAAGGCGACACGTCGGAGGGAGACTTTTTTTACAAATGTTGAGTAGAAAAAAGAAATCATTTAATTTTTTGTATAACTAGGAGCTAAACTAATTTTTAACTAGCAAAGTACTCACTAAAATTTATGAATGACTAAATTAAAATAATTTTTTATCAGGAAATTTTTCTTTTTTTTAATTTTTGAATAATTGGTAACTCAACTAAAATAAAGCATAATTAGTATAAATATTATTTACATATTTATATGTTTTAAAAAATATTGAAATCTTCAAAATGAAAAATTTGAATTGAAAATTCCGTTTATGGTATTCTTAAAGTTTATTGAATTTGTTACATAGTTAATATTATTAGTTCTTAGTTACATATAATCTACGATTACATATTTGACATATAATAGTTTATATACAACATACATTTACATCTTATGTTATATAGTAACTATGTGATACGTTTATTAAGCTATTGTGATAAATTTGATTTATTTTTCAAAACACGTTAAATTGCCAAAAAGTATGTTATCATTATTATAAAAATATAATCACTTTGAATTTTCGAAATTGTTTAATCCTTTTCTTGTGTTATAAGTCCTATCTTCTAGACTCATGACCTCGAGGAAATACCTTTAATGATTCATACTATCTTTGTGACCATGAGTATAGAAGATACTACTCGAAATACTTGTCAAAAGTTTAATATTTTTCTTTTAAATCTTTACTCTTTTATATGTACTTAAAATAAGACGTAAATGCATGTTATGTATAAACTATAATATGTCAAAAATGCAACTGTAGATTATTTGTAACTAACAAGGATAGTATTTGACCTCCGGAGTTGGCTATAACTGCAGGATATGATTCTTTGATGAAAAAAATTAACCCGTGTTTTTTCTTTTGTGCTAATAGGCCCTATAGGCAAAGATATAGACATTTCTTCGAAAATGTAGAGGAAAAAAGCGTTTATAAGAACTTAAATAGCTAAACAACTAAAAATTTTACAGAAAAATGTATGAAAAATAGAAAAAAATACAAGTTAAGAGCTTCAATTTAAGTTTTATCGCATCAAAAAAGCTTCTGTAGTTCAACAGTTGTGCCTAATTGAAAATTACTACATATTTATTAATAGTTTTATCACGTAACATACAATCAAATTTTTTCCCTATTTCATTAGCATTTTTTAATCACCTGTAACTTTTGAACCATATGAGATTTTCTAATGCAGCAAAGCTTAAATTAAAGTTTTTGACCTGTACTTTCTTTTATTTTTCATACTATTTTCCATAAGAGTTTCAGTTGTTTGATTATTCAAGTTCTTATAAAGACTTATTTTCAATACATTTTCGAAAAAATGTTTATATATCCGTCTATGGGGCCTATTAGTACAAAAGAAAAAACACGGGTTCATTTTTTTAATCAAAAAATCATATCCTGCAGTTTCAACCAAATCCATTTCCTGGAGGTCAAATACTCTCCTTATAAGAACTAATAATATAAACTATGTAACAAATTCAATAAACTTAGAGAGTACCATAAACGGAAATTTCAATTCAAATTTTTCATTTTGTAGATTACAATATTTTTTAAAACATATAATATATGTAAATAATATTTACACTAATTACACTTTATTTTAGTTGAGTTACCAATTATTCAAAAATTAAAAAAAAGAAAAATTTCCTGGTAAAAAATTATTTTAATTTAGTCCCCACACAGCATGAAAGAATTTCGAAATAATTTCATGAAATATTACAAGTAATAATACGTTGAAAAAATTTAAAAAGGACTTAAAAAGATAACCATATTCTTTTGAAAAGAATTTATGAAATAATACACAGAAAGATTACAAAGTCTTTACAAAAATAATACCAAGAAGGAAATGAAAGTTAAAATATGAAATATTACACGAATCCTTTCTAAAAGGACTTTGAAATGACTTCTTGAAAGGAAACAAGAAATAACTCAGAAATCTTCCAAAGATTCTAGTCATGAAATAATTTAGAAAGATTTTCGAAATAATTTAAGGTATTCTTTCAACGAATCATTTCAAGATACTTACAAAAAGCTTTTATGTAATAATTCCAAGCAAGGTTTTGGTAATATTTCAAGTAATCTTACATGAAATAATTTTAAAACCTTTTGAAATAATTCATGAAAGAACTTATCATGACGATAAAAGTTATTACATGAATCCTTACTGAAAGGACTTTGAGAGAACTTCTTGAAAGGAAACAAGAAATAACTCAGAAATCTTCCAAAGATTGTAGTCATGAAATAATTTAGAAAGATTTTTTAAATAATCTAAGGTATTCTTTCAACGAATCATTTCAAGATACTTACAAAAAGCTTTTATGTAATAATTCCAAGCAAGGTTTTGGTAATATTTCAAGTAATCTTACATGAAATAATTTTAAAACCTTTTTGAAATATTTCATGAAAGAACTTATCATGACGATAAAAGTTATTACATAAATCCTTACTGAAAGGACTTTGAAAGAACTTCTTGAAAGGAAACAAGAAATAACTCAGAAATCTTCCAAAGATTCTAGTCATGAAATAATTTAGAAAGATTTTCGAAATAATCTAAGGTATTTTTTCAACGAATCAATTCAAGATAGTTACAAAAAGTTTTTATGTAATAATTCCAAGCAAGGTTTTAGTAATATTTCAAGTAATCTTACATGAAATAATTTTAAAACCTTTTTGAAATAATTCATGAAAGAACTTATCATGACGATAAAAGTTATTACATGAATCCTTACTGAAAGGACTTTGAGAGAACTTCTTGAAAGGAAACAAGAAATAACTCAGAAATCTTCCAAAGATTCCAGTCATAAAATAATTTAGAAAGATTATCAAAATGATCTAAGGTATTCTTTTAACGAATCATTTCAAGATACTTACAAAAAGCTTTTATGTAATAATTCCAAGCAAGGTTTTGGTAATATTTCAAGTAATCTTACATGAAATAATTTTAAAACCTTTTGAAATAATTCATGAAAGAACTTATCATGACGATAAAAGTTATTACATGAATCCTTACTGAAAGGACTTTGAGAGAACTTCTTGAAAGGAAACAAGAAATAACTCAGAAATCTTCCAAAAATTGTAGTCATGAAATAATTTAGAAAGATTTTCGAAATAATCTAAGGTATTCTTTCAACGAATCATTTCAAGATACTTACAAAAAGCTTTTATGTAATAATTTCAAGCAAGGTTTTGGTAATATTTCAAGTAATCTTACATGAAATAATTTTAAAACCTGTTTGAAATAATTCATGAAAGAACTTATCATGACGATAAAAGTTATTACATGAATCCTTACTGAAAGGACTTTGAGAGAACTTCTTGAAAGGAAACAAGAAATAACTCAGAAATCTTCCAACGATTAAAATCAGAAAATAATTTAGAAAGATTTTCGGAATGATCTAAGGTATTCTTTCACCGAATCATTTCAAGATTCATTCAAAAAGCTTTCATGAAATAATTCATGCAATATTTTGGTAAAGTCTCAAGAAATCTTACATGAAATAATTTTGAAATCTTTTTGAAATATTTCATGAAATAACTTATGATAAGAATAAAAGTTATTACATGAATCCTTACTGAAAGGACTTTGAAAGGACTTTATGAAAGAAAACGTGAAAGATAACAGAATCATTTAGAAATATTTTCGGGATTAGTTTATAATTTATCCGCTTGATGGCGGTATCTCTTACTCTCATAAGCGGTAAGAGTGCTTCCCGTTTCATATATAAGGAAAATAAGAATCTTAAATGGAAACTATAAATTGTTATGCGTGCGATGTCTGTGTTATGATAACTTCGATTTTAACCGCTGTAAAACTATTCGTAATCCTATGAATAATTATATCATCATATATCCGTTATATATATATATATATATATGTGTGTGTGTGTGTGTGTGTGTATTGATTCTAAATTGATTCTTAAATAATACAGGAAAGAATAAAATTTCTAGAACTTTACACGTCTCTCAACTAAAGATAGATGAAAAGATTAATGCATTATTACTAAAAGAATTCATGGATCCTTACAGAATTCTTTCATTGAAAGGATTCTGTAATAATTCTATGTCCGAGGTATATTTCTTTCAGAAATAATACAATGAAATATTTTTAAAACATTTTATATCATTCTTACAGAATACTTTCAATGAAAGATGTATGAAAAGATTTAAGAATTATTACCAAAAGAATTCATGGATCCTTACAGAATTCTTTTATTGAAAGGATTCTGTAATAATTCTATGTCCGAGGTATATTCCTTTTAGAAATAATACAATGAAATATTTTAAAAATATTTCATATTATTCTTACAGAATCCTTTCAATGGAAGATGTATGAAAAGATTTACGAATTATTACCAAAAGAATTCATGGATCCATACAGAATTCTTTCATTGAAAGCATTCTGTAATAATTCTATGTCCGAGGTATATTCCTTTTAGAAATAATACAATGAAATATTTTAAAAATATTTCATATTATTCTTACAGAATCCTTTCAATGGAAGATGTATGAAAAGATTTACGAATTATTACCAAAAGAATTCATGGATCCTTACAGAAGTCTTCCATTGAAAGGATTTTGAAATGACTTGTGAATTCTTTATGAAATATTTTTATGTATTATTTTTAAAAGAATAATACCTCGGACATAGAATTATTTCAGAATCCTTTCAGTGAAATATTTCTGAAAGATTGTAGTCCTTTTATGAATCCTTTCAGAATCCTTTCAAAGTCCTTTCATGCTGTATGGGGTCATTCATAAATTTTAGTGAGTACTTTGCTAGTTAAAAATTAGTTTAGCTCCTAGTTATATAAAGAATCAAATGATTTCTTTTTATATATATAGTTATATGAAGAATTAAATGATTTCTTTTTATAACTCAACATTTGCAAAAGAAGTTTTCCTCCGACGTGTCGCCTTTTCCAAATGGAAACCGACGTGTCACCTTTTCCAAACGAAAAACGACGTGTATCCTTTTCCACGCCCAAACCCGAGGTGTCGCCTTTTCCAAAGAAAAAACGACGTGTATCTTTTTCCACGCCAAAAACCGAGGTGTCGCCTTGTTCCGCCAACCCGACGAATATCTCTATTATTAGGGAGACAATCGTTTTCAAATTTTAACCATAGCTTATATACACCCATACCAGCCTTTATGCCAAGTTTCATCTAAGACTCTATGTTTATTCCCCTACCGATAGCACTCCCTTAATATAACTTATTAGTATTGAAATTAATAGAAATAAATCGATTTCTGTAGAATAACAAATCATATTGATTTTAAATGTAGAATGAGGTATTAAGACTTTACACTTAAATTCTATAAAACTATATATTTAATTGCAACTAATTGTATTTTATATAAAATATTTTTGTTGGTGATGAAAGCCGATGTTTATCGACTTTTATGGCTGAAAATCGAATTAAAAGCGATCGTTTTTTATCGAGTTTTATAGCTATATATATCGGATTCAATAGGAATAAATTCAGTCAATAACTAAATCAATTTTAATTGATTTCTATCGTATTAAATCGTATTAAAGCTAATCCTTTTTTATCGAGTTTAATAGATTCGTATCATTTTTTATAGGAATATGTTTGGCTGTTAGCCAAATCGATTCAAATCTGTTTCTATCTTACTAAATTGTATTGAAAGCAATCGCATTTAATCAAGTTTGATAGATTTGTATCGTATTTATTAGGGATAAGTTAGGTCAATAGCATAGTTAATTCCAATCGATATTTATCGCAGAAATTCGAATCAACAGTGATAGTTTTTTATCTAGTTTAATGGCTATTTATAGCATTTAATGGGAATAAATTCGGTCGATAGCTAAATCAATTCCAATTGATTCCTATCGTATTAAATCGTATTGAAGCTAATCATTTTTATCGAGTTTAATAGATTCGTAAGTAAAACGTTTAGTTGATGGTCAGGTCAAGTTTAATAGATTTGTATCATATATTTAATAGGTATAAGTTCGATTGGTAGACAGGTCAATCCCAATCGATTTTTATCCCATAAAATCGTATTAGCAGTGATGGTTTTTTTATCTAGTTTAATAAATACGTATTTTATTAAATACGAATAAATTTGGTCGATAGCTAAATTAATTCCAATCGATTTTTATTGCAATAAAGCGGATTAGCAGTGATTGTTTTTCATCAACAATCATAGATCCCTATCGTATTTAATATAAATAAGTTTTATTAATGGCTAGGTCAATTTCAATAAATTCCTAAGTAATCTTTGTATAACGATTTCAATACATTATTATCGTTTTTCATAAGAATCATTGAAAAACATAACAATTCTAATCAATTTATCGCATTCATCATATTAAAAGTAATCGTTTTCGATCAAGTACAATATATTATTGTCATTCCTGTTGAAAAAAAAACACGTGAACAAAACATCTAAAATTTGCAAGTGCACTTTGTTTCATTTTGTATGTGTTTACTCATGTATTTTTTACATGTTTTTTTTATTAAATTATTTATTTAAGTTTTTTTTATGTGCTAACTTCATGTACTTTTCCATATTTTTTTCAGGTTTTTCTTCTTGTAAGATAGTAAATAAGTAAATAAGTAATAAAATGCCTAAAAAGATAGTGTATGACTTCATTTATAAAAACACATAAAAAACACATAAAAGAAACGCGTGGAAATAAAACACATGAAGATAACACATAAAATCAAACACGTGTAATAAACACATGTAAAAAGTAAAACAAAGTGTACCTAAAAAATATAGGTGTTTTTTCAACAGGGATCTTTAATAGAATAATTTTATAATATTAGAACTTATTATATCCGTAATTTAGAAAAAGAAAAAATAAAGGACGCGTATCTTTTCTTTTATTATAAAAATGAAAACTCAAAGAGATAGAAACAGTTAAAATTATTTAACGTCACGATTGTTTATAGTATCATGACGTCATTTAAATTGGCGCTATATTTATATAAATCAAAATTGTATTAACTTATACCAACTATAACTTTTGCAATTCATCATATTTTAAAAAAACAAAAAAATACGGGTCTTTTATTTTTTCGTATTTTACCTGACGGATATAATGCATGTTTTCATGCAAGGACCTAATTGTAAAGCATGTTGATTTACGCTTTAATACTTAATGAATTCATGATAAAATTTTTGGCTATAGGAACTCATTAATTTTAAATTGAATTCGTAGTGAAAAATCACATTGAATATCATTTAAACAATTCACTATTTAAGTGTATTCAAATTCATTAAAGTTTAATGTTGATTCGAAACTTTTGAATCAATATATCCATACGCAACGATAATACCCGATAGGAATTGATTGATTTTCCAATGTTCGATTCATGTATTTATACCATAAACTCTTTAGTACTAGGAACCTATTGTGATTGATTCGAATGTATGATAAAAAATCTAAATCAATCTATTTTAATATCATCTACAATTAAAGTCAATTTAATTTTATCGATGTTCGATGCTGATTGGACATATTGACATCGATATATTCTTACAGTTATCAAATTCGATACGAGTCACTGCTTTTCAAAGTTCAATTTAAATTATTGAATCCTATAAATTTTTTAACATTAGAAGTCTATTTATTTAGGTTCTAAATCACTGGAAAAAAATCGAATAAAATCTTATTAAATATTCTTTACCATGAATGTAAATTAAGAGGCGGTCGGAACCAAATCGGTGACTTGCGGTATATATCAAGTCAGCATTTTTCGCTTTACGATAATATTTTGTATATTTTTATGGCTTAAACTATTTCAAATTATTCTTTATATACATGACTAGAGGAAATGACTTTATTTCTACCATATGAATAAGTAAATAAATTATTATAAGCATTTATTACAAATATCAAACTGATTTGACATATACCGCATGCAAAAAACTGTCGTGTCAATTGTTAGGTGGCATTTTTCGCTTTATAACAATATTTTGTATATTTTTGTGGCTTTGACTATTTTAAATTATTCTCTATATACATGACTAGAGGAAATGACTATATTTTTACCATATTAATAAATGAATAAATTATTATAAGCATTTATTACAAGCACTGAACTAAGTCACCGATTTGGTTCCGACCGCCTCTTAAGAGCAGGCTGAATTATCTGTCCTTGTCTAATAGTGTTTTTCATTATTTATATAAACACCATTGGTTGTAACATTAAAAAATGGCAGCTCCCGCTAGATACTAATATAATAGGTAAATTTTATAATAAGAACAAAATAATTTTATCACGTGGTTTTTGAATAATATGAGACCTACTAGAAATCTAAAATATAACTTGTCTTTTTTGGTAGGTCTCATATTATTCAAAAACTACATAATTAAATTATTTTGTTCTTATTATAAAATTTAACCATTATACTAGTATCTAGTGGGGGCTGCCATTTTTTTCGTGTTGCAGCCAATGGTGTTTACATAAATGATGAAAAACAGTATTAAAGGAAGACAGATAGTTCGACCTCTTCTTAAGGCTAATTAAAGTTTTATATTGATTGGATACCATAAGATGAAAATCCCTATATGCAACTCCTAAATTGTATAGCTTGTTTATTTCTGCTTCAATACACAATAAAATATTCCAAACCGATAATTTTTTGATAATAGGAACTCATTAATGTAGATTCAAATTTTTCGTAGAAATCACATTTAATTTCATTTAAACAATTTACTATTTAAGTGGATTCAAGTTCATGAAAGTTTGATGCTAATTGGAAACATTCAAATCGATAGATACAGACAATGCAATTATAATACTTAATACGAACTGATTCATTTTCCATTGCCCAATTCATGCATTTCTACCCTATAAACCCTTTGCTAATATGAACCTATTAATGTCAATTTGAATATATGGGAAAAAACTCTAATCAATTTTATTTAATATTATTCACGATTTATGTTGATTCAATTAGATTAAAGTTTAATGCTTGTTGGATACATTTAGATGGATTCTACGCAACAATGAAATTTAATTTGATTTGATTGATTCTTTAATTCATACATTTGAATCCTATGAACTCTTTAGCGATAAAAATCTATTAATATCCATTCAAATTTATAGGAAAAAATTTCAATCGATCTTATTTAATATTATCCACAATTCATGCTGACTCAATCGGATTAAAGTTTGATGCCAATTGAGCACATTAAGATCGATATTTCTATAGAGACATACGTATACGTAATGATTGAAATTTAATTGGTATCAGTTCATCATTCAATGTTTAATTGGTTCATTTGAATCACCAAACTATTTATCAATAGAAACTTATTGATTCTGATTCGAATCTAGCATCAATAATCTTATTAGATCTTATATAATTATTCTTACTATGAAAGTCGATTAAAATCGATTAATGGGAAGCATTTTTCATGAAAAAATCCATTATATCCACCAGGTAAAACGCAAATGAAAAATAAAAGAACCGTATATTTTTGTTTTTTAAAATATCCTGAATTGCAAAAGCTATAGCCGGTATAAGTTAATGCAATTTCCATATATAGATATATATATATATATATATATATATATATATATATATATAATATATAATATGATGCAATATATATATATATATATATATATATATATATATATAGCATCATAATGCGTGATATATACATCGGTGTCACGACACACCGATTTCAACTGCCTCTATCTCTTTGAATTTTCATTTCCACAGAAAAAGAAAAAATTCGGGTTCTCTATTTTTTTGGGTTCTACCTGATGGATAAAATGGATTTTTTTATGAAAAATACTAATTAAAATCGATTGACATTAAATTGACAAATTCAGGAAAATCAATTAGTTAGGCTTCAGTCGTTTTAAGTTGGTTAAAGATGGTTTCATATTAATGTACTTTAATAGGTCTTTTTCAAGTTAAATCCGCAAGCTATTGAACTACACTGAAAGAACTTTTTGTATGCTGCATGCCAAAGTGTGAGGGCGCAGTATACCGCAAGTTTACGGGAGACAGAAAAAAAAATGTTGGCATTTTAAAAACCAACTGATATCAGCCACCCGTGCGCGCGCAACTCAAAAGTAACTTTTGGCATTCAAAACGTCAACATATGTATTGCTGTTCGCCGCTAAGTATGAGCAGACTATACCTCCCCTCTTGGTTGGCAGTTTGCTAAGACATCTATCCGTGTATAAGAACCTATAAATGTCCATTAAAATTTCTATTGAACGCTATTCAATTTTATTCAATATTCATCACTATTACAGACGATTGAGCTTGATTAAAGTTTGATAATGATTGAAAACAATGAGATCAATATTTTTGTAATAGAAAGGTATTAAAGTCGATTCAAATTTGTAGTAAAAAATAACATTTAATGTTATTTGATATCTATCACTATTAAAGACGATTCAATTCAATTAAAGTTTATGCTGATTGAAAACAATAAGATCTACATTTTCGTACAAGGATTAAATCCAATACATATCGCTTTATCCGTTAATATTCAACTAATTTGTTGAAACTGATAAACAATTTAGCAATGGAAACATATTCATTTCGATTGGAATCCATCGTGAAAAATAAAATTCAATCTTTTTTAATATTAGTGACTATAAAAGTTAATTTAGTTTGATTAAAGTTTGAAGCTGGTTGGAAGTATTAAAATCGATATCTCTGCACTAAGATTAAATTCAATAAGTACATATTTATTGGTTGATTTTTTATTAATTCCGTTAAAATGATAAGCTATTTAACCTTTAGAGGGCCGGAGTTTTGAAAAATTTGAAAATCGAATTTTTCTATAGGAATGTGGTCTAAGGTCCCTGAGTTAGAGCCAAACTAAGTTGCGATGCTGGTGAGTCAGACCCCTTACGCCTAGAGGCGTATTCCGGCCCTCTAAAGGTTAACAATAACAATCTATTTATATTTATTCGAACTGTTATTAAAAAATATTATTTAATCTTATTTAATATTTATCACTATTAAAGTCGATTTAGTTTGATTAAAGTTTGATGCTTATTCGAAATAATAAGATCAATATTATTGTATAACGATCAAATCCAATTCATGTCGATTCATCCTTGTTTAATCAATTCATTTGAACCGATAATCAACTAATCAATAGAAATCTATTAATATTAATCTAAATCTATTGCCAATAATCTTATTAAATTTAATGCAAATATTCTTACAATTAAAGTTGATTAAATTCGATTACAGTTTAATAAAAAAATTGCATATTAATTCCGATTCCTATTAATTTCGATTAAAATTCATTCAAATTTAATTGAAAAATATTAGAAAGTCGATTGAACCGATTCACATCTATTTAAGTCGATTTAAACTTAATCGATTTCAATGTTCTTTAATAAGTATTTTTTAGCAGGGATGACAGATTTAAAGCTTCCAAAAATTGGTTAGCGAAATTCTAAAAGGCTCACAGAATAGTAACTAGAAAAATAACTAAATTTATTACTCGGAAAACATTAAAAAATAATTTAAAGTTTTAAACAAAAGCTGGAATATTTTTTGCTGACGTTAAATCTTGCATGCCATCAATTGGGATCAAAAATGTATATAATTCAGATCAGAGTGGCTTTCAATTGGAAATGTATTCTGGAAGAACATTAATAGTCAAAGGAGAAAAACAATTGCAATGCCTAGTACAGTCAAATCCATCAACAATTCATAGCTACACGATACAACCATTCATATTAGCTACTGGACAGCTTCTCTTACCATTTTTTCTTGTTTTAAAAGAATCATCTGGTCAATTCGGTCCTACTATAGAACGAACCTAATTTTGACCAGAAAACGTGCACGTAGAGGCATCAAAGTCAGGAAAACTAACTACAGGTGAGTCATTTTTCGTTTATTATAATGCAATTACAAAGAAAAAAATTGATAGATATGTTTTTTAATCATAGACCTCTTCAAAATTTAGTTAGCAAAAATATTTTATCCAAATGTAGAACCACAGTCTGTATTATTACTCGATTCCTACAGTGGACACTATGATAAAGTCATAGAAGAAACAATGCCACAAAATAAAATTGTTAACGTAAAAAAAATACCAACAGAAACAGTAGGAAAGATTCAACCACCTGATGTATATAGTCTTCGCATTTGAAAAAACTTTATACGACACTTTTCAGATCAAGTGACTTTGATGGATTATAAACTTAAATTTACATTTAATCCTTAACTGGCACCGTGGGTAAAATTTACCCCAAACCTTCTTTAAGTTCATATAAATTGTACTAAGATCTTAATAATGGCCTAAGTAACGACATCTGTCAGTAGTTAACATCCCTAACTAAAGATTCATGAGGTGTGCATAGTGTGGCAGGCATCAGTGTGTGTTGGAGAGCCGTTAAAATATTAAAAACTACACGAGTTATGATTTTTTAAGTGGAAAAACTGAATTTTCCCGTTTTTTTTTTTCAACATTTGTTTTTACTAACTTAATTTAAACAAATGAGTATAAAAACAGTTTAACTTTAAAAAACATACTCTAAGTAACGTTAGAAAATTTTTTTGTACAATAATATTAAGTACCGGCTGCGTGAGACTCGCTTGAGTACTTTGGGGTATTAAATACCCCACAGTGCCACTTACGTATATTGGTACCAACAGTGCCAGTTAAGGGTTAAGAAACAGCATCGTGAAATTACAATCTCTAGTTCATAACCAGCTTTCTTCACCGAGATATAATAATATGTTTAAATATTCGTGGTACAAAAGTGGTTACATAAATGAAAAACCAGATAATTTTGATAATCCTGTTGAGTTCTCTTTTAGAGATTCTTGCAATACATAGTGCGATACAGAAGGATGTAATAATATTGCTATCATGACAATGTGGTTGGTGTAAGAATCCCTTATGTTTTTAGCACTTTTTTGAAGAAAATCATTATTGTAAATAATATGAAGAATAAGACACTGTAATTTTATCAAGAAAGCAGAATAAAGATGAATAAATTTTCTAATGAAAATATATTTGAATCAGTTCCATTAAAAAATGTTAATAAAGTTATTATGAAACATTATAAACATCAAGTTATATTAAATAACTCACTTTTAGGGGCGACTTTAATGACACTTTTTACTATTATATTTATTACTTATTTTTTTACTACTACATTTAATAAAATGTATAACATGGTTGCTTTTAATATAATTAACATACCGCTTCCACGTGTTATGAATCTTAAAAAATAAATTTTTCGTTATTTTAACCTCAAAACGACGACTTTGATATCAATTTTGAGGTTCTTATGATAAAAAATGCTATCCCAACCTAATGCGAGAGGTGCTATTTTATAATGCTCAAAGTTATTTTTCCGAGGTTGAAAAAAACTATTTGATTATTTACATACAGTCAATTATTTTAAAGGGTAGTTGACGGTGTTTGGGATGGTAACTTAAAATATGCTAAGACACATCAATTGAAATATTCAATAGAATAGAAAAAATGTTTTATTTATTTATTTTTTTTTTTGAGCTCATATCCTGGTTTTTAAAGAGAAAAAAGCATGAAAAATCTAGTTTTTTAAAAATATAATATAAGGGTTGCAACCCCTTGGATCATAAATACATCTAGTATCGTACGCCTCTTATGACAAATATTTTGCACTTTGATTTATCAAAAATATTAATTAGAAGCCAAGATATGAGAAAAACGATTTTTCTTTATCTCCTATTCGAAAGTACGGGGTTCCTGGCGGGATTTAGCTCCGGAAACAACAGTTTTTGTGGCTTATTTCACTTTGGCTAGCAACAACTTTTTTGTGGCTTGTTTAACTTAACAACGGCCATGACAAAGCTTGTAGCCTATAAAACAATCGTCACAACTATCGTAATTCTACATATCTTTAACATATAAACAACACATTATTGGTACATATAATTTAGTTTCAAATTTAAATTAAATTAATTAATTAAATTGATTGAATTAATTATTTAATTTAATTAATTGAATTGATTAAATTAATTATTTAATTTAATAAATTAAATTGAATAAATTAATAATTTAATTTAATTAATTAAATTGATTTAATTAATTATTCAATTTAATTAATTAAATTTTTTTTAAAAGTATTTTTAATGTTACTTCATGTAGTTGCAATAAGGAAAATAATTGAAAAAATTTTATTTGCACTTTATTTTTTTTTAAATAATTTTTATTTTATATTTTTTTTTTTTTTTTTTTTTTTTTTTTTTTTTTTTTTAGAAAAAAGATTAATATATAAAGCATATTGTCCTCTATATGATTAACCTTTTATATATGGTGAAGTCGAGGAAGTCCCCCGCCCGGCATCTGTTTAACACATTACATCAGGCTAGGACTGTCAGACCCACCATACCGAAAACTTTGACTACCGATGGATGGTCAGCCACTTTTGTAACCAACAATCAACCGATACCCAATGAGGTCGGATTTTTTAAAGAGTCGCGATATAAATGGCACATACACTTATTTTCTTTCGAAAAAAAAGTTAGAGGTACCTGGCCAGGATTCGAACCCATGCCCTCCGCGTTGAAGGCAAGAGCTCTATCCATTACACCACCGCGCTCTCTTATTTTTATTTTATATAATTATCTTTATTTTCATAATTTTATATAATCATTATTTTTATTTTCATAATTCTATAGAATTATCTTTATTTTTTAATATAACCTTCAACATAATTTTCATAAATAACGTAAATTCGATAAGGTTTCGCAAAAATCGAGCGAGCAATATCTATACATAACCACGTACATTGTTGGACGGGCAATTTCTATATATAACCACGTACTTTCAGCTGAAGATAAAGAAAAATAGTATACGACACGCGGCCAGAATGTTAGATGCCCTGGCGTGCGTGATATGAAGCCTCGGCCTTAATATCACGCAAGCCAGGAAATCTAACTTTCTGGCCTTGGGTCGTAATATACTATTTTGGGGTTGAATAAAGGGATGTTTTTCACCCCTTTAAAGTGTATGTCAGCACCAAAAAAAACGGACTATGACTGTAACAAATACATTCTATGCCTTATCTGAAGTAAAATCTTCTCTTTTTAGAACATATCTTTCTCCGTTAGGAAGTTCGAAACAAACTCTTTGAATTTTTCCATCTTTACAGTTATGAAGTTTTTATAAAAAAAAAACTTGTCTGGTGATTAAGAAATATATAATACTTATAAGTAGTATATTTTCTTACAAGGAGAAAAAATGAAACTTTTGCACGTACGTGCGGGCATTTCATTTACTCTCCATGTAAGTGATAATGCTTTTTCTATCTCTAGGCGAAACCACGTTAAATTGGTTAACAATCAATTATTCGTTTTTTCTTGTTTTTGCGCGTGTATGTGTTTTTCATTCCTGCCGCCCATCATTTGCTGCGTAAGCAAAGCGAGCACAGCTGGCTGGGGGCGGCAGGAATGAAAAACACATGCACAAGCCTAAATCACGAGAGAAAGAAAGAATTAATGCGAGAAAAAAAGAGTGTGTGGGAGAAGAACAACACACACAAGCCTCTTTTATTCGCAAGAGAAAGAGAGAGAGAGAGAGATTGATTGATTGATTGATTGATTCATAATTTATTAAAGATCTTGGAGTTCAACCCCGTACGACCCAAAAGTAATACATAAAGTTATAAACAAAATAAAATACATTGCAAATATAATAAGTGTAAGCTAATGAATAAATTTTGTATACATTCATTTGAGATTTCTCTCCGTGATCAGAAACAAAATTGAGTTTAGATATAGAAATAGTTTGCTTCACTCAATTATAAAACTGCACTTATCTGATCCACACATTACACAATGAGTAAACAGATAGAGGTCTACAGAATCAAATGTGTAGTAGAGTGTACTTTTAGAAATACACTCAACGACTCTCAGTTTCACCCAACCACTCCGTGCGTTCATCAAGCAAAAATTTGTTATATAGCTTAGACTTTATAAGCTGAGTTTGGCCTACTCCAAAACCAGTGAAAATGGAGGTATCACCATTAATAAAACTAGATGCCGAGTAGATAAAAGAATTAAGCATTGCTGCTTTACGAACAACGGGGCAGATGAGAAGTCTAGTTGGCAATCTATATGAGGTTCTAACAACTGCATAGATATTAACGCGAAGGAATTTAGTGGCTAGGTAGCTTGGCTTTTAATATGATACTATAGAGTGTGCCAGAGCTGATTTGAAGTATAAATGCCTGCTGCTCATCGACAACCAGCCCAGCTGCAGGCGAAACGGAGTAACTCTATCTTGTCTGCCTATATTACTACAGACAAATCTAACGCAGGCATTCAGCGCACGGTGAAGTTTAATATTTAGTGTCTGTGGTAAGTCGTGATAGACTACACAACAGTAATCCAATATGGGAAAGATAAGAGCTTTGATAAGATTTTTTCTGACCTGCCTAGACAGAGCATGTCTATGTATTTTTCGCTACCAATGAACATCGCTTGCATTTTAGAAGGATTTAAGGCAAGATCGTTATCTACTACCCACTTTACAACAGCTGCACCTCGTGGTTCGAAAAGTCAACCTCATCATTCAAATTTGCAGGCAAAAATGAATGATATACCTGCAAGTCATCAGCAAACAGGGTATGAGATGATCTAGTTAAGACTGATGATAAATCATTAATAAAGACAGAAAAAAGCAACGGACCCAAAAACGCTGCCCTGAGGAACACCTGCTGTGCAGGTAACTCATTCACCGACATGACTGTCCAAATCAGTTATAGTATAAGTTCTCCTGCTAAGGTACGACGCAAACCTTTGTATGACAGTATCAGAGCAGTTGAAACGACGAAGTTTGTATAGCAAGCGCACATGCGACACAGTGTCAAAAGCCTTGGAAAAATCGAAGAGCAGCAAAGTAGTTATCATTCTCTTATCAATAGCCAAACGTGCGTCTTCAAGAAGCTTCAAAAGCGCAGTCTGAGTGCTATTAGATTTTCGAAAACCAGTTTATAAACTGTCAAATAGCGAGTTTGATTCAATAAAGGAGCTAAACTGAGAATGTACTACTCTTTCAAGAATTTTGGAAACTTCAGAGAGTTTGGCAATGGGCCGAGTTTGTGAAGGTGTATCCATCTTATTTGTCTTTGCCAGTGGTAAAAGAAAAGCTTTTTTCCAATTACTCGGAAATACTGCAGATGCCAGCGAGCAGTTCATGATGGATGTGATGAGACCAACAGTGAATTGACTCGTCAGTTTAAGCATCTGGGCCATAATACCATCAGGACCGAAAGTTTTAGAAGTACCAAGACGTACAAACGACTCAACAAGAGGACATTCAACTGGAGTAAAATTAAAAATCGGCAAGTCACTGCGCAGTGGTACCGCAAACACCTCCTCCAACTCACCTTCGGACAGAGCAGCAGAGCTTGGAGAAATTGACGTGTAATGAGAGAGAAGAACACCCGAGGAGAAATACTGAAGCGGTGAAGGCAGTATTTTTGTAGCAAGACCAATCTTATGTAATGTGTTCCATCGGTTTGAAGAGTTACCCACACTATTTGAACGATTAGCTATATAATTGTTCTTTGCAGAATCCAATGAATTTTACCTCTGAGCTTCCTATAATGTAAAACTGCCTGTGCAGAGCCAGAGCGAACAGCATAACGATATGCTCTGTCACGCTTCCTCATCCTAAATCTAATGTCAGAAGTGACCCAAAGTTTTTTCTTAATATCTAATTTATAACCCAATGGCTCTCAAGATGATTTTGATTATATCATTATCGCTTTTTGACAGAGCTGATGGTATTCCCGTAAACAAAATCTCATAAGTGTCGCATAATAACGGGTCTGCGGGTGAAGAAGTTGATATAGAACATGAAGCAATGTGCTGATGGAGGCGATCTGAAAGCAAGTCTTGACGCTTTTCAACATCTGCTAGAGATTGATTTATATTACGTATATCATTACGTAGCGAACCAACCTCTCCAACAAGTTGTGAAGTCAAAAGTAACAACTTATCCATCTTCTCCATCTGAGCAGCAAATTTTAAGTCGTTGTCCGACTTAAAGTTAGCAAGCCACTCGCTATCCGACATGTTCGCGGTCTTTGGTTGAGAGAACGTAAGAAAACCTGATGTAATAGCATTAGCGTCAGCAGCCAATAAGTGAGGGCTGGAGGAAGTAACAAGTCTAGAAGTAACGCCCACCGGTGTACTACTGTCAATAGGAGATTGGGAGGAGCTCGACTCCGAACGAAAGCGTCGCCTTAGTAACGGTTCGAGTGGGTGGAGCGGGGAGACCGCACCTCTTTTTTCAGAGTCCTGATTGAGCAAAGAATCTTTTAATGGCCCCGGCGAGACGGAGAGTAAACTATAAGAGGGAACCACATCCGAAGCACCACTCGTTAAGATATTTGTTAAAGCTTTGTGTTTTTCACAGCAATCAAACGTATTATTGGGACCGAAACACGTATCGTCACATCAATGCAAATGGTAAATTGCTGAACAATTAATACAAAGTCGCGAAGAGTCGGTGCGTAAGATAGCTGCTTCACAGAAAGAACAAATTACCATACTCGTTAAACGCAGCAGAGAGACGGGGCACGCAAAGAGAGTCATCTCCCAGTTAAAACCCAAAGTATCGATGTAAAACAGACAGTACTCACAATCAGTAGAGACAAAGTACAACAACAGTTGATGTAGTAGAGAACACTACTCCGTTGATAATGGTTTAAAGCGCACCTGGTATCAGAGGCAGTCACTAGCTGAAGACTTGTTGAAACTAACCTCAAAATTGATGTGAAGATCCTAACCTCAAAATGTCAGCACCACCAGATGATTTAAATGATTTATAGATGCAGAGCTCACCAAAAATGCAGTTTAATAGATCAATCGGTGCTCTGCAAAGTGCGCTTGCAGTTTCCTGTAACAAAAAGCCCGAAGGCAGCAGAAACAGAGTACAAAGCCACAAAACAATAAGAGCTATATAGAAACCAAGTTGATATACTCACGGAGAGAGAGAGAGAGAGAGAGAGAGAGAGAGAGAGAGAGAGAGAGAGAGATTGATTGATTGAGCTATTTATTTCAGGTCGTGGAGTATAACCCCGTATGACCCATTTAAACTACAGAGAGATTACAAATAATAAAAATTGAAAAATACATGATAACGTAATGATAATAAACAATATAAGATAATTATATCAGTAAGTAGATAATCAGCATTAGATAGATTACAATAGATAAAGTAATAAAATATATAAGTGAATATAACACAAAATTTATGACTAATAATAATAATTCAATTTTGTAGCTTTTAATCAGTTATATAAGTAGTTTAGTTCTTGATTTATCCACACCTCAAGTCAACACTGATAAGTATATACTGCAAGTAAAATTAGTTAATTCATGTTTGAAAGTACTCATCGAGTAACCATTGCATTAAGCCACTCGGTGCGCTCTTCGCCAAGGAGTTTAACATACAGGTAATGCTTAATGACCTGTGTTCGCCCTGCTTCAAAGCTAACAAATAAATCGACATTATTATTGATAAATGTAAATGAGGAAGACACAAATAAATTTAACATCGCTGCAGTACGAACAACTGGACAAATCAAAAGTCTTTGTGGTAGTCTTGAAGATGATCTGGCAATTGAGCCTATGTTGGCACGACGAAATTTGGAAGCCAAGTAAGACGGATTTTGGTACGTAACTACAGAGTGAGCTAAAGTTGCCTTGAAATATAACCGTCTGTTTTGAACAGACAGCTACCCCAGTTCAAGACGAAAGGGAGTAACCCTCATACATCTCCTTATATTGCCAAAGACAAACCTTACAGCTGCATTCAGAGCTCTGTGAAGTTTAATGTTTAGGGTTTGAGGAATATCGTCATAGATAATGCAACAGTAATCAATAATAGGAAAAATAAGAGCCTCAACCAATTCCTTTCTAAGACACTTGGACAGTGCGTGTTTGTGAAATTTAAGTGACTGAAGAGTACCATAGATCCGACCTATGACTGAATTAACATGCTTGTTCCAATTTAGGGTGCTACTTATCCAAACACCAAGATTTTTCACAACACTAGAATAAGGAATTGGAATATTATTTACAATTATAGAAGGACAAGTCGAAGAATCAGTCCTAGCTATGTACTGCTCACTACCCAAAAAAACTGCTTGCATTTTAGATGGATTTAGTGCTAGATGGTTGTCTTTAGCCCATTTCCCCACAGAAGCTACCTCATGATTAAGAAAGGAAATTTCCTCATTAAGCATAGATGGAAGAAATGAATGGTAAACTTGAAGGTCATCAGCAAACAGAATGTGCTGGGCCTTATTTATGATCAGAGGTAGGTCATTGATATAAACAGAGACATCCAATCACCAACAACACCTCCAGCATCAGGTACAGCATAACTTCTATCTCGTAGATAGGATGCAAACCAACAGATAACCGTATCAGAGCAGTTCACAGAACGAAGCTTACGAAGGAGCCGTGCATGATGCACCGTATCGAATGCCTTTGAAAAATCGAAAAAAAGTAGTAAAGTAATCATTCTTTTGTCGATGGCCAAACAAGTATCTTCTAGGAGTTTCAAAAGAGCTGTCTGTGTACTGTTCAATTTACGGAAGCCAGTTTGCAAGTTATTAAGCAAAGAGTCTGACTCAATGTGAGTATAAAGTTGGGTATGAACAACCCTTTTCAAGACCTTGGATATCTCACATAGTTTAGCTATAGGTCGAGTCTGAGACAGAGAGTCAAGTTTAGATGACTTAGCCAATGGCAAGAAATAAGTACGCTTCTAAGAAGCAGGAAAGAACCCAGATGCTGAGGACAGGTTTATCAAGTTGGTCAAATGAGGAACAAGTGAATCCTGAGAAAACTTTAACATGTCAGCTGATAAGCCATCAGGTCCAACTGATTTGGACGAGGCAAGGTTAATTATCGATTTGACCGACGATTGATCAACTTGAGTAAACTCAAAAGTTGGCAAATCATATCGAAGGGAAATAGCAAGTACCTCATTTATCTCATTGTTTTTAAGAGGAGAAGAAAGCGATGAGATAGCTGTGTAATGTGTCAAAAGAGCCTTCGATGAAAAGTACTGGAGTGGTGATAGTAAAACTTTATTTGAAAGTCCAATTTTATGAAGAATCGACCAGCGGTTACATGAGTTTACAGAAGAAGATAACCGATTAGCTATATACGTGTTTTTAGCCGTGTCCAAAGAATTAGAAACCTCACCCCTAAGACGTCTATAGCGAGCAATAGCGAGTGAGGAGCCAGAACGGGCTGCAGCTCTATAAGCACGATCACATTCATGCATCTTTTTACGAATGTCTGCAGAGACCCAAGGTTTCTTTCTAATATTAAGCTGACAAGATTTCAGTGGAGAACATATATCAAAAGACGAAACGAGGACAGAGGACAACTTAAAAGCTAGATTATCAACAAGTGTAAAGTTGAAGTTAAAGTCTGAAAGACTATGGCTCCCTTGTGAATTAATTGAAAGATTTTGTGTAACCAGATTGTTTAAGTTATCACAATTTAAATTTTTATAGTCTCTAAACAAAAAATTTCTACTTGTATTCTGAGGTTTAAATGCTCTGAATGATATACTAATGACGTCATGACCCGCGATGAATGGAGCAGATGACTTATTATAAGACTGCAATGAACTTTCATCATTAATAATGAATAAGTCGATCCATGAGTGAGAGGAATACTCTGCAGTAAGAGTATGATGAGTGGGCTCAGACGGAACAAGGAAAAGAGCAAAAGAATCAACAGTAGAGCGAAAAGTATTAGCAGAATAATTGCTGTTCATAAGATTAATATTAAAATCTCCTGTTATAACTACATTTTTGTATGAAGGAAGCATGGTAGAGAGAGACTTAAAGAATTCATCTGGAAAAAGGGCCTTAGGCCGCAGGTACACAACTGTAAAAAGAAGTTTTTCAGAATCAATCGAAATTTCAGCAATGATGAATTCAGCGGTGTTGTTAAATAAAGGATCAGAATGGGATAAGATGTTAACTCTTAGGAAATCACGTGTGTAAAATCCAACACCTCCACCAACTTTTCCCACTCTGTCTAACGTATAAAAATTGTAGTGATCAACAGAAATGATTAAAATATCGTCAAGTTCAATCAGGAACGTTACGGTGACTGCAAAAATGTCGATCATATTATCGGTTATATAGGACTCAACAATAGAAAAGTGGGTTTTTAACCGAATGACATTTGCATGAGCAATACTTATACCCTGGAAAAACTCCGTCCCGTTGATCTTTGGAGTTTCAATGGAAGAAATGGAGTTTAAAGTAAGATTGAAATTTGAGTTTAAAAAAGACGAATCATTTAAAATAGATCTGGTTAACACATTAGAATGTGAGCTTTTGCTCATTGCAAGGGAGCCAAGAAGTCCCTATTTTTTAGCTACAGGCTTTAAGGAAGCCAATTGAGCTTCACTGGATATGGGTAACAAGACAGAGTCTTTGGTGGGACGCATACAAACAACAAGATTACGAACAACAGGACGAAGGTAGTTCAGATCTTTGTAAACGGCCAAAGCTTTTTTAAGAAGTAAATAAACTGGCTTTAGCCAAATTGGCCGGACGTAAACTTTGCTACTGCCTTCGACACTGAACAATTTCGAAACAGAGAAATTTTGTAGTTTAGGTGATGCCTCAATGATACAATCTCGAACTGCATCGGAACTGAATTTGCCCACAAATGAGCGAAAATTTCTAAGTTGTGAACCACCAAGCTGCTCAGTCTCGATAGGCAAAGGGGGAAACCACTTTTGAGTACTTAGAAGAAAAGTCTCCTTATTTCTAAGCCCAAGAGCCCACAAGACTATTTTGACGATTTCTTCGTTGCTGAGGGTAACAGAAAGAGTGATCCCTGTGAAGAGCACTTCGTAGGAATCATGCAAAAGAGAGGGAGCAGCTGTAGAGCACGAAGAAATATGCTCATATAGACGATTAGAAAGAGCCTGGTAACGCTTCTCAAGATCCGTAAAAGCTTGTCTGACCTCACTCACCTCAGACCCAAGAGCACCAACATCCGTCAACAGCTGATTTCCAACAGAGATTTGGTGATCAAATTTATTGCTCATGTCCTTGGCAAACGGCTTAAACCACTCTGGAGTAGACAATGTATCGGCGGAAGAAGAATCACCAGTGGGCATATCGTCAGAACAAGAAGGCTCAGCTAAAGCCAATCGTAGTGTGAAAGAGGTAGCACCTTGCGTCGAGTGCCGCCCACAGCAATACAGCTATCAACGGATGAAGGGGAAGAGCCAGTATCAGAGCGACAGCGTCGCCGAGGAGAAGGCTTAAGTGGGTGGAGCGGTGAAACCACGCCCCTCTTGAGAGACCGTTGGTTGGATGAATTAGTATCGAATGGCTGCGGAGGTGAAGAGACTATATCACCTGTATCAACCGAACGCACACCCACGTCGGTATGTTTGCTCTTTCTTGATCTCTCGCTTTTACAACAAATAATTAAGCTACCAGAGATAAACCACGAACTATCACAGCACCTAGTGTGATAGATAGACGTACAATTAGTACAAAGTAAGGAAGTATCTAAACGTGTAATAGGCGAATCACAAGCGGAGCAAAGCACCATAATCGAAGAGCACACCGTTCAACATTATACAATAGAAACTCACCTAGCAGCGACAGTGCACTCAGCAACAAAAATTGGTGGTGAGTGAAGAAAGTACTAACAGTGTACGCTCCGGATAATGTAGACTCGTTGCTCCAATGGTAATCGAACAATAATTTGATAATGGCAGCCAACACAGATTTATCAGAAGGTAATGTAGTAAGAAAAATAACCTTCAAAATCCGGTAACACGTGGTTAACCTCAAAGAAGATCCGTCTTGAAGAAATGATTAATATCAAGTAGCAGAGACTCCAAATGCCTCAATTAATATTTCAAAAGAATCTCTGCGTTTTTGACTTGCAGTAGGTCTGAAACGAAAAGGCCGCAGGCAAAAAATGCAGTTTCGATAGTCTTAGATAAGCCGAGCAAGAAAAAATGTGCGTAGTTCTACTTACTGAGAGAGAGAGAGAGAGAGAGAGAGAGAGAGAGAGAGAGAGAGAGAGAGAGAGAGAGAGAGAGAGAGAGAGAGAGAGAGAGAGAGAGAGAGAGAGAGAGAGAGAGAGAGAGAGAGAGAGAGAGAGAGAGAGAGAGAGAGAGAGAGAGAGAGAGAGAGAGAGAGAGAGAGAGAGAGAGAGAGAGAGAGAGAGAGAGAGAGAGAGAGAGAGAGAGAGAGAGAGAGAGAGAGAGAGAGAGAGAGAGAGAGAGAGAGAGAGAGAGAGAGAGAGAGAGAGAGAGAGAGAGAGAGAGAGAGAGAGAGAGAGAGAGAGAGAGAGAGAGAGAGAGAGAGAGAGAGAGAGAGAGAGAGAGAGAGAGAGAGAGAGAGAGAGAGGAGAGGAGAGAGAGAGAGAGAGAGAGAGAGGGGGGGGGGGGGGGAGGGGGGGGGGGGGAGGGAGGGGAGAGAGAGAGAGAGAGAGAGAGAGAGAGAGAGAGAGAGAGAGAGAGAAACACATAAAACACATGTGCAAGCCTCTTATATTCTCTTATACACTATTTATGAGTTAAAATGAGAAAAAATAGTGAGTTCACTATTTATAACACTACACTATTTATAAGATATGATTTCAAAGTTTTTACTATGATATTTTATTAGAATACAATTCATTCAAATCTTAAATGCAACGCACATAATATCGTTTTTTTTTTGTTATGAGAAAGACAAAGACAGAATACAATCGTTAAGTTCATAAACATCAGACTACGTCTTTTAGCAACAGTTTAGATTAGGTAAAGTCCATGTTTCTTCTCGAGAGATATTTTCACGTGAAGCACGGAAGGCTCTGACCGTAGGCGCGTGAGTCGTTTAAACTGTAACTAAAAGTGCTACTTTTTCTAGTATAAAGGAATGGCGAAACTGTGTGGTTTTGCCTAAGGGATAGAGAAAAATTCATTTATTTTACCTTTTCTCGAATTACTGTGCAATCCATCATCTAAAGCATTAGAAGTTTCCAGTCTAAAAATAGAATAATTTATTTCATCTGTTGCGAATTACTTATTCTATTCAAATATCATAATAAGTAAATTTCATCTTCTAGCATCAGAGTTATTTATGTATTCAGGTAATTCTCCTTCATTATTTACATTCTTTATTTCATAAAGTATTGGTTGTTTCATTGATGCACGGTGGTGTTAAATAATAGCAAGAAAGAAAATAAGAATACCTGAAACTGGGAAAACTTATCGGTCCTTTAAAATAACCAAAGAAGTTTAACGAAAATCATCCTCTTAGACAACTTTTTAAGTGCAATAAAAAACAAAAATTTTCCACAAGCAACAAAAAATTTTGATATATTAACATGTAAAGACAAATAAACAACATTCCAAGTCATATAACGTTATAATTATAGAATAAGTGAACATATTTTTACAGAAATTTAGTTAATAATTAAATATTTACAAAGAAATTGTATTTATTACAATTCAACATATGTTTACATTTTTTATTTTACATTTAATATATTATTCAATAATTAAAAAGATTTAGTAAATAAATTTATTTTAGTTTTGAATTTGAAAATTTTGAACATTAATTTACCCATGATACGTTTGGTTGATTAAAGGATTGATTTCTTTACCATAAATACAACGTGCATTCACCATTGTTTTTATTTAATCATTTATAAAAAAATAATAATAATAAATAAAAATTCTGTTCATAAATATCACAATACACCTTGGAATATCAACATGTACCTAATGCAGGCTATGTTCACAAAAGAAATCACGAGGAGAGGAAGTCTTACTTATCGTTCTAATAGCCACTTTTCCTCTTTCCCTACTCTTTCATTTTAAATATAGAAAAAAACTCTTTAACTTATCTTCTCTTTCCTTCTAGCTTAGAGTCAATACGCTTCTTTAATCGCAATACTTGAATGTGCGGTCTATTGTGTCTGTGATTTAGAATGAAGATTGAACAGAGTTCTATTATTTCATAAAGAACTTATAATAAAATTCTATGGTTTGAAGAAGTCACGACATAAGTCAGTTTTTGAAGTTTTCGAGAAAATAAGGTTTTTATGTTTGCGTTAACATGTAAGATATATGGGGGTAGAGCAATTTTTCCGTGAGCGTTAAGTTGAGTTAACAGTGATTTATATACTTTTAGGTATATAAATCACTGTTAACTCAATTTCCTAAAAATACAGACTTACGTGATTATTTCTTCAAGCCACAGAATTTATTATTATTTTGCTTTACATTAACTGTAATTATAAAATTTTCATATCTTGATAAAGAACTTTTTTTATGATAGTTTTTTCTTTAATTCGAATAACAAAATACATACGATTTTATAAAATGAACAGACTCTGGATGTGAATTTTACAAAAACGTTTGTGTTGATTTTAGGAATACACAAAAATTTCTTAATTATAAAAGGTTTTATTTCAATATTTTTGTAGAAAAGAATTTTTGACGAACTACACAAAATTCCACAGATGGTGCTTCTGTAAATATAAACTTAACAAATGTGTGGCTCTCAACCTTGCAATCTGCTTGAGAGTGCGGTGGTGTAACGGTTAAGTCTCTTGCTTTCCATACTAGAGAGCATGGGTTCAAATCCCGGCCAGGTACTTCTGACTTTTTTTCCGTAAGAAAATTAGTATATGTGCCATTTATATTGCGACTCTTAAAAATCCAACCGCATTGGATATTATTGTTCGTCACAGAAGCGGCTGACTATCCATCGATACTCAAAGGTTTTAGTATGATGTGTCAGTGAATGCAAGAACTTGAATAACTCAACTTTTAACAAATTTAAGTTTTTAGTTGTCGTTTTCCTTTGGAACAGACGGATATATAAGAAATATATATATATATATATATATATATAAGAGAATATCAATAAACAATAGTCTTAATTTTCTCCGTCATGTCAAATAACGAATTAAAGTCCAGTCGCCTAGTGTTAAATTTATAAATTTCATGTAAAAATTGAATATAGATATTCAAAAATGAAAATTCATGGGGGAGAGGTTAATGAATGATAAATACATAAAAAGTTACAGTTAGATTTGCCCTATTTCTTTATAAACAACGATCAAAGTAGAAAAATTCAGTTTTTTGGACGCAGAATTTTTTAATGACGTTTTATAGAAAAATGTTGTAAATGAAAGTAAATGGTATTTAATAACCCTAAAATTTCATCATCAGGTACTTGAAAATCGATAGAAAACTTTCCAAGATAATCGCGAAAAACCTTCTCTTTCGCACAGTTCTATAAATGTTAATAATTTTTAATGCAATTATTACAAGTAATTTATAATGCGCTGTCGGCCAGGCTATTAGAGGTCTTTCTAAGCATAAAAAATTTTAGCCTGATCAGTTTGATAGTTTATGAATAATTTCATTTGTTTATCTCATAGAGTATTTTTTTAAACAATCACAAGACGTCAGGTAATGGATTTAAAGATATTTAACAAAGTGGAATGGATTCTTAAAAGTTTAAATTATAAGATAAATCGAGAAAATTCATAATTTTTTAAAAATATTATTGCTAAACAGTTTACTCAACCCTTTCAAACCTGAATTGTTATTCATCATAAAATGTTCAGATAACCTTCTAATTCGGTATCGACCGAGAATTGAAAATCCGTTGTTTAATTTTCTCCCACTATACGTAATGTAATACATTAAAATTTCAAATACATTTACGACATTTATTTCACTATAGCTCACTAAAAATAATTTAAAAAAAATTTTATTTTATTAAAAATTTCATACTACAGCTGTTTATTAAACTCTAAGTACGGTTACTTAATTTTCGTTTAAAATATGTTGAATTTTATGAAAAAAAAACATATATTATACACTCATGTATGTATTAAAAATTGCGCTCGATAACAATTTCTTTTGAAAATAGTATAATTATTTTATTAATGATAGAATAACATTTTCACTTCTCGGTCGGTAATCAAAACTGCTCCAGCCTACTCTTCAGATAATAGTATTCATTTAGTAAGTAATTTTCGCAATGAAAAAATTTTTTTTAACCCTTCAGACGCAAAGTAGCACTTTCTTGCCCGCTTAAGCAGGCAGGAAAGTACTTCTTCACTTTAGTCGGGTTAAAAAATAGTATATGCACCACGGGTGCAACGGAAATTCATGTCCCTTATGTAAATTTAGCGCTCTCGCTTCGCTCGGGCGACAAATTACTTGCGCCATTGGAACATAATGTATTATTCTCGCACACGGCGCGCAAAATACTATTTTTCCTTCAAATGAAACAGGAGCGAAATGCTCGATCCCCCTTCTCGAGAGCAAAATAATTTTCTTCTCTGGGGAGCAAAATGATTTCCCTCCCGCAAGATCAAAATAACTTCTTGCTATATGTAAAATGTAACACCAGAAATCTATTTGAATGAGTGATTGATTGATTGATACGTTAATTTTAGGGCCATGGGGTTTAACCCCGTGTGACCCATAAGACACAAAGGTATAACAATATATAAATACATTTAAAAATTAAACTAAATATAATTTGTAGTTTGTGATATATTTATTGCATCTCAATAAATAATATATTTACGTGAATGAGAAGGAAAAACGTATACTGACTAGGAGAGTATCAGACCTTCGAATCACGGATTTTGCTCAAACTTTGTGATAAGTTTTTAGATGTCAAAATATGAAAGGAAACAGAATTTTAGACCCCAACGCTTAATATTTCCCTAGTTACAGGCAATTAAAGAATATCACTAAAAAAGTTACTAGATTTTCAAACGCTTACAGTTCCTTAGCATTGATAGCTAGGAGCTTGAAACTTTTTAAAATGAAAGCTGAGCTCTAATCCTTTCGAAATAGTAGTTATAGCATGTCAAAATATTATTTTTTCCCAAAGTTATAGCGTGATAAACATTGGACCTGATTTTTCTTTTTAAAACATTAATTAATAAAAAAAGCTGAAATTGGGTCTAATGTTTATCACGCTATAACTTTGGGAAAAAATAATATTTTGACATGCTATAACTACTATTTCGAAAGGATTAGAGCTCAGCTTTCATTTTAAAAAAGTTTCAAGCTCCTAGCTATCAATGCTAAGGAACTGTAAGCGTTTGAAAATCTAGTAACTTTTTTAGTGATATTCTTTAATTGCCTGTAACTAGGGAAATATTGAGCGTTGGGGTCTAAAATTCTGCTTCCTTTCATATTTTGACATCTAAAAACTTATCACAAAGTTTAAGCAAAATCCGTGATCCGGAGGTCTGATACTCTCCTAGTGAGATGCATTCACGAGACCGGTCATTCACCATTAAATAAACTAATTATTTTTGTTTCTTAATTAATACAATAAAAAATTATTGCTATACATAAACAAGAGTACATGAGAAATTTGAGAATCATATATTCAAAAATGCCTGCTTTACTCCGTACATGACCGCTTTACCCCGTTTTACGGTAAAAAGAAGAGCAGGCCCGTTACTACCTCAACAAATCAACAAATGGACCATATCACATATAATCTGAGCTTCAAGGAACACCTTGATTTATAAATACCGTCGAAAGAAGATTGATAATGAGAAAAGATGAAATAGCGATTTTTATAGACGGCTCTATATCATCAATTGGTACAGGAGCAAAAATCTACTCTGGAGAACTGGTAATTGAGGAATCATATAGACTCAAAAACGACAATAGTGTCTTACAAGCAGAAGTCCTAGCCATCAAAAAAGCAGCTTGACATATCCAGGATAAATTGGGCTCCAATAAAGCTACAACCTACACGGATAGCCAAGCTACTCTAAAGGTACTGGCATCTAGAACTACCAGATCAAAGCCTATGATGAACTGCCGTGAGACACTTTCATGAATTTGTGAAGGCAAAGTCAAAATTTGCTAGATTCCCAGACACAGAAACGTGAAGGGTAACCAAGAAAACTTATAACTTTTCTACTCACACCTCATATTGACTTTTTAGGGTTTAGCAATCGGACACAGGCCACCGAGCCGGAACAGCTTACGTCAAGCGGCAGCCGTCCAAACCCTCACAATCTAACCTACAGTTTTATTCGTATTGCGTTAATACAAGTTTCGTTTTCCGGTATTTGTACACACAAGAAATTATCGTTCACTGAGTGTTATAAATTAATATTTGTGCGAGATAATGAGTAGGTAAACAATGGGAATTCTAACCCATGGGGGTTCTGACCCAGGGGGATTCAAGCACAGTAATATTCTATACCAGTTTTTTGGTGTTATTTCGAGCGCATTCCAAGCGCAAAATTTTTAATTTTTTAATTTATACTATATAATGATATACTTTTGATGTATAAAGATATACTTTTATATATAATGATATACTTTTGATGTATGACGATATACTTTTATGTATAATGATATACTTTTGATGTATAACGATATACTTTTATATATAACGATATCGAAATTTCATTTATTAAATGTTAGACAGTATAACACAAAAGTCATACTACGCGCGGTATATTCATATCTCGCACGCTTAACCTGTGCTCCGACTGCCGCATCTATGCGCGCACCGCCGCTTTCTCACCGCCGTTAGGTATATACTTCGGGAGAGACACACGCTTTGACTGTCAGCTCGCGCTCGCTGGGCAGTCGGGACCTCTCGAGGTCTGGAGCCCTTGAGCCATGCTGACTGTTTTTTGGTGCCAATGAGGTTGGCCAGGTCTCTTCGAGATCTGGAAAAACTTGTGTCAGTCGGCTGTTGAGTCGTCGTGCTGAACGGACCCTCTGAATGAGTCGGAGAGTTTGGAAAATGACTTATCATTTTTAAACGCAATTAAGCTAAGTAGATCCTCTGAGTGAGTCGGAGGAGGAAATATTTTGGCTTAACTTTGAGCGCCATCAGCTTTTTCATTAGCTGATCGATGTTAGGTCATTTAATGGAGCCTCTGAATGAGTCGGAGGATCTGGAAGATGGCTTAGCATTTTAGTCAAGCAATGGAGATTCTCTAAATAAGATATATATAATTTTTTCTTGATATAAGATTATGCATTTCTTTCAAGGGGATAGTATGGTGCAACCGCTTAAAAAAAATAATTTTTTTTTTATTGTATGCATTGATAGTATATCACCTCTAGGATATACATATGCATATTTTTTGAAGGAGAGTATACCGCGTCCCATCTAAAAATAATACATAATTTTTTTATTGCGTAAATAAATAGTATATCATCTCTAGGATATAAATTGGTATATTTTTTTTAAGGAAGAGTACCTCATGTCAGCTAAAAATAATACAAAATCTTTCTATTGCATAAATCAATAGTATATAATTTCTAGGATAAATGTATGTATATTTCTAAAGGGAAAGTACGGTAAAGCTACTATAAAAATAAATTATTTTTTTCTTTTCAATAAATTGATAGTATTTTTGATTAAGTTGTAAGTAAATTTTTATACCAATTTATAAATAAGTCTAGTTTTGACAACTTATTGAGATTTGGTCATAGGAGGAGATTTGCTGTAGCACGGAAAAAAATGTTGAATTAGAAGAGCTCAGAACTTTTAATCTTTAAGGGCTCATATGATTTTACATTTGCATAACAACAAGAATTAAGTTTTATTATTACAGAATCAATTATATTGCAACTCAAAATAAATATGAGATACTATGTTCAAACCGCTTATTTTCTAAAAATTCAAATTTGTGCAGTCTCAGGCAGACGGCTTCCTCTGCCTCTGAATTGATGGTTTGACCTCTGAGAGCCCAACAGTCGAAAGTGAGCTATTCAACACACTCTTGAGTTCTACAGTTGCAAATTCGAAGATTTAGTAGCTATTCCAATGAGATCGCACATTTCAATGTATTGCTATTCGAAAAAGGAAGAATATGTTGAGCTCTTTCTGTTCAAAAATTTTTTTTCCGTATAGATCCCTTCACTTTGTCTATCTTACTCACTCATCATGTTTAAGTTACACAGGAAGTTTCTATCTTATTTTGTATCTGAGATCTAAAAACCATAATAAAATTTCAACAAATTTCTCGATTGTTAATATTTATAAGAAAAAATACTTCTAATAATCTTAACTAGATCATCTTTCCCTATAGTATTAAAATATAGTAACATTAAATATATACAATAAATAAAATTGAAAAAAATAAGAATATAAAATAATCTTAAAAATTTTGGGTAACAACTTATTTAGATTCGATCACAGAAGCATATGACCGTTGAAACTTTGTGTACTTTATCATAGTGAATGACTTAGGCAATAAAGCGATCATGTATTCTACATCTTTTATACCAATTCTGAGACTTTATTATAATATACTATAGTATTTTGTAATATTTATCGAATTTTATTCAAATTAGATTCTTTGTAAGATATATTAACCGTTATATGTGATGTTATTATTTATGATACATGTTCAGAAATATTGTTTCCATTAAAATTCACTCAATATAACCAGCTTCTCCCAGTTCGCTAATTATGAGGCTCATCTTTCTGTAAGTATACAAATCTTTACTAGTTGAAGAGATAAGAATACAAAGATGATCAACTAAAACATTGGGATCGTCCCATTTTCTAAATCCATAATCTTCAGACATATAATTACACATGTATTTAGAAGAAGATTCGTTACTACTAGAATGATCTGATGAAGTATCACTGTTGGTATTGATAGAATTCATTTCTGCTTTTTTTTAATCTAGATACTGGTAAAGTTTTATTATAAGGTTTTCTTTTACGTCTTTTGAAAAATTTGTATTCTCTTCAATATTTTCTAACTGATGATGAGAACTGAAGTTACCACCTTCACACAATCCTTTTAATGCATTATTATACTTTGCTGTAGAGAATGATTCATTACTATTAGAATAACCTGATAATGTATCACTATCAACATCGTTAGGACTTATTTTTGCTTTTTTACGTCTTGATATTGGTGAAATCTTGCTATGCGATTTTCTTTTACAGCTTCTGAATATATTAAATATTCTTTTCTGTTGATATTTCATTATTTTATTATCAGAGCTGGAATAATCATCTTCAAGTAATTTTGATTCAGAATACTTTCTACCATCGATTGAATCAGCATTTTCAAGATTATCACTCTTCAGTAAATTTATCATTGGTATGACTCATGTTGAAAAAATTATAAGGCTGTTTTTTTTTAAATCATAGTCCTTGTTTCATTCTTTTTCTTGATAGGTATTAAGGTATGATTATGCGCTGTACAACTTATAAGTATCATATCCTTGGTTATCATATGACTTGAACACTGTTTTGAATAGTAAAGTTGACATTTCCAGTAAATGTTACCATTACTCATAGCTTTCTCCTTATAAAAAAGAATATCATTCAAAAGAAGTATCTTTTCTTCTAGAACTTTTAATAAGTTGTAAAGATGTGTTAAGCGGAGAATAATCAGTATTAACCAAAGTGACATCAATCTCCGAATATAAATGTTGTTTTTTTCTCTTGATCTAACACTTCGCCAACATTAGAAATCAATTGATTTGAAAGTTTAGATTTAATCGCCTCTCGTAATCTCTCTATTTCAAGGAAGTTTGACATGTTGATACCTTATGCTTATGGTGCATTCTGTTCATGAAATGTAAAATCAGCTGTATTTATAGTAAAATAGTGAGTTGTGAAGGACTTTGCTTTAATAAGATTATTTATAAGATGACAAGATAATTTTGAGATTTCAATATGTTATAATTTTAATACTAATTTAGCAACTTCAATAAAAGAATTATTGAATTCAACGTATTTGATAGAATTTGACAAGGTTTGACAAGATTCGACAAGATTCGACAAGGTTCGATGAAAAATTCGACAAGATTCAATAAGATTCGACAACATTCGATAAGATTCGACATCGTTCGATAAGATTCGACGAAAATTCGACAAGATTCGAGAAGATTCGACGGAAATTCGACAAGATTCGACGAAAATTCGACAAGATTCGATAAAGTTGATGTGAAATTCATATAGAGTAATATATCACCAGATGTAATCAAATTTTATTTATATAGGTCTATTGTCATATATGTAATATAGTAATATTCGAAGTGAAAAGGAAGAATTTTTATATATAGCTTCATTCGCAATATACCAAGAAATTGTGTACATCTCAGTGTATATAACCAGCCTCTCGTAACTTTTTAACGATGAAATGAATCTCATTCATATGACTAGGATTACCAGCAACTCTCTCACCAACGAGTAAACGAAGCCGATCAACAAGCTCATTTGGATCATCACAGTAGACATCAAATTTCGTATTTCTTTGTGAAATTTGGTGTTAAGGCAACGATCCTCCTTCTTTCTCAGAAAATAGAGGATCAATAATTTCTGTATATTTTTTACTTGTATGTGATCGAATGGCTTCATCATTTCCAAATTGTTTTTTGTGAGTATTCGTAGCTTCGAGAATATAACGATAATTTTTCATATCGTTTGAAGTTACTTGAGTTCGATCAGGATGTTTTGTGATTAGGAGCTTCATTAATCCTTGAGTTTTCGAATATCTTACATCTTTTACTTTGATAGATTGATTTTTAAATATATGAATAAATCATCGATTATATTATCTTTACCTTCCTTACGGACACCATAAATTTTATCAACATTGGATTGATCACCATTAAGCATAAGTATATATTTGCCGAAATCATCGGATTCCTCTCCACTGTCTGCTGTTTCAAACTCAGAATTTGTAACATGGCGAATAGTGCTGTTTATTAATAAATCATTATCATCTTCAGAACTCGTTTCATTCAGATTATCGTCTATGACTTCTTTGGCAATTTCCAATGATTTTTGTTGTTCATGATTTATCTTTTTAGAAACTCCAACAAGTTCATTAAGGGGATCAACAATGGGTTTAAATTTTTCACTAAATACTTTTTGAAAATTTTCTTTTTCAAACTTTAATGCATTATATTTTCGCTTGATGGCTTTACGAATTTTAATGAGCTGTTGTAGTACATTTTCCTCTCGTTGAAAATCCACCATGTTGCTTCTTCAATATTTAATCAAGAAATGATTGGTTAGCAGTGAAACAGCTATATTTATAGTTTTATTTAGGATACTTTTTCAATGTCCACCCACGTAATTTATGGGAGTTTATCTAATACCTAATCTTACTATTGAGATGGAGAGTGTGAGTCAAGAAAAGGATTACAGTGGAATATAATGGAGGCAGAGATCTGCGCAGTAGCCACGGTTTAACCGCCACTTAAGAGAACTCCCAAACCAGCTCGAGTGATTTCTTCATCAGACTCTGCTAAGGACGAAGTAAGCTTAGAATTCTTTATCAAAGAAATATTGATCTGATAAATTCAACAAAACAGCTCGTGGACGCGTTTTGCCTACTAAGAATCTACTGGAGTTAAAGAAAAATCAAACTTATTTGGTGACTATTCTTAGACCCATTGAAAGAAAAAATAGGAACCGTTTTATAGCTGATTTAGATGATGATTACCGCGTTTTCATTCCATCTCGCGTTTCTAAAGTCTTGGAAAAAGATAAAAAGTTCTACTTCAATGTAAGAGAGACTATTTAAAATTACAAGTCGTTTGTGAAGTATTTAGATGATGACAACGGAAAAGGTCTCGAGTTCTCCTTGGCTGAAACGCTTGGAAGTTAACGGAGAGATATATAAGTCACAGGTGCATTTTCTACTCCTCGGAGTAAGAGGTTCACAAGTTGCTATTCTTGGTTGTACCTCACAGATGGGGGCAAAGGTTGGAGCTCTCATCACTTCCTATAAAAAGCAAACATCTCGATTCACATTCATTTCATCATAGAACAGACTCCAAGTCATATCACTCAAAATTGTTCAGAATACACTCCTTTTTTTCTACCTGATAAAAAGGTAAAGGATGAGAAAACAACATGGAAAAAGTACTATGGAATATATAAATCGCAAATGCCATCTAAATATATAAAATATAAAAAGCTATAGAGTATTAAGCTTTAGGAATAGTTGCTGCCGCTTCCTCCAAAATATGCCCGCTGATATGCCTGCAGATGATTCTTTACATAGTAAATGTAAAGTTTGCTATGATAAAGGAATTATAGAAATAGCATATTTACCGTTCGGACATTGTTGCTGTTGCTATCAATATGCCAGTAATGTTGAACAATGCATAATTTGTAGAAGCAGCATTAAGTTAGGAGTTAGGGTATTTATATCTTAAGCACGAAAGCGATGGAAGCCCTAACCAACGCAGCATTCTCTACAGCGAAATATAATGATGCATGAGAAGAATTGTGTGAAGTTGGTAACTTCAGTTCTCATCATCAGTTAGAAAATATTGAAGAAAATAAAAATTTTTTCAAAAGCCGTGAAAGCAAACCTTATGATGAAACTTCACCAGTATCTAGATAAAAAAAAGCAGAAATAAATTCTGTCAATACCAACAGTAATACTTTATCAAATCATTCTAGTAGTGACGAATCTTCTTCTAAATACATGTGTAATTATATGATTGAAGATTATAGATTTGGAGAATAGGATGATCCCAATCTTTTAGTTGATCGTATTCGTATTCTTATCTCTTCAACTGATAGAGATCTGTATACTTACAGAGAGATGAGCTTCATAATTAGCGATCTACGAGAAGCTGGTTATATTGAGTGAATTTTTAGGATGCTTACACCAATTTTAAAAATTTTATTTTAAAAGAATATTCTTAATTGGAAAGATATTGTATAGTGATTAGTTCTGTCTTATACATAAGGGTGATGATTAGAACTCTCATTATTTTCTCTAAAAATTGAACTCAATAAAGACATACAATTGATGAAAAAAATATTTCTGAACATGCGTCATAAATGATAACATCACATATAACGGTTAATATATCTTACAAAGAATCGAACTTGAATAAAATTCAACAATTATAGAAGAAACTATAGTATATTATAATAAAGTCTCAGAATTAGTATGAAAGATTTAGAATACATGATCACCCAAGTCATTCACCATGATAAAGTAAACAAAGTTTCACCGGTCATATGCTTCTGTGATCGAATCTGAATAAGTTGTTACCCAAAATTTTTAAGATTATTTTATATTCTTATTTTTTTCAATTTTATTTATTGTGTATATTTAATATTACTATATTTTAATACTATAGGGAGAGATGATCTAGTTAAGATTATTAGAAGTATTTTTTCTTATAGATATTAACAATTGAAAAATTTGTTGAAATTTTATTATGGTTTTTAGATCTCAGATACAAAATAAGATAGAAACTTCCTGTGTTACTTAAACATGATGAGTGAGTAAGGTAGACAAAGGGATCTATACGGAAAAAAAATTTGAACAGAAAGAGCTCAACACATTCTTCCTTTTTCGAATAGCAATACATTGAAATGTACGATTTCAATGTAATAACTACTAAATCTCCAAGTTTGCAACTGAAGAATCTAAGAGTGTGTTGAATCGTTCACTTTTTACTTTTGGGCTCTCAGAGGGCAAACCATCGATTCAGAGAGGTAGCCGTCCACCTGAGACTGCACAAATTTGAATTCACAGAAAGTAAGCGGTTTGAACATAGTATCTCATATTTATTTTAAGTTGCAATATAATAAAGTCTGTAATAATAAAACTTAACTCTTGTTGTTTGGCAGATTTAAAATGATATAAGTTCCTGATGACTAAAAGTTCTGAGCTCTTTTAATTCAAAATTTTTTCTCATGCTATAGCGAATCTTCTTTGACCAAACCTTAATAAGTTGTCAAAACTCAAGTTATTCATAAATTGGTATCATCTTACAACTAAATTAAAAATACTCTCAATTTATTTGTAGCTACACCGTAGTTTTCCCCTTTTAGAAATATACATATATATATCCTAGAGCTGATATGCTATCAATTTATGTAATAAAAATTTTTTTATTATTTTTAGCTGACATACGGTACATTCCCCCTAAAAAATATGCATATGTATATCATAGAAATGATATACTATCGATTTAAGCAATAAAAAACAATTTATTTTTTTTAAGTGGTTGCACCATACTGTCCCCTTGAAAAAAAACGCATATTTTTATATCTAGAAAAATTATATCTAAATAACAATTTTATTTAAATTAATGTAAAAATATGATAGAAATTCATTCTTTTTAATCATGTGTTTTAGACAGAGGAACGAAGATGAAAAAACAGAGACCTAGGAACGGAGATGTAGAGACGAAGACACAGTGATGGAGATAGAGAGACAGAGACAGAGAAACAAAGACGAAAAAAGCAGTCGTAGGAACGGAGATATAGAGACAAAGACACAGTGACGGAGTCGGAGAGACAAAGACAGAGAAACAAAGACGAAAAAAACAGTCGTAGGAACGGAGACAGAGAGACATAGACTGAGAGACATAGATGGAGAGATAAAGAGACAGAGACAGAGAGACGAAGATGGAGAAACGGAGACGGAGAGACGAGAAAAAAACAGAGACAGAGAGACGGAGTGATGGAGATGCAAAGACGGAGACAAGAAGACAAAAAAATGGCGATGGAGAAGCAAATGTTTTGTAAGTGTATGTGCATATGTGTATATGTGTATGTGTATGTGTATGTGTGTATGTGCTCATGTGTATAAGTGTATGTGTTTATGTGACATGTATATGTGGAAATGAACATGGGAATATGTATATATATATATATATATATATATATATATCCATATATGTGTATGTGTGTATATGTATGTGTATAAGTGTATGTGTGTACGTATGCATGTGAATGTGCGTATGTGTATGTGGATATGTGCATAGGTGTAGGTGCAAGTATGTAAGTGTATATATACAGGGTGTTCCAGAAGAATGGATCCCCCTAAATAACTTTTCAGGAGCGCATTTTCTAAGAAAATATCTTAGATGAAAGTTGCTAGGTTTGATCCAAGGAATTAACAGATGACCTTGGCTTTGACCGCAAAGTTATTTTTCAAGGTAATTTTTATGTTGAATTCTTTTTTTCAAATAAGAACTCTTAATTTCGATCCCGGAAATAAAGAGATCGTTAAATTTAACGTCTAAATGCGTATTTGACCGTGGGTCAAAATTACCCCCTAAGGGTCAAATGAAGGTCATTTAAAATTTAGATGGAAAAATTTAAGCGGATCGTGTTATAAGAAAAATTACAGGACGCAGTCTTACAGTTTGGTTTAATATGGTCCGCGGAATGGACAGGTGACCTTGGCTTTGACCCCAAAGTTATTTCCTGAGGTTATTTCAAGCTTCATTTTTTTTTGTATTCGAAGATAAAATATAACAACTTTAGCAGGTACATTTAAACTTCAGTAGGGCATATGTAGCTGATCTCAGTATAATCAGAGTCACGACGAGGATGCATCAGCTTTTGACTCCATTTTCTTTTTCTTTCTTTTTTTTTTCTTTTGAATTTTTTTTAATTTTACTTTTTAATATTTTTTTTTATTTTGTATTTTTGAACAATTTTATTTAAATATCTTTTTTGTATTTTTTTCATTTTACTGTAATTTTCTGTTATTTTATTTTCTAAGATTCGCTTTCACTGTAGATCATTCTTATTATATTTATAACTTTTGTATTTTATTTTTATAATGATGATGAGCAGAGTGTAATAGATTTAAATAAATTATCAGTTTTTTTATGTATTTATTCTTTCTTTTTAGTTCGTGTTCAAACTGTCTTCCGTTTCCGATTTGACAGTAACCTAGACGATAGTAAAATAATTAGACTGCACTTTAAATAACATCTTGGTCGATTAAAACAGCTTTTTAAACAATACGACACCACAGTCCATCTAAATTTCCAGGTTGTGGCACATAAACTCTACTTTTCAAGTAGCCCCATAAAAAGAAGTCGAGTGGAGACAGATCATGCAGGCCGTTTAATGGCGCTTCTTCTTCCTATCCATCGTCCATTAAAGACTTGATCTAAGTATGTGCGTACGTTTCGCGCATAATGTGGTGCAACACAATCTTGCTGAAAATGAATATTACCCACATTTTCTCCAGCAATTGCCTGTATAGCTGGTATTATTTGGTTTCTTGACATTTCCTTATAAATTTAAGCAGTCAAATTCCCTTCAATAAAAAAAGAACCGATTAAAGTATTATCAATCATACCTGCCCAAACATTCAACTTTTGAGGGTATTACGTGTTCGCTTCCAACATCCAATGAGGATTATGATCTGACCAAAACCTACAGTTATGTCGATTTATATTTCCATTTAGTTAAAACAAACCTTCATCTGAAAATGTAATATTATTCAAAAAGTTAGGTGCAGCATTTATTCTATTCATCATTAACTCACAGAATTCGAGTTTACGATCAGGATCGTCTTCATTCAATTCTTGAACTGAATGAATTTTATATGGATGAAAGATATTCCTTTTTAATATTTGGTGTGCACAACATATTCCGATTTCATGTTCAGTAACTACACGACGGATAGATGTATGCCGGTTTTTAACAACAAATAATGTCACATTTAACAAGACTTCTTTATTTGCTGCAATTGCAGGTCTTCCAGATTTAGGTCGATCTTTAACAGTGCCAATTGTTTCAAAGCATGTTATAGTTTTTCCTACAGTTATCCTTGAAATACCTGTAACATTAACCCTAAAAGTATCATTGAACAAAGTTGCTATCTCGTTATGCGATCGATGTCTGTCTCCCCACCCCCTCATCATAAGAATAGTAAGGCGATTGCGTTCAGTTAGACGGTTCATTTCTTACAAGGCAGAAATTTGAAGCCAAAATTCTTATTTTTCTGAAAAAGTAAAGGAAATTTGATTAGTTTAACTTAAACCAGTGTTTGAAAATTGTGTAAAATAAAAAAAAATTTATAGCAGATAAATCAAGAAGTTTATAAGTTTCACCGAAATTACTTTAATCAAATAATAATGTACATGTTTAATACAATAAAGTAACATCAAGAACGTAAAAAGCTGTTATTATTTAAGATGCTATAATTTGATAACAAATAATAGGTACTGTGACTGTGTGTTTGTGTCTGTTTATCTTTGTGTCTGTTTGTCTGTGTGTCTGTGTATCTCTGTCTGTGTATTTCATAATACAATCTTCTCGCAGTTTCCTCTTTAAACTTCAAATGACCTTCATGTGACCTCTAAGAGGTAATTTTGACCCACGGTTAAATACGTATCTGGACGTAAAATTTATCGATCTCTTTATTTTCCAGGTCAAAATTAGGGGTTTCTTTGAAAAAAAAAATTTTACCTTGAAATAACCTTGAAAAATAACTTTGAGGTCAAAGCTAAGGTCACCTGTCAATTCCTTTGACCATATTGAACCAAACTATACGACTGCGTTCTGTGATTTATCTTATAACACGATCTGCTTCAATTTTTCTATCTAAACTTCAAATGACCTTCATGTGATACCCTAGGGTATGATTTTGACCTACAGTTAAATACGTATCTGCACGTAAAATTTCCCGATCTCTTTATTTCTGGGGTCAAAATTAGGGGTTTCCATTTGAAAAAAAAATATGACTTTAAAATAACCTTAAAAAAGAACTTTAAGGTGAAAGCCAAGGTCATCTGTTAAATCTTTGGATCAAACCTCACAACTTTTGTATAGAACATTATCTCGGAAAATGCGATCCTGAAAAGTTATTAAAGGGGATCCATTCTTTTGGAACACCCGGTATATGTGACAATTATGCAAACGATATTTCCGGTAGAAAAAAAAGCTTAATTCTTCGCATTCATATAATAATAGTAATATAATATAAGATGATATATAAGTAACATAATAAAGTAATAACGGAGGCTGAGAGACGGGGATGGAGAAAAGGAGAGACGAAGACAAGGAGATGGAGATTAAGAGGTAAATGTTCTGTATGTGTACGTGCATATGTGTATATGTGTATATGTATGTGTGTATGTGTTCGTGTGTATAAGTGTATGTCCTTTTGTGACATGTATATGTGAAAATGTACATGGGAATATCTGTCTATATTGGAAGTTTCCGGGATGAAATCTGGTATGTAATGAAAGTTTCCGGGATTTTCGTGTCTTTGCTGGCTTGCCCGGAAAGCCTGTGTATGTAATGACAGTTTCCGGGCAGATTCAGCTTAATTCACAATGTGAAAAAATGATAAATTTATATAGAAGGATGATTATTTCTTTAGTTAGCAAACAGAAAACAAGTGCTAAAGGTCCTCTGAACCAATCAGAGACACAGGTGATAGATAAAAATTAATTTACACAGGTTTGGGAACCAAAAATAAAACTTCCCCCTCGCCTTTACAAATCCCGGAAAGTTTCGTTACATACAGATATATATATATATATATATATATATATATATATATATATATATATATAGGACATTTCACACCAACTGGAAAAGCAAAAAATAGAACTTTCTGAAACTCTGAGAATATATTCTTTTTGTCACCCAAAATATTTTAAAAAATTTTCATGGATTTAGATTAGAAGAATCAAGAGCTATAGATCCTTGAAATTTGGAAATTTTTCCAATCTTTTGGAAAAGTCCCAAACTTATCATTTTTTTTCTGAAAATCCTGATGTTTTAGAGAGAAATTCATAAGAATACTTCTTATTGTAAATGAAAAGGAGAGTTAGCATGATTTTTACAGACCTGAATTTAGGAGTTTTTTATTGGTTCTTATATGTGTTACATAGTAATTGAAATTACTCATTTTTCGCCACTTCTGAAATTGCTTTTCGAGGGCTTATTTTCTTTTATCTTACATGAACTTTAAAATAAATTTTTGATCATGTAAGTCAGAACCATTAATAAGGAGTTATGACTTTTCTTAACTTTGACAAGCTACTACGGAACGGCAGTTCCGAGCTTGGCCGCCAGGTGGCAACTACGCACATCGTTTCGCGCAATGAAAAAAATGAGACTAAGGTATAAATAGAGCTAAGAAGTTAATCGAATCAAGCTGTGAAGACTATGGTCTCCCCTCTCTTGCACATAAGGATAGACCAAGTGAGCACCCAGGTCTACACTACAGTGCATAGGCAGGCAGCACTATAGATACGTCAATTAAGCACACAGACGTAAATCTATGCTACCTAGAGCATACACACGCAGGCTTTTGCTGTTGCAGTTCCATCCATTGCGCCGTTCAAGTAAAGGGTGCCGTCCGCCCAAAATTTGATATTTTTTTCACATTCGCGAACTAGCTTAATTGAAGGTACCACCCTTCCGTAGCTTGTCGCGTCCGCGTGTAAGTGAATTATAATAAATGAAGGGCACCGTCCAGCCATTGTGTTTTTAGGTTAATTAAAGGATTTCTTTCGCCCGTCGTTATAGATATTAAGCTTTAGAGTAAATTAAGAGTGTTGACCACGTATTGTCTTACTAAGGGCTCTGTCTGCCCACGCCCATAGAGTTTAGTATATTAGATAATCAAGGATGCCGTTTACCCATTACTGCCGTAGCATTGGCTATTGCGATATTAGGTGCCGTCCACCTATTAGTATTGTAATTATTTAGTCATTAATCTTATCTTTTCCTTTTGCACACTGTTGCAGGTAAAAGCCACCAACGTATGTTAGACCGTCCAGGCTGTTATAAATCTTTTGTTTACTAGATTAAAGACTATTGACAAAAACAATTTAATTAATTTAATTATTCTCTCAATGAATAGCCGTCAAATGGCCGAGATTAATAAAAATCTAATTACTTTTTGTAAATTATATTTTCATTTAAGGTTAGGTTAGATCACTTGTATTATATAGAGAAGTAGGTTTAGTTTTGATTAACAATTCATTATTATTTTATTATTGTAACCGTCGTTGTAAATGAGTTGATCGAGTACAATAAAGTTAAGGTACTCCCTAGCATAAGCAAACGTGTTTAACCCGGTCACTTTCTTTTATCTTTCTACTGTCCGTCCCTTTAATTCCTGCAAATCTTACCCTGGTAGTCCCTGGCTGAGAAAAAAAACATAATTGGCTTTACTAAGTTAAAAAAAATTAGATTTACCAATGTGCTGTTTCTCTTCTTTACTGCAGCAACATAGTATATAAAACTGGATTCTCTGGTAGGTATTCAATAGCACACGATGAATAGATTATAACCCCAAAAAGTGCACAATAAATAATATTATTAATTTGCATATTATTAGAGTTCTTAAGAGTAAATAGATAAAATAACGAGAACTAACGAGACTCAGAAAGACTTGAAAGTCTTAAAATTTTGGTTAGAATTGTTTAAAAAAACAGTTGAAATACTTATAAAAACTTTGGTGATTCCTACTATGTTGCATCTAATAAATGCTACTAATGTAAAAGGTAAACCTGACTATATATTGACTACTAGGAGTATGAAATCATTGTAGTTACTAGAGAACGAAATAAAGTCAACTATGTTTTTTTCTTAGTGTGAAGCGTCTGGCAACAGGAGATTACACGTATTTTCCTCTACCGAAAAGGAAAAACGTTACAATATATATCTATTTGAAGCAATACTGTAATTTGAAATAGAAGCACAAATTTTTCTGAAATATATTTATAATACAATATTATTTTTAAGACAACTATAAATATTTAAAATTAGCATATTAAAAATAATAAGTATCATTTACGACAAACGTTATGCTAATGAAATCCATATTGATCAATAAAAAAAGAAGAAAATATTTTAATATTTTATTAAAAAATAATAATTTAATTTTAACCAATTTTTTTGTAATAGTATTATCAAATAATATTTTGACAGGAACGGCAGACTTGCTTTATAGTTTTAATAATTGTACTGTTTTATAATCACTATGATTCATACCTGGGCCATCAGTTCTTGATTAGAATCTATTTCATAATTCAATTTTTGAGCAAATATAAGAGCCATTGACATAGATATTGTGTATGCGACCATCGTTACTACAAAACTATCTAAAATAACGTTTGGCAGCAATTCCATTGGAGGCAATTTTGGTTCTGGTAATCTATAAAAATATTAATAATGAAAAAAAAAAATTATTTATGGTGTATTTCTCATTAGATATCAATTATAAAATAATTTCAATTGACGAAATGTGAGTAGTAAAATTCTAAAAACCATGACTTTGTTATACCTATTACGTAAATCTATAATAATGCTAGACCAGTAGCGTATACACGGGTGTTGCCAGTATTGCCGCGGCAACAATACTTACAATGACTCAAACTTAATCTAAGCTGACCTTAGTGACCTAAACTTATTATTTTGAGCACGTTTTTCATAGTCAAGAATAAATAAAATTATTTTTTACATCGTACTTACTATCTACTATAGGCATACAAATATTTTGGTACTTTTAGAATTTAGAATATCATTTTTGTCCTTTTTAAACAAAGAGAGAAAATCAGGTGAAAAATGCATAACTGCTGTTAACGAAATTAACTTTTTTATTTTTATACCATAGTGGAAGTTATATTTTTTTTTAATAAAGGACATAGCCGGATATAATGATCAAAATTGCCCTGGGCGATTTAGAAAAAATAAATATGGGGTTATGTTCGGTAATGAAAATAATGAAGATTTGTAAATTTTTTGCCCTCAATATTGAAGCAGCTTACCAGGGCGCTAAACTGTGAAAATTTGTTTTTTCTTCCCTATTGAAAATAATGACGTCTTTGGACGTGTCTGGATTCGGAACAAAAAAGACGTCTTTTTTATCAAGATTTTAAAAATAATACCTACTAAAATGTTTTAAAAAAGAACGTACTTATGCTAAAGTGTATATAAAAACGTCTTTGAAAGATGTCATTGGATGTGTATTCACAAATCCCAATACAACAAAAGACATCTTGAAAAGCCGTTATTATTTTTAATAGGGTATCTTCCTAAAGAAAGATATAGAAACAAAATAAGCATCAGCTTTCTGCAGACCGAAAAGCTTGAGCGAACAAACTGGAAATGTTATAACCTTATATACCCGCGTCACTAAAATTTTCGTAGGAGTTCGCGTATTAAGAAAAACGCCACCTAACAGTCAAAGACAGAATCAATAGTCGATTCGAATAATTTTTTCAGTAGTTACATTTTTAACTGTGAGGTTCCGTTTTTCTTAACTTTGCAATCCCTTATCCAAATTTTAGAGATGCACGTATATAAGGTTATAATTTTGCGGATTTATTCACAGTTGAAAATCAGTATACATACTTCAATTACGTACTTCAAGTGCTTAAGTACGTTCTTTTTTGAAACATTTTAGTAGGTATTATTTTTAAAATCTTGATAAAAAAGACGTCTTTTTTTGTTCCGAATCCAGACACGTCCAAAGACGTCTTTAAAAGACGTCATTATTTTCAATAGGGTTCATAACTCAGCTAATTTTGATCGTACAGACTTTTTTTTAAATTGAAGGTTTTTTTACGTTCCACAAGTTAGATAGATATATTTTTATTTTTGTATTATATGTACAAATAAAAGAGAGCGTGTAATACACAATTAAATACACAATTAAATTAAACTAAGCTGAAATACAGAAATAATATTGCACATTAAAAATAGAATTACACGGTATGATATCACAGTCTTAGAAGATAATGAAAATAATAAAACTATATTATATTAGTAAGTCAATAAAATAAATTGAAAGTGATATTACAGATAATAAAGCAAACAATAATTAATACACGCAGTGAATATAGGTAAAAATATACTAAAAATCAGTCTCATATACCTATCAGTCAAAATAAATTACATTAAAATCAAGCGTATAAATAGTGCAGTCAAGATAATAAAAAAAAGTATATAAGTATACAATAATATGTAAATCATGCTGATTAAAAATAAGTTCACTTATTTCATAAACACTTACTCCACACTCATGCTAATAAATACTCTAATACCTCAAATCTAAAAAAAAGAACGTCACATAAATAAATAAATTAACTTATATGATATAGTAAAAAAAAAATAAAACTGTTCATTCGAGATCGAGTAAATATCTCCTCAGAGCGGCTTTAAGCCTGCTGAGCGATGTTGAAAGTACTGAACATAATTTTAGCGTCTAATTTGAATTTTTATATGCGTTTTGAAATTTTAAAATGCAATTAAGAAAAAACTGGAAGAGGTACATACTCCGAAAAATTACATATGATTAGGAACTAGTAAAACTATCACCATGAATTTTTTTAGACTTTTAAAATTGGTGGAACATAGTTGCAAACGCGAAAACCGGACTTTTTGTGATTTTTGGCCATTTATGGGGTTACTTTTGTCTCTTAGAAGAGTCCAAAAAATAAAAAATACTTTTTTTTATTAGTACAATCGAACAATATCACCAAATATAGTTTGCAATAGCTTTGGAACAAGAAATATTAAAAACTATATCAGTTTTATTAAAAAATTTAACTTTTTCGAAAAGTACGTTTTGCATTAAAACAAAAAAAATTGTTTTTTCCGATTTCTGATTCCGTAATGATCACATAGACTGTATTAGTCCTAATGTATATGAAATTTACTTTTCAAGAAGCCTGCACTTCTAAATAATACGAAAAAATGCCAAGAAGGCTAAAAAATGCTAAAACATAATTTAAAATAGAACAATGGGAAAAAATTTTTTTACGACTTTCGGTAATGTTTGTGGTGATTTTTGACTACTAAATAAGTTTATTCACTACTTCCCAAGTACTAAAGACTACTTTTCCATGAAATCCTGGATCTGTTGCAATATCTCTAATATTTGATTTTACAATGTCTATTAGGATGATTAATGTGCAAGCTCAACCGCGAGAGGGCAGCAGTAGGAACAATATCTGTCATGGCGGCGTATATATATAGATATATTATTATCATTCATAATATATCTATGTATATGTTTAGTTGTCAATATTTTGATTACAGAACATTGCTTTTATCATAAGCTTACGACATGGTGACTCCGAAAATTTTTTTAAATGAAAGATGAAGTGTAGTGTACAAAATTGTGAAAACAGTGTGAAATTTAAATCCCCAAAAAATGTTACTGTGCGAAAAAAATTGTTTAAGGCAATACGAAGTGAAGCGTTTACTCCGAAAACTAACGATAATCTTGGCATCAATCACTATGCTTCAGAGTAGTTTAAATAATTTTTTTTAAATTCTTTATTAATTTTTTGGAAATTTAAATTTTACACTATGATAAGTAATATTATTATTGAATTAGAATTTAAGATTGTTTAATGTGGCATTCAAAAGTTTACAAGGAGTCAAATTTTTAGATTTGTGAATATGAAAAAAGTTTAATAGAAACACTTCCTCTCTGCATTTTTAATTTTTGGGCATGAGACTAACATATATAAATATATGGCTGCATTAAAAGTGTTTTTTTTTATTTCTCTAAGAATTAGACACATTTTGTTCCAGAAAAATATTCTTTGTTTAGCTGTTAATATAATTATTATTTTTTTACTGTCGTTAAAAAAGCTTACAAATTACTTTTGTCGCTAAAGAAAGCTTACATATTCATTTTTCATTGTAGCTAAGAGAAGTTTACAGATTATATTTTCGATCTAGTTAAAAAAATTTAATCTTATTGTAGCAAAAATATGCTGACAGATTTTTTATTTTTATCGTAGCCAAAAAAGCTTACATATTAACTTTTTATTGCTGCTTGAAGAAATGATAGATTACTATTTTACTGTTATGAAAAGATTAATATTTATTCTAAATAATATTTATTGATAGTAAAAATTTTTCATCTTACAAAGAAAGGTCCCTACCACCGGGAAACGGATCTTTCTGAAACTGCGGGATATGATTTTTTGATGAAAAAAATATAACCCATGTTTTTTTCTTTTCGTCTAATAAGCCCTAGAGACCAAGATCTAGATATTTTTTATTAAATATAGTGAAAAGAAGCGCTTTCAAGAACTTAAGTAGCCAAAAAACTAAAAGTTTCACAGAAAAATGTATGAAAAATAAAAGAAAGTAAAAATTAAATACTTTAATTTAAGCTCTAGCTCATTAAAAAAGCTATCGTGATTTATAAGTTATAGACGATTAAAATATGCTAATGAAATATAGTGAAAAATTCATTATGTATCACATGTTAAAAATATTAACAAATATGGCAGTAGTCATATTAAATTGAGCATAACTTCTGAACCACAAAAGCTTTTTTAATGCACTAGAGCTTTAATTGAAGTATTTAATTTTTACTTTTTTATATTTTTCATACATTTTTTTGTAAGAGGTTTCGTTTTTTGGTTATTCAAGTTCTTAAAAGCGTTTTATATACTATAATTTTAAATAAATGTCTATATCTTGGTCTCTGAGGCCTATTAGACGAAAAGAAAAAACATGGGTTCCTTTTTTTTTCATCAAAAAATCATATCCCGCCGTTTCAGAAAAATCCGTTTCCCGAAGGTGGGGAGCTCTCCTTGTTAGTTATAAATATAACTATTATACTATTCTTTTTTATTGTGTAATGGTTATTTTACTTTCGTTACAAAAAAATTAACTTCAATTAAATATTAAATTTAAGTAGATGCAGAGTTGCTATACTATGAGGATTTTATTAAAAACTACAGAGCGAACTCAAATTGTGCTTGCTAGTAAAATATTGATGAGCGACAATACCTTATTTGATATGCTTGTCGCTTGCTGTACTCATTGCGGCTCCCTCTCTCTCTCTTTCTCTTACCTGATCGAGAGATGCATTACCGATAGCAAAGTTTTATTTGGTGATGCAGGTTTAAACTATATTGCATTAAACCACTTAATACCCTACTAGAACAGGACGTAATAAAGACGTCATTAAGACGTTTTAAAAATCACGAGAAAACGTCCATTTTAAATGTATAAAATGACGTTCAGAAAACGTCTTTTAAACGTTATTTTGGCCGCGGTATTTTTCACAAAAAAGTTGACAGATAGGTATAGAGACGTATTAAAGACGTTTTAAAAACGTATATACTACGAGTGATGGACGTTATTCGTACGAGACGTTTTCAAAACGTCTTTTAAACGTCTTAAAAAGATTTTTAGAGACGTTTTCAAAACGTCTTTTAAACGTCTTTAAAACGTCCCTAAATATGTGTAAAAAAATTTTAATAGATTACATTTCTTTTATTTACATATATGACACAATACATAAAATAATAATTAGAGGTTATATATTTATTATTAAGAAAAGAAATATACAAAAGTAGGGATATTTTTACTTATCTGATTGAATCCGATTTCAGCCTCCATTATTGGGCAGATCATCAATATAAATATTCAATTCATACATTAATTTTTATAATTTTTTGAACTTATGCTGTCCCATCTTTCCGAATGCCTAATCATCTTGTTTGTTTATTGGTTACTAACGAATTTTTATCTATCACCTTTCTCTTTAATAACGGATAAACAGTCAATTTGAAGATGATAAGGCAGTTGAAAATCTGGGACAGCATCAGTTGCAGCAAAAAGTTATAAAAATTAATGTATGAATTAAATATTTATATTGTTGATCCGTCCTGTAATGAAGGCTGAAATCATTACGGATTGAATAAGATAAGTAAAATTATCCCTACTTTTTTATATTTCTTTTCCTAATAATAAATATATAACCTCTAATTATTATTTGACGTTCTGTGTCATATATGTGAATAAAAGTAATGTAATCTATTAAAATTTTTTTACACATATTTAGGGACGTTCTAAAGACGTTCAAAAGACGTTTTGAAAACGTCTCTAAGAATCTTTTTAAGACGTTTAAAAGACGTTTTGAAAACGTCTCGTACGAATAACGTCCATCACTCGTAGTATATACGTTTTTAAAACGTCTTTAATACGTCTCTATACCTATCTGTCAACTTTTTTGTGAAAAATACCGCGGCCAAAATAACGTTTAAAAGACGTTTTTTGAACGTCATTTTATACATTTAAAATGGACGTTTTCTCGTGATTTTTAAAACGTCTTAATGACGTAGGAAATTAATTATTAGTAGAAAATTTTCGTTGTAAAATTTTCTCTTAATTATTACAATGAACTGTATAAAAGTAATCTCAAGGAAGTAAATTGATTTATTTAATACTTTTTAGTGTATTTTCTCCATTATAAAAGCGTGATTTTAAAATGTTTTTTTTTAAATTTTTTATTTTCTATTTTTTAGTTAAAATTGAATTTCCTATGAGTAATTTTTTTTTAAAGCTTGTATTTAATTGTATCTTCTATACATTCCCCTAACTCCTATACATTCCTCTATCCCCTATATATTACCCTGTCCCCTATATATATTTCCCTATCACCTATATATCTCCATATCCTCGATTAATTGATCATAATTGTAGTCAGAAATTTCAATATATACAAACACTTAATAAAATTATAAGAGAATGAGAGAGTGCTTAGAGAATGCTTAAGAAAATCAGTAATTTAAGGAGGGGCTAAATGGAGAAGGTGCTGAGGGAGTAGGTCAACTAGAGCTGATCTTACAACTATATTAGTTATATACGTCATTTGGAAGTAAGAAGGATTAATACGGGGCAAGTTTGTTGCGAGAACAGTAGACAGTCGAGGGTGCGCGAAGCGCGGTGATGCAGGTTTAAACTATATTGCATTAAACCACTTAATACTCCCTAGGTATTAAATATATGACTAATCACAAGGACCACGGAGGCGTCAGGGTAAGCAACGAGCAACAGATTTCACACAATATATAATTATGCAAAATGAGTTAACTGATAGCACGATTCAATAGGAAACAAAATTAATTTATTACAAGAAAAATAAAATCATAATAAGATATAATATGAATTAAACGAGAATGAATTCGTATGGTCCGTATAATGTTATATACGCGCCTAATGAGAGAACGAGCAAAAAGGGCACGTCGCAAGCTAGATAGAACTCGCTCATGACGCTGATTGGCTATACAACCGATGATACAATTTCACTCGGACAAGTATCTCTCGAGAAAGAGATCCTTGGATATCACGCTGTATAATTGTACTTACAGTAACGCACTGACCAGCTTACACTAATTACCTACGTGTACGTAGATGCCGCTCTCTTGTTACCGTAATTTCTCCTTCCGTTCTTTTATAATGGAGAAAATACAATAAAAGTTTTAAATAAATTAATTCACTTCCTTGAAATTACTTTTATACAGTTAATTGCAATAATTAGTAGAAAATTTTCGTTGTAAAATTTTCTCTTAATTATTACAATGAACTGTATAAAAGTAATCTCAAGGAAGTAAATTGATTTATTTAATACTTTTTAGTGTATTTTCTCCATTATAAAAGCGTGATTTTAAAATGTTTTTTTTTAAATTTTTTATTTTCTATTTTTTAGTTAAAATTGAATTTCCTATGAGTAATTTTTTTTTAAAGCTTGTATTTAATTGTATCTTCTATACATTCCCCTAACTCCTATACATTCCTCTATCCCCTATATATTACCCTGTCCCCTATATATATTTCCCTATCACCTATATATCTCCATATCCTCGATTAATTGATCATAATTGTAGTCAGAAATTTCAATATATACAAACACTTAATAAAATTATAAGAGAATGAGAGAGTGCTTAGAGAATGCTTAAGAAAATCAGTAATTTAAGGAGGGGCTAAATGGAGAAGGTGCTGAGGGAGTAGGTCAACTAGAGCTGATCTTACAACTATATTAGTTATATACGTCATTTGGAAGTAAGAAGGATTAATACGGGGCAAGTTTGTTGCGAGAACAGTAGACAGTCGAGGGTGCGCGAAGCGCGGTGATGCAGGTTTAAACTATATTGCATTAAACCACTTAATACTCCCTAGGTATTAAATATATGACTAATCACAAGGACCACGGAGGCGTCAGGGTAAGCAACGAGCAACAGATTTCACACAATATATAATTATGCAAAATGAGTTAACTGATAGCACGATTCAATAGGAAACAAAATTAATTTATTACAAGAAAAATAAAATCATAATAAGATATAATATGAATTAAACGAGAATGAATTCGTATGGTCCGTATAATGTTATATACGCGCCTAATGAGAGAACGAGCAAAAAAGGGCACGTCGCAAGCTAGATAGAACTCGCTCATGACGCTGATTGGCTATACAACCGATGATACAATTTCACTCGGACAAGTATCTCTCGAGAAAGAGATCCTTGGATATCACGCTGTATAATTGTACTTACAGTAACGCACTGACCAGCTTACACTAATTACCTACGTGTACGTAGATGCCGCTCTCTTGTTACCGTAATTTCTCCCTTCCGTTCTTTTATAATGGAGAAAATACAATAAAAAGTTTTAAATAAATTAATTCACTTCCTTGAAATTACTTTTATACAGTTCATTGCAATAATTAGTAGAAAATTTTCGTTGTAAAATTTTCTCTTAATTATTACAATGAACTGTATAAAAGTAATCTCAAGGAAGTAAATTGATTTATTTAATACTTTTTAGTGTATTTTCTCCATTATAAAAGCGTGATTTTAAAATGTTTTTTTTTAAATTTTTTATTTTCTATTTTTTTGTTAAAATTGAATTTCCTATGAGTAATTTTTTTTTAAAGCTTGTATTTAATTGTATCTTCTATACATTCCCCTAACCCCTATACATTCCCCTATCCCCTATATATTACCCTGTCCCCTATATATATTTCCCTATCACCTATATATCTCCATATCCTCGATTAATTGATCATAATTGTAGTCAGAAATTTCAATATATACAAACACTTAATAAAATTATAAGAGAATGAGGGAGTGCTTAGAGAATGCTTAAAAAAATCAGTAATTTGAGGAGGGGCTAAATGGAGAAGGTGCTGAGGGAGTAGGTCAACTAGAGCTGATCTTACAACTATATTAGTTATATACGTCATTTGGAAGTAAGAAGGATGAATACGGGGCGAATTCGTTGCTCGAACAGTAGTCAATCTCGGGCGCGCTTCGCGCACCCTCGACTGTCTACTGTTCTCGCAACAAACTCGCCCCGTATTCATCCTTCCTACTTCCAAATGACGTAGATGATTTTATGTCGTTGTAGCAGGTATGAGGGACTACACAATTACAAATGTACAAATTCGCAATCCTTCTTTATTTTGATTTGAAATTGAATAAACGTATGTTAACAGTGTAGAAGCGCATCGTCTGTGGAACCGTCATTGATGTGTCACAAATTTGACAAGCTGTCCACGCATATCACGCAAATTTGATATTTAATTTTTTTTCTTCACTGTCTCACTTTCACTATAATTATTATTTATTTGTTATTTGTACTAATTTTTTTCATTATTTGCACTAATTTTTTTTTATAATCAATCAATTTTTTTTATTTTTTTCATATTTTTTAAATTTACTAAAGAACAAAATGTCAAAAGAAAAAACAAAACACGCCGATTAAACTAACCAATTTTACAACTTCAACCGATCGCTTCAGAGCTAATTACTACCTTATAGCGTGACGTATAGATGACTCCATACGTCACCATGTGAGGTATGGAATTATCTATATTTTTTTATGTGAAGTATAGCAAACTGAATATAGTTGTGCTATGAATTGAAATGTATGTAACCCCAATACCTATTTAACTAGTTTTGCACGTACAACGCCGAATACCTGGTACGACGACATGAAGATATATATACTAGAGCAAAGAAAACACTTCCTCTCTATATTTTATTATTTTTTACCTTGAGATCAACATATATTAGTTATATACGCCATTTGGGAGTAAGAAGGATGAATACGGGGCAAATTGGGCGCGCGAAGCCGCCCTCGACTGTCTACTGTTCTCGCAACAAATTCGTCCCGTATTCATCCTTCTTACTACCAAATGGCGTAGATGATTTTATGTCGTTGTAGCAGGTATGAGAGACTATAAAATTATAAATGTGTAAATCTGCAATCCTTCTTTCTTTTGATTTGATTTTGAACAAACATATGGTAACAGTGTAGACGCGGATCGTCTGCAGAACCGTCATTAATGTGTCACAAATTTGACAAGCTGACCACGCATATCACGCACATTTTATATTTCATATTTTTTCTTCACTGTCTCACTTTCACTATAATAATTATTTTTTTGTTATTTGTACTAATTTTTTTTATTATTTGCACTTATTTTTTTAATGATTAATCAATTTTTTTTTTTTATATTATTTAAATTTATTAAAGAACAAAATGTCAAAAGAAAAAACAAAAAACGCCGATTAAACTAACCAGTTTTACGACTTCGACGATCGCTTCATAGCTAATTACTACCTTATAGTGTGACGTATAGATGACTTCATACGTCACCATGTGAGGTATGGAATTATCTATATTTTTTTATGTGAAGTATAGCAAACTGAACATAGTTGTTCTACGAATTGAAATGTATGTAACCAAATACCCGGTACGACGAAATAAATAAATATATATATATATATATATATATATATATATATATATATATATATATAGTATACTAGGCAAAGAAAACACTCTCTCTCTGCATTTTATTATTTTTGGGTTTGAGACCACCATATATTAATATATGGCTGCATTAAGAGTATTTTTCTATTATATATTATTAAAAAACAGACCATATTTTTTTCATTAAGTTCACTGCAGCTCAAACAGCTTATAGATTATTTTTTCATTGTATGAATATTATTCTTTTACAATGTAATCACAGAAAAGATCATTTAAGTCGCCACATTAAAAAACATAACAAGTAATTTAAATGATGTAGAAAGAGAGTATTTAATAATAATATAATTTCAATTTTTAATTGAGTATAATGTGATAAAAATTATAAATGACAAGATTACTCATCACGATCTTTAAAAGTTTATAAAGAATTAAGTTTCAATATTTTCTTATGCAGAAAAAGATTTGATAGAAATTGTACGTAATTATGAAGAATAAAAAACACTTCAGAAGACGTATAATCAGATATGATAAAACTTCAAGTTTTATTTGTGAATAATAAAATAAAAGTATTAGATTCAAAAATTATTTACAGGCCTAGGTGTTTGGCTTCTGTCATTTTCTATTTTTATAGCGGTTTCTTTATAAAGAATTAATCTATTTTCTTCGTCAAACGTTAATGTTTTTCTTTCTAAAAATGGAATGGGGTCTATCGGTCTTTCAGCTATAATAAGGGCTCGAAGTTTGTAACAAACTCTAGCTAACTCATCTTCAAAATAAGATGAGCCTTATGTAGTTCGGTGTGTAAGAGGTGATGTTATAAAGAAAAAAAATTTTTAAGGGAAATTACCAAAGTAGAAAGGGTATACGTATGCTAGATACATATGACGTCACGGGGTACCAGTATGCCGTCTCTGGGGTACCAGTATTCCCGCGCTGGGGTACCAGTATTCCCTCTCTGGGGTACCAGTATGACGGATCGGTCGTCTGAGGTGGCCCCTTATCGCTCGGCCTTATCTCGCTTCTCGATAATCGGGAAATGGAATTTAGTAAAAAAATAATAAATGTTAATAATAAATAAAATAATAAATGAAAAAATGAAAAATGTTAGAATCAGTAACAGTAAATTATTGAAAAAATTATTGAAAAAATTAGTGAAATTGTATTTTTTTAAGAAATAACAAGGAAGATATCGGTATTTTTTGAGAGTTTGTTACTTGGGATAATTTTAGAATATTTCAAGTTTTTTCTGTTTTTAATATTTTTAATATATTACCGATTTGTATATTTTTAATGTCTGCATATTTTTATTCTATATATTTACCGATTTTCAATATTTTCCTGTATTAATATATTTACAAATTTAAAGAGTGATATTTTACGAGTCAGTGGAAAAACGTAAAAGAGAAAACCCTGAAAATCAACACTACATTGTACAAGTGATGTATATATATATATATATATATATATATATATATATATATATACATAAGCTTTACAACTGTGTGTGTCTGTGTAACCAGCTAGTATTAACGTATTAGAAAGTGTACAAGAACGAATGGAGATGTACGAGTCGTGAGGGTAATAGTAGCGCCAGAAATAGAATGGCCCCCGTTAGAACGAACGCTACACTTGTGCGGGTGCATGCGTACTCCAAAACTTGTATACCGTCTAGGATACGTGTTTGCCGGATCGAGGCCCTATATAACGCGACGTCCCTTATCGCTCCGGTCTTATCTCGCTTCTCGATAATCGGAAAATAGAATTAAATAAGAAAATAATTTGTAAAAAAGAATATAAAAATATATCAATAAATTAAAATAATTAATGTTAATGAAAAATAATAAATATTAATAATAAATAAATATATCAATGATAATAAATTATTAAAAAATTATATTTAAAAATTAGTAAAAATTGAAGAAAAAATTTTTTATTCTAAGACTGAAATATTAACTTTAGAGAAAAAATGATGGAAGGGTATGGAAATAAATAGAGATATTTTGGATTGATACGTTTATTTTTTATAAAATTATTACAACGACGATAAAAGTATATAAGTTTCGGAGTAATATGACTTTGCAAGACTTACATGTATTTTTTATTTACATATATATTTAAAGTCAAAATTTTTTGTACCCATTTCTTTCAGGGATAGAGTATGTGTTTGTAGAAATTTTTTGTGAATACTGTTTCCATTGTGAGTCTTTTGTTTAATTTTCTGACTCTTTACTGTCATTTTTTCCGATTAGAGGAGTGCGATCGCCAGCGTTACCCGAGCTCGGTGCCTGACCCATCTTTAATGGTGTCTTGATAACAAATAAGTATGGTAACAAAGTCAAAAAATATTGGAAGCTATTCACATACACATATATACACACGCACACACAGGCATACACATTACATAATATTTCTTGCTTTAGACACTTGATTGCACTGGGCACATATAATTTCTTTTCTATTTTTTTGTTTCTTTTTTACATTCATGATTCGGTTAAATAATATAACGCTTAATCTATCATTATCCTTTATATCGGTTAAAAATAACGTACAAAGCATGTTAAGAGAATAATTATGAGACATGTAAAACAAAAAATCGACACAATACTGCCCACACACATCAGAATTGAGGTTCTGTAGTTGTTGTATGTTCCACTCGTACACTCGGCAGTTTCTTCTAAGGCAATCGATGTGATCTGGTACGGTTGGGGGTAATCCATAGCTGTCAAAGTAAGTCCCCTGTCCATCGAAATCGACGTAAATTGCAACCCAATGAGACCCTGGTTTTGAGCTTTCATCGAGATTAACTACAAGGGCACACGGTTTTTCTCAGATTAAAGGAATCTTGTCTGCAGGAAACACACCCACTGCCTTGGCAGGAATCTTTTTGAGACCCTTCAGCACTTGCAACGAGTTCATCACTGATATTATCGTAGATATTTTTTTCTGTAATATCGTTCTCACTGCTGCTTAAATTTTCAATGACAGTAGTGGGGGTAGAGCAGTCGGTTGTCCGTGGTGATTCTTTATCTAGATCTGATTCTTTAATTTTATTATGAATATTGTTGATTTTATTTTTATTAAAATTATAATAATGCAGAGCACAATTTATATTAAATGAAAAGTCTTTATTTAATCCATACAAAATAATTAAATTAAATGATCTCTCTATACAATAACGAAATACAAGTTCTGGCTTTAACAGACGGACTTGAACTGAACTGAACGACGACGAGACGCAACTTGATTCTCTTCAACTGTCTACTAAATATTCTCAATAGGTGGTGACACCTAGTATGAGTGTGTATATTTTCAACACTCCCTCCCACACTCATACATATTTTAATTAAAAGAGTTGTAACATCTCTCTCGTTCTTATTGATTCTGTTCTGATCGTTCATTTAGTTCCTGTAATATAGAGAAAGTTTGTTAATAACTTAACTAAAATACATATCAGAAATATAATCAGTCAATGTTATCAGTCGTTAAATATTTGTTTGGTCAGTCGTTCATGTAATTCAAATGACAAAGGTTTTGTGAATGCATCAGTTATCTGACTTTTAGAGGAAATTCAACTGACATTAATTAAACCTCTAGTTACACATTCCTTTACATAATGTTCTTTTATTTCGGTCATATGTCTTAATTTGTTTTCACTTCCAGTCTTAACGCTTGCTTCTGCTGCCTTGTTATCACACCATAATAGAATTGGTGCTAATTCTTGTTTTAACAATCTTTTAAAATTTGATATAAGGATATCAATTCTTGAGCGCATTCGTTTATAGAAACATATTTCTGTCCGTGAGTTCTTCAGGATGTTGTGTCTTCGAAAAACTTGATCACATAGCTACTGATCGTGAGAGAATTTTTGCAGTCATCAAAACTTGCATCTGAAAATCCTTGTAAACAGTCGTTCTGTCCTTTATATCTAAGTTTAAAGTCTTTTGTTCTTCTTAATTATTCAAATACTCTTTCAATCTACTACCAGTCATTTTTCAGTAAAGTTGATTTGGTGTCTGCATAGAGTATTTATCTCATATGCAATATCTGGCCTGCTTGCATTGGTTTCTTCTTTTCTTTACGCTGTCTTCTCTTCCTATTGGCTACCTGATTGATTACCATAGGTGTTCGTTGGGTGGGTGATTGATCCAAACTAAACTTCTTTAGCATTTTGTTTATTTATTGTTCTTGCTTAATGCTCAGTATCCTTTTTTTTCTGTCTTATTTTATTCTGAGCCTAAAGAACTTTTAGTCTCACCAGTTTCTGTCATTTTAAATTCTTTCTTTACATTTGTCTTCATTCTTTCAAGCATCTTTACATTGTTGCAAACTAGAAGGATGTCATCTGCATACTATATCAAGATAAGAAATCCGTCTTTTTCTTGCTGAGTAAATAGACAAGGCTCATTGTTGAATGATGTAAGTCCATATTTCTTTACTGTCTCTTTAAATCTTTCATTCCAACATTTTAGACTGACTTTCAAATCGTATAAAGAATTTTCTAATATACACATCTTGTTTTGTTTGATCCTTTCATAAGCAGTCATCCCTTCAGGTATTTCCATATATATCTCACTGTTTCAATATTCATTTAGAAAAGCTGTCTTCACATCCATCTGACATATTTCTAAATCCAATTGGTTTGCCATTGTCAGTATAGATCTAATTAAATGTAATCGTGAAACCGGTGCATATGTTTCTTGTATATCATACTCATTTCTGTCTTTAAAACTATGAATCACTAGTCTGGCTTTATATCTTTTTTTACTGACTTCTTTCTTTTAAATACCCATCTTGAATGTATAATGTTTGATCTTTTTCTGTCATTCATTACAATTGATCTGTCAACTTATTTTCATACATTATTCTTATACATACATTCTAATTCTTCAATAATAGTTTTGGTCCATTTTTTTTTTTTTTTTTTTTTTTTTTTTTCTTATATCTTTTGGCTTTATGGCTTCCAAGTGTGTACTCAGGTCATTATTTATTTCTGCTAATAAAACATAAGTTTCTTTATTTATCTTATTTTCTGTACTTGTTTGTGTTTCCATTTATAATTCAATCTGTCGTTTTGTTTTCTCTCCCTCGAATTCTTGTTACTTTTTATCAGTCTTATTATTTTCGTTTCTTGGTCGTCTAACTGGTCTTTTGACTTTCTCTCCCTCCGGTTTTTGTATTCGTGTTTCATTTTCTCTGTCTTCTAATACAAAATTCACAAACCATGTATCTTTATCTTTTCATAAATTTGTTTCTTAGTCTTATATATCAGCTGTTGCATATCTGTCCTTGTAGACGAATTTTTCGTTGAATGGTACATCTTTGTTTTCGTATAGTTTACATAAAACCCATTGTGTCTGAATTCATTATTTGCAAAGGTTCAATTATTCTATGCTTGACTGTCTTAAATGGCAATTTGTTAAACTTTGCAATCATACACACTTCACAGTCTTTCAACGTATCATCAAATACAGCCTGTTTTAAAGTTTTGATATTAGGAAATTTTAATTGTAATTTTCTTAAATAATCAACTGATGCATGGTCCATTCGAAAATGCCACAACATAGCATAATTGTTTGTATTTATTTTCTCCGTTGCTTTTGTATTTTCAGTTTCACATTGAGATTCTTCACTGACTTTAATCTCATGTAATTTATAAATATTTCTGTCTGCAATCTAAATATTTTTCTTCTTTGACTGTCTGAGTTTTTATTTTATTTTTTTTTTTTTTTTTTATTAAATTGATTATTTTCTTCAATATTCTGTTCTTCATTCATTCTACTTGTCGTTACATATACTAGAACCTGTCTTTGTTTTTAATTATTTTCTGCGTTTCTTATTCAAATTCAATCAACCAATATGGCTGATCATATATTGGTAAGGATGAAAAATTTTCATTTAAGTTTCCCATGCAGATTACTCCGACTAAAATAATAAATTTTCCATCAGTCGTATTTGTTTACACGCTTCCTTCTCCCTTAGATTTAAGATTTACGCTGCAGTCTTTATTTGCGCATTGGACTCCATCCAGTTGTTTAATAAATGTCTTGAAAATCAACTTTGAATTTGTCAAACGTTCTGTCGCACCACTGTCAGCACTCGGTTCATTAGTCTTCTTGTTTCTAGATTCTAATTGGTTAAAACTGCCTCCTTTTTGATATTTTTCTCTGTTGTATTTTACATAATTTTCTTGTCTCCTTTAATTGACAGATTTTGCTCGTTTTTGATTGACATTATTAATTAGATTAGCTATCTTACTTGTGAATGTTGTCCGACTTGTACTTTCTTTACTTTTATTATTATAATATTTTGATTCATACTTTTTTCTGTCTTTCTGTCTCGAGTGTCCCTGACGCTTTGGACATGTTGAGATCACATGGTCACGGGTAAATCTCTGACAAAAGTAACACTTCTTTATGCTATTTCTCTGTCGTGGGCAGTCACTGGCACAGTACCCATAACTGTCGCATTCAAAACATCGCACTTTCTGTATCGCCCTTGATTTGACCGTCATAGCTGTCGTTTGATGGCTTTCAACCTGTATAATAAGTAACTTTAGTTTATCATAAGATAACCCTTTCACTGTAACACTTTCTGTCATAAAACTTATTCCTTCTACTTGATGTACTTTGCTTATGATAGTATTATAAAAGAAATCTCTTTCGTCTTCTTCAGCCAACGATTTAACTTTTGGCATGTCATTATAACCTCTTACTATTTCTTCAAATCTGTCTATAAAATTAACTGCCTTTTCTTTCGCTGGATTATACTGTATGTTGTATTTTTTTTTTTTTTTTTAATACTAGATGGAGTTACATTTACCTCGCTTTATTTAATTTCTTTAATTCTGTTCAACAATTCAACTGGATCTTTAATTTTCATAACTCTAGCATGATAGTCTTTATCTATTCTATTTAATAAAATATCACGAACTTTCATTTGCTACAATAGTACTATCTACAACATACAATAAGTCCAGCGAACTTAATTCAGACATAAAATAATCCAAAGTTTTCAAATGTAATTTGAGTCGTTAATTTATAATAGCGTTTTACTGGTCCGTCTTTTCTAGTCAATCCGGTTTTGATAATTTCTGTCAACTGTTTAAAAACGTCTAAAATACTGTCGTTTTTTTTTATTAAATCTTTTATCAACCTTTATTTGTATTAAACGCGATATTTTCAGTTTATTTACCGGTCCTAAGTGTTCGTCCAAGACTGTCGAGTTTCCGAAACCTTCTGCGTTAAGTGTATAATTTTCAAAATCATTATTTACCTTATATGTCGTTTTGCTGTCTTTAGATTTATCTGTCCTTTCTGACTCGTTACCTGTAGTCATCCTCCTTTCCCTGTTCAAATTCCTCCCTCATTGCGTTCAGAGCCTGGCCGTCAAAGACGCACATGGCACTTCTCTCCTTCACCATCAGAGCCATCAAATCGGCATCTCCTTTCTGCTCTATTCTTCTTTTCTTCGCCTCTCTTGCTCTTTGCCATTTCTGCCTTAACTGTATTGAGTTTATCCATTACCTTGTCCAATTTGTCGGATAGGTCTGCCAATTTTGTTTCAGTCATTTCATTGATTCTGTTTTCTGTCTCCGTCTTTATTTCTGCCGTTTCACTCGTATTGTAATGCCTATCTGTCTCTTCTCTGTCTTTAGCTCCGTCTTTGTTCTTATTTTCATCTGTTTTTCGTCGTATACATATTTTTCCAATACATCATTCAATTTTGCTGTCAAACCTTTGATTTGGTTTTGTCTTTTCTTATCTGTCGCTATTTGACCTCCTGCAGTTACTTTAACTACAGTTTTCACAGAGCCGTCTTCAAAACCGTCACTTTATTCTACTTTCTGTTCTGTCTCGTTATATAGCCCTTCCGTCTTCTCAGTCTCATTGCTGTCGTTAATTCTGTCTTTTCTCTCTTTCTTATCAGTCATAGCGTGGCCACCTGTCGTACAATAGGGCATATATAATCTGTCTTCACTCTGTCTTCATCTCTGTGACTGTCCTTATCACCAGGTCAAATTCTTCACTCGTAACGTGCTTGTCAACTATATAGGAATAGTAAACCAATATAAATAAAATTCATATAATTTTGCCGAACACAAGCAAAACTAGATAATTTACGTTAGAGTTATATATATATATATATATATATATATATATATATATATATATATATATATATATATATATATAGAGCTTAATAGACCGAACACAAGCCCTTCAAGCTCAATATATCTATCAAAATAAAGTGAATCAACCTAGTATGCCGAACACAAGCAATATTAGGTAATTCATATTTATGACAATTTAAGAGAATCAATCTAACATGCCGAACACAAGCAATGTTAAATCAATCAAATTTGCCAGTTATTTATGTATATTTTCATATTTATAATTATACATATGTGCTATTATTTCCATACACAATATACTGAACACAAGTATTATTATGTATGTGAAAGCAGCAACTATGATCGATCAATATTATTTTTAAAACCATGGATATATTTATTAAAAAATATTTTTATATACGTATGTTCAAGCTTAATAAAATAAAATTTTTAATTTGAAATAATCATTATTCATTACTTAATTTGTATTCAATTTGTCATAATTTTGAATACAATGCTGCCTTCAACAACTGTCATATACATATTCTCATGAGGATGTTTTGTGAAGTTGCAATAAACTTCTTTCCTCTGTATAATGATAATTTCAATTAATTGAATATTCTTAAATATATTTTTCTTAAAGTCGTTCTTTTCTGTCTTTTTTTTTAATCGGTCTTTTGTATGCATTTACGTAAACTTTATTTTTGTCCGCTTTGATTTAGTTCGTTTCGCTTCACTATTTCTGTCTCTTTCTTAAGCTGTCATTGTTATTGCGACGACGCGCACGCTCCTATACATATACGATCACACTTATATACTGTCTCTTTTCTTTATGCTATAACCATGTTATACGTACATATGTATATGTATATACCTGCGAGTTTATTCTCGCCTTTTAGCAGTCACCGTCTTTCTATCTTTTTCTAATTGCGCACGCACGTCTTCACGGTCTTTTTATTGTACACGGCGTCGATGTCTTTTCATCAACTCGACTTGGGCCTATGGCCGCCATGTTTGTGTGCATTATTATATTTCAATTTTTAGAAGTCAGGCCAATGCCTTTCTTTCTTCAAGCAATTATACTTAGTATTTCAACATAAAAACGCGTCCGTTTTTACATTCATTTTTAATTATAGCGAAATTTAACCAAATTCAAGCGGCACTTTTTGCAAATATTATTTTTTAACCGGTTTTCATTTATTTCTGTCTATACCGTCATAAATCTGTTCAGACCTCGCGCGAGCATCCACTATACATACATATATATATATATACACACCTATACACACATATATATATATACATATACATACATACACATACATAAAAACCTTCTTCACTTCGTGTTGTCGTTTATTCAGTCTATCAATTTTATTTTGTGCGTGCATGGTCTTTTCTCTCGTTCTAGATACATACACACACACGCACACACAAAGCATTAAAAATAATTTTTCTCGTGCACGCATGAATCTGTCATACTCAAACACATTGCGTCATTTTACCCAACATGGCGACTCATTTTATTTCTCTCTCACTCCCTCTCTCTCTCTCTCTCTCTCTCTATAGACTAGCGCACGACGCTATCTATTCTCTGTCCTTTTCTTTCTTTCTATAAGCGTGCATGCGACGCCATTACTGTCTTATAGAATTGAGAGAGAATAAAGACAAATTCTCACCCGGAGTCAACTCCTTTTTCTTTTTCTTTCTTTCTCCTTTTTCTCCCCTGCTGTCCTTCGTCCTGTCTTTTTGTTCCTTGACTCGCCATCTCTGACGCTTCAACCAGGAGATAAAGAACAATAAAACAATTCACCAAACAGACTGACGCACGCTCCAAACCACACAAACTCCTTTCTCAATTTTATTAAATAAAATGCGCAGTTAAAAGCACTTGGGCTCATAACCTATTAAAATTATAATAATGCAGAGCACAATTTAAATTAAATGAAAAGTCTTTATTTAATCCATACAAAATAATTAAATTAAATGATCTCTCTATACAATAACGAAATACAAGTTCTGGCTTTAACAGACGGACTTGAACTGAACTGAACGACGACGAGACGCAACTTGATTCTCTTCAACTGTCTACTAAATATTCTCAATAGGTGGCGACACCTAGTATGAGTGTGTATATTTTCAACAATTTTTTTCTTGACTGTCGGGCTCAGTGATGGATTTCGAGGATGCTTTATACATTTATGTATATCTATATATTAGGATATCCATTAGCCAACTTCAGAGTATACCGTAGAATTAGAGTATAAGCAGAATATATTATTCTGTAGTATATACTCTGAAGTTGGCTGTTGGATATCATATAAGCATCTTCGAAATCCATCACTGGTCGGGCTCGTCTGTTGATTCTTCTTTTTGTATCGGTATATAAATTGTTTTCATGAGTCAGGCTTTTAACTTGTATACACGAGTCAAAGCACAGCTAAAATTTTCTCCTTTTATACCGTGATAGAAACAATAATGATTGCTTGTTCGTGGTAAATTTTTGAAGAAGGGACAGTTGTATACTTCTAGATTAATAATCTGTCGAGAAAGAATTCGTTCAAATAATTCTTGTTTTCGCGCGCCTCGCACGAAAATACGTACTACGTCCCTTGCGACTTCACGTAGTACATTATATACATCGTCTAGATTTGATTCACCGTCGAACCACGTGATCCCGTGATGAAAGCACGATAAGTAGCTGTTTGTTGCTAATAATCCTCTTGTTAATTTTGAACAGCTGTAAGGCGGTTTTATCATCCAGTGTGAGACGAAATTACATTCGAATCCGAAAACAGCGATTTCTTTCGGTAAAAAATCTCCGTCTTTATCGTGAAATGCTTGAATGTCGATTATATAATCTATTTTATCCATAATGCTGGCGAGAAGATTACGACTGGACTGTAAAAAGGGTATAAACAGACTGATAGTTCGAAAAGTTTTTTGTGTCATGTTTTCATTTATCCGAAGCGGTAATGTAGAGGGGAGGGAAAGAAGAGTTTTACGAGTTATAATCAACAACGATTTGACGGGCAGCGTCTATTTCTAATACGTTATCAAACTCTGCATAAACAACACAATTTATAGTTTTCGATAACGCTTTATCAAACCCTACTTCTATTCTAACTGTACTGTTTTTACAAGATTCCAGTGACCGGCAAAGTGCGCTGAAAGATCTGGCGAAAAATCGAAAGCGAAAAGACAAAATCCATTTGCGTAATCCTGTCTATCAATATCGTTTCCCTCGTTCATAAAATGTATCCCTGTGCCTGAGAATAATGTATGATATGCCTCTATGTATTGAGGTGATTTTTCATCAAACTGTGGTTGCAAGGGTTTACTCAGTATTTGTTGTCCGTCAACGTAAAGAGACAAAAAGTTTATCGAATGATTTTTAAAATTAAACGGATTAAGTTTTTTGTCTCCGTTGAAGGCCTTGTTATCAACAAACCCGATTATAATTCTTTTCAGTAGCTGGCCGACAATAACATTTTCTAAAGATTCCCCCATTATACCGCTGTGCATAGTAAAGGTTTTTACTTCTACACGCGTAAGAGCATATTTGGCTGTAGTTGAACTTAGAGCTTTTGCATGAGCAATCATGACGGTCGGACTTATTTTTACACGACGTACAAGTAAAGTTGCCTCTGTTATATGAACTCCGTAATTATTATCCGAAGCATCCATTAAACAAAAAATATCTTTGGAGCGAACTAGTCTCAAACGCATTTCGACCCCATTAAGCAGAAATCGATCTTGGTTAAAAACGTCGCAGTGTAAATGTCCTATTAAATCGACGGTCTTATTGTTCGATAAAAAGTTTTGTCTTATTCTTAAGCCTGTATTTTTTTCTGATCCGGGAAGTTCATCCATTTCACCTGCGGTATCGCTGGCCCATAAAACCGATGTTATATGCGATTGTTTTGCAGCTGGTCCGTAGTTTAAAAGAAATTCGAGATATGCTCTGTAAGGGTATGCGTTATTTCGTGGTGAAACTAATTTATTATTAAAGTATACATCAACCTGGTTGAATAGCGAATGTAAAAAGTTGTTGATTGATGCTACGAGACCGTCTGTCTCCTTCTTGTACGGTGTCAATTTTAAACTCACTTTGAGCATGGTATGCGCTAGATCTAAGTAGTCCTCGTTTTGTGAATTTACACAGAATTCGATCGGACTGTCGTCGCTCAAAGACAAAACGGGTTTGTAAAATACTCATCTGCTCGATTCTATAGCTGTCTGTGTAGGAGGTAGCGAGAAAATATGAAGCTCTGTCTTGAGACAAGCTTCCGAATAATTGTGTAAAAAAGACATTTTTAATCAAATATATCACCAACTTTTTTTATTTTCTTGTTATTAATTTTCACTATTTTTTTAATATTACGTTCTTTTTTGTTTGTTTTATTTTTCTTCTTACTTGCACGTTTAACTTTAGTCACTTTGGAGCGTTTTATTTTCGATTTTGAAGCGATCCGTCACGCAGCGGAAGTGGGAGAAGACTGTTGATATCGTTTGCGTGTGGATGTTTTATACCCCGATCCCTCCATCATTTTATTTATTTTATCGGCAGCTTTACGTTTAAGATTTTTTCCCGATTCATTCATGCGATTCTTAAAAGATTCTTTAAAACTCATATTATTTTCACCAATATCCCCAAGAATATTAGCGCCTGCGCGCAGAGCTTCCTTACCAACAGCACGAGCACCTTTAGCTAAGAACGGTAATGCACTCCAAAACAATCCAGAAAACCAAGACCCCAATCCATGGCCACGCATCCACGGTGCACCAACAAAGACGTTTCTTACCCCTCTCCCCTCTACCACTTGATGTTGATAATATACATCGTGAATGCTCATAATTATTTCTTCAATACTCCCTTTTGAAATGTAGTGCTACCGTCACTGTCCCAAACTCGAATGCTATAGGTTTACCGAATGAATCTCTTATATCTATATCAACAATCTGAAATCTATTGTTTAGAAGTGGAACACAATTAACAGGCGTAAATCTTTTGACTATCGTATATCCAAAATTAAATTTATTTGCTTCAATATTAACAATTCGTAACAGAGGCGCGTGAGTATCTCCTACTATTGACGGTGCGCAAAGATTAGAGTAAACGAAAAGTTGATCAGGAATAGCTCTTGATAGGCTCGCTGGCTGATCACCTACTAGCGTGAGGCCTGTATTGTTTGTCCCTTTTTGTTGCGTTGCATCGTAAACTGCATATGTACCATTTTCAAAACCTAAAATACGTTTCACGTTATCCGTGAATTCAGCTTATTTTTTATTCTGAAACTGCTTTAAATACACAAAACCACCTTTTTCATTGTATGAGAGTTTTTCACGCACTTCGTTTTCGTGAAATTTAAGTAAACCATCGTTTATAGCATGAATAAGAGTGTGCATAGAGTTATACGTCCCGTGTTGAAAGGAATTTACTCCTTTACTTCCTTTATAGTCAGTGATTATTGTATCTTTAACTTGTGAATGAAGACTAGAGCACGGTATATGAATTTCAGAGATTGCAACAACCCACTTACCTATCAATTGTACTTAATGAGGTAATCGTGTTGAATAATTTGTAGTAGGGTTGTTTGGGAAATATTTTAAACTACTGTTGCTTGGTAGTACAATGGTAAAATCGTTTTAATTCATTATTACAGTTTTTTCAACTCCGAAGCGGGAACCCATGAATTGAATTTATCGGGATATCCAACCCAACTTATGTAATACTGTTTTTTCGATCCTTTTCCTTTGCTACCCAATATCTTATCGATTTTAAACTCTTGCTGCTCTACTCTTTCTTTATCAACGACAAAAAGTTCTTCGGGATAAAAAAAAACTTCAATTTTTTCTCCCTGCAAGTCGTGTAACTCATTAATAAATAAATTCTGTCTTTTTAAAACACGGAATATTTTAAATATTTCTTCACTCCATGATTTAGTTGCACCTTTTTCAAAAACGTTTTTTTCTCTACTTATACGTACATTCTGTCCAGTTTTGAATCTAGGTTTTTTACGAACAGGCTGTCTCTGCTGTGCACGTTCAACTAACTTTTTTCTAGTTACACTCGCGTTATAAATAGTCACTGAAGCTGGTGGCATTTTAATAGTCGAATGAGGTGTCTTATTGTATGCGTCAACTATATGTTGCAAGACGTCTATATAACGTTTTGTATTTTTGAACGTAAAATATCGATACATACGTTCTTTTAAGGTTCTGTTGAAACATTCTACAACAGCCGCTTTAACATCAGGATTTGTAACTACACGATATCTTATATCATTGTCTTTAAGAAATTTTTGTAATGCCCCTCCAACAAATTCTTTTCCACGATCGGTTTGAAGCATAGAAAGATAGCGGATTTTGTTAGAGTCTATTATTTTTTCAAAACCTTTAGTAACTTGCTGGCAAGTCTTATCGCGCAAAGGTTGTACCCACATGAATTTACTTAAAACGTCAATCACAACGAGTAAATAGCCGATGACGTCATTATAATTTTTTAATGATGTTAATTGTATGAGATCTGTCCCCCATACTTGATCAATAGAGTCAACATCGTAATATAAGCGTGGGAATTTTTGACGTATAGTTTTTCGTAAAGTATATGTATCGTGCTTCGTTAACCATATTTTAATTTTTTCCGAAGAAATTTTTTTTTATTTACTCTGATTAAATTTCGTGCTCCTGAAAACCCTGCTTCATGTTGTGGATCAAAATATTCTTTTTCTAAAATATCCATTTTATATTAAATTAGTTAACCATTTTTTATTCAACTTTGATGTTGAGGAAAACATGAACTTCTGTTTATTTTTCTTTTTTTCAGAGCTACTGTTGGGACTCTTTCCAGATAAAACTGTGTTATCTAAAAACGAAAAGAAATTATCACTTTTATCACGTAATTTTGTTGAATCATTAACTTCGCTATCTTCTTTATTGGATGTTATACTATTTTGAAATTTTCTTTTCTTATTCGAAGATTGTTTAACGTTGTTCAATTCCCACAATTCATCATTATCGACAAATTCGCGCGGTGTGTCGATATCTCGAAGTATCTTTGCAAACCGTTCTCTCCCCGCGGCTTCTACTTTTCTTCTATTCTGTAAAGCATCATTTATTAAATCGATGATATTCGAATGTTGAATTTTTTCGCCATCTATATGTACAAGACCTTTTTTGTTCCACGTAATGCGATCTTTGCTGGATTTTAAATAGTTTAATAATAATTCAGCTTTCTTTTTATATAAATTTGGGACACTTTCTAGTATTGAAAAACTGTCCAAAGCCTGCTTCTCATCTTCACTTGTTTTTAAAAGCGAAAGTTTTCGTTTTTCCTCGTCGATAAAAAATAGATATCTCTGTAACGTTTTCAAGTAATCTTTCAGTTTTTCTTGTTCGTTTTCGTAAGTTGTAGAATCCAGAATTTTTTTCATTTCATTATCCAATTGGGATAACGTATTACCTACTGTTTGAGTAGATTCCAGGGCAGGCGATCCTACACTAGTATCAGTAATTTTACGATCGTTATTTTTTTCATTTTCCCTCGGCATTCGTTCAAGTTGTTCTTTAGATAAGAGTATCATTTTCTTTGCTCTCTCCATTTTTTATTTTCTTATTATTAACGAGAACAATGTATCCAGTATAGGTTGTAATAAAAACGGTAAAAAACTCCCTCCCGTTTGAACTATGGTACGTTTTTTTACTTTCCAAGAATTCTTACTTTTTTTAGCTAATTTTCTTAAAATATTTTTATGTTTTTTAAATTTATTTTTCTCACACTCTTTTAAATTGACAGTACCCTTGAGTACATTTAACGCGCACTCACAAATGTGATTTATTAATTTTTTATCTGCTAAACGCAGCAATGCAACGCGCTGATTTTTATCAGAATGTCTTAGCGCCTGCAAGAGGGCAACATACTTTTTTTCAAACGGAGAGTTCCGTAGCAAACGTCGATCTCGCCGACTACTTTGGGGAGTGTCTTTCTCCATAGTCCGATCTAAACTGAATCGTTACGACGTGTGATAAAGCTTTTATTGTCAAAGATTTAATGCGTATGCGCTATGAGTATATTTAGGTAAATAAACGTATTGATACTCATCGTCCGGGAATATACTTTTTCGAAATCTAACTTCATCTAAAGTATCTTGTTTACAATCAATCATTAAATATCCAAAACCTTGAGCTGTTGCATCCTGATACGCTTCTTGTAAAAATTTTGAATCTTCGGGGTATATTTGTTTTGCTAAATGTTGAATCTGCGCACGGTCTCGTGGATTTTTAAATAAAATTATGTACGAAGAATTTAAACTTATATCTCGTGAATGAGTACCTTTGTGAAAGATGTTTTGTGTACGAAACAATACGCTGATATTTTTATGGTGACTGCCTTTGGTAAATAAGTTGACAACTATATGATTCGACGATTCACCCATCAAATCATCGATGATTAAAAGTTTTTTAAAGTGGGGATCGTTTGAGTAATCTTCTGGTTTAGGCAGTCCCTCGCGAAATTCAATTTTGTTTCCGTCTTTAATAAATTCGTCGTTTTTATATCCGTCTTGCCACCCGGCGTGATAAAATATAATTCGATCCATGCTAGCATCGATAATTTCTTCACGAAATTTTAATAATTTTTTAGCAAAACTTGTTTTTCCGCTACCAGTAGGACCGCCCAGCAAACAAGTAAAGGGATGACGCCACAAAGTATTCATGTTTGTTACTGATAAATATTTTAATAAAATAATATATATACAGTTATAATAATCAAACAGCGTCTCTATAAGCCTTATAGTGTGGGGCCTCCGCGGCCAGCACGCTGAAACTGCTAGCGGTGAAATAAGAAAGCTGGTCGCGGGTTCGTAAGGCTGACGACCGCGCGCGTATTAGCCAAGTAAGCGGCGGCTCAAACAGCAAGTTAGATACGATAAGGCTTACGAGCGCGCGTGCGCCTACTAGCTTTATGAGCAGCGGCATACGACCAGCGCTGCTTGAAGCTATTCGATACGCTTAGGACTCCAACATTGTCTCTCTACGGCTCAAATTGCGTTACTAACATCTCTAGTTTATAGCTTGTAGTTTACACTAAACTCTGAAAGACATCACACCCTACTAGCTGCGGGAGATAAGTTAAAATTTATAGTTCACCAGTTGTCAAAATAAGTAGCCGAAAAAAAAAATAAAAATGTGCTGTGGTTTAATACATTTATTTTTTGATAAAAATTATTACAATTATAGCAGTTTTAAAACTACACAGAATACGGTTTTACATACTAATACAAATATGAAATTATAAAATAAATATTACACACAAAACTTTAATATCGATTATACTTGAAACTAATCGTTTACAATTTTTTAGTTTTAGTATTACTTTACACAAATGAGTCTTTATCGATTAGAAATCCATAACAATTTGGATCTCTTATTTTTTAATAATAGTCTTTCTACAGTATCAAACTCTAAACAATCTTCACTTCGCCAGGCTACATCAGGTGAATTCAACTCCTTGTAACTGAACTTAACTTTGTAGTTACGGGTGTAAGCTACAATTGACAAGTCGAGGTAATTATTTATTCTTGACTGAAGTTGCGTCTCCACTACAGTCGCTTTTTTATTAATCGGCTCCCACTCCGTTCCACGAAAGTTTTGTTTGAATTTTTCGTTGTATGTACTGTCACTACATCCGAGAGACATGGTAAAGCTTATACCCATATCCTGCGATATCCTTTCAACTAAATATAGACGTTCGTGAGCATAACAAAATATTCGCTCGTTACCTTCACCAAAAGCTATCAATTGACATACAGTATGATGAATGTCCCATACCTTTTTTACTGTCTTCTTGAAAATCTTATTCATGCCTTCTATCACGCTGATTAAGGCCGCTAGCACTAGTGTTGCTGTCATTTTTTAAAAATTTCTTTTCAAAATAAAAAACGAAAATAATCTTTTAATATTTTTAACACAGCTTGGCTATTGAGTCTCGATAAAATTATTTATCGAAAAGAAAAATATTTAATTTCACACTGTTAAGAATAATTCAAAACTGCACGAACAAACACTGGATCAGTTACAAATGCTTGGTTGATGCGTCTCAATAAAATTATTTATCGAAAACAAAAATATTGAATTTTACACTGTTAAAATAATTTAAAACTGCAGAAACAAACACTGGACCAGTTAAAAATGCGTAGATTTCAAATGGCTGTAGAAGCGAACTTTACTTGGTAGAGGTGAAAAAACCATTTGACGTGTATATTTCCTCTAAAAAAAACTTTGGGAATATACTTACGTAAAAAAATATGTCATTGAAAACCCTTAACATACCTCTTTTTAATATCTTTACAAGTTTTTATAAAAGATCAAGGACTAGCATGCTGACAGTTGTATTTGACCGCTTAAAAAAACATATGTATCGAATTTTGCTAAGTTTTCTAAGCTTTTACTTTTTAACTCTTGATAAAACATATGTAACAACATTCCAGTACTCTCTTATTTTTAACAAACCAAATACTTTTTTATTTATTTCAATACACCCATCCTTTGTCATACTTTTTTCTTAAAATTTTTCTTTTGTAAATTTTAAAATAGAAAATATTTCTTTACACTTTTTATATTTAAAATTGAAAACTTTTCTTTGAACTTTTATTAATTTATAAAATAGAAAATTTATACTCTCGTAAATATTGAAAAATCATTTTCACTTTGAATTATATTTTAACAAATATAATCTTATTTTAGTTCTTAAACTAAAAATTTTTCTCTAATCTTTTGATTTTTAAAACTCAAAATTTAATCTTTCATTTTTTAAATGTATACTTCGAATTTTAAAATAGAAAATTTAGCCACATAGAAGGTTGCTATAACAGCGAGTGCGCGCGAGGGATAAGCCTCATCAAAATTGCAAGCATTCTGATCGCGGCGCGGTAGCATTTTGAACGCCACGCGATGTCCATCCTCTGTAAAGCTTATAGAGATATATATTATATAACGACTTTAATCTTATAATATATTCAATGCTCTCTGTCGGTGTTTTACTGACTTGAAATATTTTCCATCTACTCGTACGCGAGATAAGAATATACATAAACTAGATAAGAGATTATCGAAAACATTCTATTGCTTCCACACCACATCTCGATATATGCGTATACCCTATAGGGTCCAGTCACACAGTTTTCTGATGCTTCAACAGTGACACAACGTGAGTACTCGAACAAACGTCTTATCGTAGTTCGACACTTTTAACGAGTGTAGAATAGTATAATTGTTAAAGTTACGGCTTTTTCAATTTCGGGGTTCGCGGTCTAATATACACGTGTGTGAAGTAATTTTCAAGTGAAAATATAGTAGTTTTGTCGTCTAAAATGGCTCAAGCAATGGTGAAAAGAAAAATAAATTTTACGAGTTCTCTGGAAACTGAAAATAGTAAGCCATCGAAAAAAATTACAATGACCGAAACTTATACTGATAAGTCTAAAACATATTCAAACGCTAATCTGCTTGCAACCACTTATCCGCTCAATAACACAGGCAGTGAAAGAACAATAGTTGGATTAAAATATAATCAAGAGAATAAGACCTTTTTATCGATGATACAACTAACAAATAATCAAAATTTGAACGGATTGACTTTGGATTCATCAAATTGGTGCCGACTACAAAATTGTTTTCGATACATTTGTTCGTATTTCAAACGGAAAGACATTAAAAACACTCCAACAAAAATTGAACTTAAAGATATAGATGTAACATTCTCATCATTTTTCGCTACAAAAGCAATTATTTTTCAAAAACAAAGTAAGTGTAAGAATGACGCACAAAACAACTGTAAGAAAAGAAAAAATTATTTGCCGGCCATAATTATGCAAAAAAACAAATTTTACGGCTTTAAAAACGCAGCTGTGTGCATCAATGATAGATTTCGACATAATCAGCGTATTGTGCAACAAGTTAATGACTGTGAGGTCTATATAATTTAAGAATTAACAGTTTTAGTTAATGATACCGATTTACGAAAGAAAAACAGTGACCTTGTTGTGAAAAATATATTACACAACAATATGTTTAAAATTCATAAGATTGTAAGAGATAAATTTAATGTTTCAATACACAAAGTTTTTCTCGAATTTTATTTTGATATTAACTATTTAGAATTAGTTGTACTTCACTCCAAACTATTTTATGATAAACTTATAGAGAAACAATCTAACCAATTTTTATTTGAATCTTAACTAATGTAAAATATATTTTGTCTTGTTTTTAATAAACGTATCAATCTAATATATCTCTATTTATTTCTATACCCTTCCATCATTTTTTCTCTAAAGTTAATATTTCATTCTTATAATAACAAAATTTTATCTTTAATTTTTACTTATTTTTAAATATAATTTTTTAATAATTTATTATCATTGATATATATTCATTATTAACATTTGTTATTCATTATTAACATTATTTTAAAATAATCAATTGTGGAAGTATTTTCATACGTTGGTGTAACGCATACACCACCTAAGCATAAGGTGGGATGTTAAAGTCGATGTAGAAGGTCGGAGATACTGGGCAAGACGGTCATTGGCTATTCTATAGGGCATGGTCTCGGTAGTCTTCGGCGCCGTACGACGTACTTCGGCTTTCCGACAGGGAGAACGGTGAGAGGGAGAACGGGTAAGCGATGTAGTCGAGAGCGAATGCACTGATCGTGCAGCATAATAAAGGTCATAATATAAACATCACAAGTTTTAGAGTACGCATGCACCCACACAAGTGTAGCGTTCGCTCTAACAGGGGCTATTCTATTTCTGGCGCTACTATTACCCCCACCAATCGTACATCTCTATTCGTTATTGTACACGCGCTTATACGTTAATACTAGCTGGTTACACAGACACACACAGTTGTAAAGCTTATATATATATATATATATATATATATATATATATATATATATATATATATTGCGACGATTCAAAAATCGCGCTAGACTTAGTACTTGCGCTCAGCCGCTACGAGGCGCTACTCCCGCAACGGGAATAGCGAGCTCCATAGCATATATAAGCAAGCCGCCGAGCCAGCATCAGACTCTCTCCCCTTTCATTGTGTAAGAGTGGGGTTGCTTGGCACAGTGGGAGCTATCCTTACCTACACTCCTGTCTCAAGCTATGTAAGGGTAGGATTGCCCGGCATAGTCTCCTATCTATCCGTCAGTGTAAGGGTGGGGTTGCCCGACACTGACTCCAAGTTACTACCTCCACCATCGCTGGTCGGGGTAGATTCCTCCATTGGTCTTCGACCAAAAAGTCTCCCCCCTCTTCTCCACTCATGGTTTAGAGGGTTACCATCCTAGCTTTCCTGCATTACCTTACTTGGCTCCGTTACCGACCGCGTCGATTATCACTTAGTACGTAAGGACAGGTTAGCTTTGTATCATTTATTTATTAATTCTTTTAATTAATATTATTTCTTTTTTTAATCATTTATATTTTATTCTTTTCAAATATTTAATGAAGATTAATTTCTTTTAATTTATTTTTCTTATTATTAATTCTATTAATTTAATAAGGTTAGGTTAGTTTAGTATGTAAGTTTGAACTTTGGCCTCCGAGAATCAACCATCTGCAGCGCCCTCTAAAAGTCTGACGCCTACGACATCAAGATCTAATCGAGGCAAAAAGGCCAAACGTTACATGGCGCCGCGAACAGGGACTCGATTCATAACCCGCGTTGAACTTCTTTTACCCTATCCATCCGCCATTGTAACCAAACGTTACATGTCACCCGCGAACAAAGACCGGAATTTTTTTTTTATTATTCCTTTTTGTCCCAGTAAATTTGAATTCTAATTTAACTTTACGATTCTGCAACTTAAGTTGCATGGCGTCCGAAAACCTCGCCCGTAATTCCAATAAAAACCTAGATAGGAAAAATCTTTTTATGTAAACTGGTGAATAAGTCATACTCTTCTTGGCCGGCTTATATAATAGGGTATAAAATTATTTTTCTTCTTCCGTCACATATACTAGAATACCGAAATAAAGAAACACTGGGTTTATAAATTGACCCCCGTTGAACTCGCAGAACACCTACGCGACGCTCGTATATCGACATCCGGAACTCTCATAGAGCAACGCGCTTTATTGTTAAGTTATGTATCGCGTCACCCAGACTTGTACACAAACGCACCCGATGACTCCATCGATTATAACGAAGAAACCGATAAAAACGCCGATCTTTTGTTAAATGCACCGTTGTCTTTATCAAATGTCGGAAGTTCAACTAGTAGTACACCGATCATCGTTCAACTCCCTAACGACACCGCACGCACCATTGATCAAATGAGAAAATGGAACGTACACTTTGACGGTAAGGACGTTTACACGTTTTTAGAAAGAATGCAGGACTTAAAAATCGCATACGAAATTCTGGACGCGAAATTCCTCCAAGGATTTCCCGAGTTATTACGTGGAGATGCACAATTATGGTATAGAAACTGCGCTCCTGAAATTAAATCTTTCCAGCAATCAATCACGCGTCTACGTGACTATTATTTGTCTCCCGGTGAATTACGCCATCTTGACTGGCTAATCATAAACCGGAAGCAAGGCGAAAACGAGGACATCCATAAATACGTGACTTCTCTCGCCACCTTAATGCGACGACGCGGCAACATAACGGCACAGCAACAATTAGAAAACATTTACAGCAACATGCAACTCGTTTTACGCCTCCACATACGTAGGTCGGATTTTTCTTCCGTCGAACAATTAATCCAACGCGTCAAAGAAATTGGAGAAGTTAAACTCCAGATGAGAGACACTCGGTCATCCGCTCAACCAACGCGTCCAAACACGGCGGCTTTTACCACACAGCAATATTCGCGCTCGCAGAATTGTTGGAGGTGCAAGGGCAAAGGGCATCATCGTTTCGATTGCACTAACCCCGGAAAGATTTTCTGTTCATTTTTTGGGAAAAACGGTACCATGACTAAAAATTGTCACTGTAAAGGGGCAGAAAGACTCCGAGTAAATCGGCGGCAACTAGGAGCCCGACCGATTCCAACAACTCGTAACTCCCACGAGGCCTACGAAAATCGCTATTTCCTCTATTTCCTACTAGGTAACAAGTCCGTAAAGGCTTTAGTGGATCCGGGATCAATAACTTCTTTCGCGAGACCAGAAGTCGACGACCATTGTTTGCAATCTGGCTAGACCCTTAAGAAGGAGCAAATCATAATCGGTCTAGCAAACGGATCTGAAGCAGAATCAACACAAACTATCTCTGGGGCTGTCACGTATAAAAACCGTCGTTTCGAACATAATTTCTCGATATTAGAAAATCTATGTTTCGATCTGTTACTTGGAATGGACCTGCTAGTTAAAATAGGGATGCGTATCTCGATAGAAGGACAAACGATAGAACCAATCTGCGATCCTGCCAGACAGGTCTTTCTCATTAATACGACGTCCGCCTTAAAACCTTTTTCTCAAAACGAAGAAAGTCAAATCGAATCGTCAAATCCCGCGCCTTTTGAACGGCAACCGCTAAATACACCGCAGTGCAGCACCGCAGAACCAGCGAATCACGTCGCCGAGATCCTGGTTCCTCAATACATCGGGGATCAAAAAGACTGTTGTAAAATGGTTTCCGCTCGTCGCAAATCTATCGATTCCACGCCGGCCTATCCGAAGGACGATAGGGATTTTATAGCCCATGGAGCATTACAAAACCACCTAGACAAGCTCAGTAGGCTAAAAAACGCGCTCCAACACGCGAAAAACAATATCACACAAAGTTTTCACGTGACAGCGCGAGACCGCCGACAAAGCCGCAAAGCTATCGGTCCGTCTAAGAAAAATAGATCTGCTAATCGTAAAAGCACACGACGACCCGATCACCCGTCATGTGCGTACGAAAGATCTTAAACCAACGAATCAACTCGCTGGTTATCCACGCAATGAGCCCGGGATTGTCAGTATCACCACTCCATCTGAAAGCTGCGTCATCAATTGAGGTGGTGCGACGCGAGCACGCAGAGCTACTGGCCAGAGCTTAAACCGTGCACACAACATCTTCGCTCATCCCTCGATCGTTGACTACGATGACTGACCAACTAACCGCAAAGCCTGCGTCTCCACCGACAGGACTAGTACCGTCGCCTGTGATGTACAACAGTGGAAGACATGGTTCCAGTCGGACGTCCGCCGAAACATTAGTAAGAGCAGTAAAAAACACACAACGTGTTTGATAAGATTATAGCTTCCATTTATTTTTACATAAGCATCCTGCACATAAATTGTCTTGCAAGATAGTTTAGATTAGCTTGTTTCTCTTACTTGTAGAAGTAAGCTTAAACATAAGATATAAATTTTTTTCTCTCTTTAATTTGATTTTTCTTAAAAATAGTACTTAATTAATTATACCATTTATGATTAAGGTTACTTAAACTGTTAGTTTAGTTTAGGTTCGTTCGCAAGCTTGACTCTCCCAAGCGAGAGGGGTGTGCGACGATTCAAAAAACGCGCTAGACTTAGTACTTGCGCTCAGCCACTACAAGGCACTACTCCCGCAACGGGAATAGCGAGCTCCTTAGCATATATAAGCGAGCCGCCGAGCCAGCATCAGACTCTCTCCCCTTCCATTGTGTAAGAGTGGGATTGCTCGGCACAGTGGGAGCTATCCTTACCCACACTCCTGTCTCAAGCTATGTAAGGGTGGGATTGCCCGGCATAGTCTCCTATCTATCCGTCAGTGTAAGGGTGGGGTTGCCCGACACTGACTCCTAGTTACTACCTCCACCATCGCTGGTCGGGGTAGATTCCTCCATTGGTCTTCGACCAAAAAGTCTCCCCCCTCTTCTCCACTCATGGTTTAGAGGGTTACCATCCTAGCTTTCCTGCATTACCTTACTTGGCTCCGTTACCGACTGCGTCGAACTCCGCCGCCGATAAATATGAGTTAGCGCCACCTAGCGGTCAAGAAGATAACTAAAGATTTTTCTTTTCTTTTTCAACGTGCGAAACGCTATTACACACAATTATAATTTTTACTTAGTATTATTAAATCGGCGTTGTAATTATTTTTGTTATTCTTTTTATTTTTATTAATAAATATAAAAGAAAAATATAGTTTAAGTATAAACCCAAAATTATCGTGTTTGAACTTAATCACCAGTCCGCAGTACCCATCCTGCTTCCTCTGACGAACATTATCACTTAGTACGTAAGGACAGGTTAGCTTTGTATCATTTATTTATTAATTCTTTTAATTAATACTAGCAAAAAATACCTCGCTCCTAACGTCGCTCGGTTAAATTTTCATATATTATATAATTATGTATAAATTAGCCAATTTTAAAATAAAAAAGAATTGACGCAACTTATGAATTGTGATATTGTAGTTTTGTACTAAATTAAATTTTTCTATTCTTATAAAAAAGAATAATTAAAGTTACAATGTGCATGAAAATTGTTTAAATACAAATTATATCTTGATGAATTAAGAATTTGTTCTACTAAATTGCATTTGAATAAATGAAAAAATATAATAGGAATTTTTTCTTTTTAATCACGTGTTTCAATCACGAACCATGAAATAATCGAAAACAGTATTTGACGTTTACTAGAACTAACAACTGCACGGAGAAAAAAAAGTATTGTTAAAATAGGTTCTAAATCAAGTATATCTAATTTATGTATTAAGGTACTTGAAAAAAGAGTGACGATATAATTTTAATTAGTACTATAGCTTGAATTTTAGGGACCAATGTTGGTACTATTATATTATGAAGTAAGAGCATAAATTTGCGATGCTTACTGCCTTTTTTTGGTATTAAGACTGATCTTTCACCTACTCGATTCAAGGGCATTATTTCGCAGAAAATCCAATTATTAACCTCTTTTCGTGCGGCTTTTCCTGTTAATAAAATTGAAAATTATTAAATATAGAATTATTTATATAATATGTAACCCTTCAAAATTACTAATAATTAATATTTAAATTCGTGATATTCAAGGATTAAAACGATACATGATTATCTTCCATATTCCGTTTGAAAATAGTTACTTTTGAGTTTTAAATTAATGATTAGAAATTTAAAATTGATAAATATATTATATGATTTATATTATATTTATCAACTATTGAAAATCGTTACACAATTTATTGGGTTTTACGTTAACAGGTATTAATTATATTAAAGTTTTTCGCTCCTAACGTCGCTTAGTTGAATTTTCTTTTATTATATTATTATGTATAAATGACTAATTATAAGTAAATAAGAATTAATTAATTGAATTTTGAGTACTGAATAAAATTGAAAATAATTTGATGAAACATAATATAAAAATATATGTACACATGTGCTTAAAGTAAAAAAGCGTATAATTTATTTCAAGTGACTATTTCTTACTCTACTGCCATCAGAAAAACAAAGATAGTACGATATTTGATGTAAATAAACTGAGAACTGGGTACTGAGTTACAACTATAATTTCCAGACCTCAATATATGACCATGAATTTGAATTATGAAATTAATTTTTAAGTGAAACATGCTTAAAAGAAATTCGTGTTGATTTCTAATAAAAATATCTTCACAAATGTATTTTATGTATATGAAATACGAAATTTAAATAGAAAAAATCATAAGATTAAAATACAACATTTTAGTTAATTTTAAATTCGAATATTTCGGAATAAAAAAATAACTGTTTGCAATTACTTAACAATCTTTTTTGCATCTAATATAAAAATTTGATGAGATACAAATATTACAAAGTGTAATGTATCACAAGTAAGGTTTCCATTTCATAAATATTATAATTTTTAGAAAATTCTTGATATTAATAGATTATGAATTTGGAAAATTTAATATTTTTTTATTGATGACAAGTAACTTTTTAAAAATAGTTAAAATAATACTGTAAATGTCAATCAACATTTTCATCAAAATAAATTTCAATGCTATAATTATTAAAATAAACATTTTTATTTAACTACAATCTATTGTAATAATTATTTTTTTAATATATATATATATATATTTAAAAAATAATAATTTTATTTGATGAACAGTTATATAAATATTATATATTTATAATTGTATAACTAAATTTATTAAATTCAAATTGTATTCAATTATCATTCAGAGAATGAGGTATTTAAATTAGTTTTCATGAAAATATATTATTTAAAAAGTTACTTGTTAACAATTTTTTATAAATAACATACATTTAACCTTAATTACATTTTCATTTGTACACGTGTTTATATTTGAATAAATTGTGATTTATATAAAAATTGTTAGCAATTCATTTCATTGAAGCAATAATATTTTTAATACGAGAAACATTAATTTTTAAAAAATATCAAATTACCTCATTTAAAAAATTATAATTACATGATATAAAAATATCTTTTTTAATATCGTTTGAACATAAATTTTATGAAATACAATTTAAAAAAATTATTCATTAGATATTAAATTTTTTTAATAGTCAATTATAAAGATAGGACAATATATAAAATATGAATAAATGTTTTTGATCATGTCTATAATTATGCATTTATTATGAATGCGGAAAAAAATAATATTCTATAATATCATTCTATAATTTGTGTTAAATATGATACGAATTATTGGAAGTACAATTATTTCATTACGTTAAATTTGTTGTCAAAGTTTGATTATATTTTACTATAAGAAGATAAAAAATTTAACTGTCTTTCCATTCTATTGCTGAATTTTCATAAAAAGAATGTATTAATTTGTAGTATGTCTCGTGATGATTATTTATTTGAATTTTCAAATTATTCCAATCATTAGTTTTCAAGTTATTTAAATTTCTGATTCCAAATGGAAAAATTTTAGTAAATAATATTGGAACCCAAACTTCTCAATAAGTAATGGATAGATTTATGTAAAAATTTAACTGAATAATCTTAGTGATACATACTGTATGTTAATGCATCTATTTATTCAAAATTTTAAAATACAATGGAAATATGGTCAATATTTATGGGTGGAAGTGTGCTGTCCATTTTACATCTCCTTAAATAATTTATATTTATAAAATTCACATAATATCATATAAAAGCTATAAAAATGAGAATCATATATTCAATATAATTGTCAACTATGAATAAAAAGTTTAAAAAATTAAGTGATAACTTATAAATATTTATATTATTTTATTGAATACATTTCCAACCTAAATAATTAACTTCATGTTAAAACTAAAGGCTATAGGCGGGTTACCATAGTGAAATTGCCCCCTCTCAGAATCCTCATGGCTCATATACCATTTGATGAAGGTTGAAAAAAAACTTTCACACACCAATTTTCAGCCCCCTAACCCTTGCGCATGTGCAGTAAAGTCAAAACAAGTGTTTTTTCGACTTTATTTTATTTTGACGTCCCTTTACATGGAAGACTCTTGCAAAAATATATAAGGGTAGGTTATTGTATGGCAATTAACCAAAAATTTTTGCAGATTACATAACCTTAAATATCAACCTTAAAATTGATATTTAAGATTTAAATCGTTATTTTCACACCCTCGCTATTAAGGTGCCAGATTTGAAATTGATTTTTTAAATATATTTTTACCCCTTATTAACGATAGTTGTATTAGCTAAAAAAAAATGGTGCGCCACCCTGATTTTCTCAAAAAACCGATATTTTTGCACTTTTTTCGTATTTCCTATAGGTTATGTTACAATCTAAGAATCCAAACAAAGATTCTTGGTGTATTTTATTCCCCTCTTTACGATGGTACTATTAGTTTTAAGGATAAAAGGCATTTGACCCATATTTTTTGCAAAAAATCAACTTTTTTGCACTTTTTCATATTTTTTATAGGTTATGTTATAAGTTAAGAGCTTGAATGGCTTTTTTGCGTATTTGTTTTTTGCTCGTTTTTAATAGTGCTATTACTTTTAAGAAAAATTAGTTTGCAACCCTGATTATCGAGAAAAACCGATATTTTCTCGATTTTTTTATAGTTCGTGCTAAAAGTTGAGAGCTGAAATAACGATTTTATGTGTAATTTTTTTTGCTTGTCATGGTGGTATCAGTTTAATCAAGGTTTTTAATATAATACGCTCAAATATTGTCGAACAATCTGATTTCTACAATTGTTTGACATTATGATCAGGTTGCAGTATATTCTGAGGGGTTGGAATTATATTTTACTTTCTGCTTTTCATTTTTTCGATGATTTCATATATATATATATATATATATATATATATATATATATTTAGGTTAATCTTATATACATAGGTTCGAATCAATAAACGTATTTAAATGTCTTTTTTTCTTATCATAAGAGAGAAAAAGACAGAATAAGGTTGAAGTAACAACCGATACTCAAGTTACATTTCTAAATGTGAGTCATAGTTTTTGTTTATCTAAGTGATCTCATTGAAAACTGGCCTGAATTTATAGTCGATGCTCAAACTCAAGCAGACAAAGACAAAAATGAGGTTTCATTGTGAGAGAAACAAAAACAGAATGAGGTTTGGGTTTGAGCACACACATTGACTGTAAGGCTCAAATTCATAGTCGTAACTTGAGTATTAAGTATGACTTAAAACTTAAGTATCGTTACTTGAGCATCAACTGTTACTTCAAACAACACTTAATTTAACACTTGATTGAAGTAACAGCTGATACTCAAGTGACAATACTTTAATTTTAGGTGATACTTAATACATGACTATGAGTTCAAGCCTAATTTTGGATCTATGGCTCGAATTCATAGACCCAACTCAAGTAAGAATTGATACTTAAACCTCGTTCTGTCTTCGTCTCTATCATGATAAGGAATAGAACTTCGGATTCTTCATGCTCGGAGATGGTAGTCGAGGTAGAAATAAGAACCACTAGAAAATAGATTTGTAGGCTTGGTTTATTCAATAAGCGATACAGTCACCTTGGAATCACAAGATAGAAAACTTATCTTTCTAAAGGTTGCGAACACAGTGACGGACTTTGTACACTGCGACCAGAGCACACGATTCGGCGCTAGTTCTGCGCACCGCTAGTTGCGCGTGGCACTTATATATGTTTACTAGTGTGAATGTCCTTACACGCGTACTACTGGGGGGTCGCTCCGAAGCGATAAACTTAGTATATCGATATATGCTATCTTTGTTCAGCACATTGATTTCATATCTTCTGTCTCTGTGATACAGAGTTGTGCAATTTTCTAGAGCAACCCCCCTGGGTGTATACCCATACGTTACTAGGGAGTATGTGTGTGTGTATATATGTGTACTATAGAGTAAGTGCCCACAGGACAGATGATACAATCGTTAATTGAGTAACGTTTATAAATTCAAACTTATATTTCCATATGGATTTCTTTATTCATATGTAATGAATAATAAAGTGAGTAACTGCAAAGATTGTATGCTACAAGTTTCTGTGCACTTTTTGTAGTATCTTCATATTATTTTGATCCGAAAGTGTTAAATTATAATATTTATTAGCAGCATACCTGGATATAAGGTTATATATATATATATATATATATATATATATATATATATATATATATCGATATATGCTATCTTTGTTCAGCACATTGATTTCATATCTTCTGTCTCTGTGATACAGAGTTGTGCAATTTTCTAGAGCAACCCCCTGGGTGTATACCCATACGTTACTAGGGAGTATGTAATATATATATAATATATAATATATATATATATATTATACATATATATTATATACATATATTATATAATATATAATATATGTATATAATATATATATATATATATATATATATATATATATATATTATAAGTCAGAATGTCAATACAAAAGCTATGAAGAGTCCTGTTTTGTTTTTGCTCTTGTCTCTTATATTATTGCTTTGAATAGTTTGTTGAAACAATTAACAAGTTTTTGACAGTAAGTTTACAAAGTGGTAATTTGCTAATGTAATTCTAATAGTAGTTTTTTACAATTTTATATTACATTTTATAATAATAATAACAAAGGATAATGAAATTATTTATTTATATAAATATGATAATTATTTAGATTTTTGAGTGGATTTGTTCTATCTTTTTTAGATTTAAAAATTGAAAAACAATATATTTTTTAAAATATTTTTCTATTTGCAAGTATACGCTTGAAACATAGATTTGACATTTAGATATTAAATCTTAAGATTATGTGAAAGTTAAAGCTTTTTGTTTTATCAATTTGTTTTTATTTTATTTGTAACCTTTTGTATATAGCTTTATTTATGTGTGTTGCATGATTTCGGTGGAATGATTGATAATTACTCTGAGAAGCTTTAAGCGGTTAAGCTTTATCATAAAAAATTATATAATGTTTGTGTGATTGAAAACTAAAACTCCAAGTTAAAATTGGGATCTTTGAAGTACTTAGCGACATTATTAATTTTTATATTTATTCATGATAACTGTTTTAAATAGTTTGTTAAAACAATTAACAAGTTTTTAACAAAGGATAATGAAATTTATATAGATATGAAAATTATTTAGATTTTTAAAAACATTTGTTTATTTTTTATTGTTTCAGAAGTGATTTTTTGTTGGATAATAGTAGATTATTAGACATGGCATCTAATAGCGAAGGAAATGCTAACAAAAAAATGAAATATGATGATCGAAAATGTTCTATATGCAATATTTATTTAAGAAAAATAAGTGGTCGAAAAAAAGAAATACAATGCGAAACAGAACTAGAATATGCAAAAGTAGTATCTGGCAGAGAAGATATTTTCATTAATGATGTAATGTGTGATCCGTGTAGAAAGCAAGTGGTAAAAAAAATGTCAAGCTCTAAAATTGAAATATCTGATGATACTGCAGAAAATGTTTTCTCTCAAAAATCTAATATTTCGGAATCATTATCTGAAATAAGTATCAGTTCATCATCTCAGACAAATACAGATTCGTCGTACAAAGTTGATGAAAAAGAAGAACCAGAATTCATAGAATTACAAATGCAAAGAACGATTGCAACACATAAGTATTGTTTTATTTGTGGATACAATAAACGCAAAAATATAATGTTAGTGCCTTTTGAAGCAAGAATTCAAGTTTTCAGTAAAATTAACTTATTTATTCCAAATGGCAATAGATGCTGTTCTGATCATATAATTAAAAAAATATTTTATGAAGATGAATTGAATAAAATGAAGATTTTTTCCACCAGTAGTACATTAGATGTTAATGAATTATCAAAAATACTAAGTACAATATCTGCAAAAACAGATGAAAGGTTATTAAATAAAGTAGCCGAGTTTGTTATACCAGAAAAAAAATTAAAAGTGTTTACAGGATTATCTTGGGCACAGATCATCCAACTTAAATTACAACTCACTTCTCTTAAGGATTCCTGTGCAAGAACAGTGATTCAAGCCATCGTAGTATTTTTATTTAAAATGCGTACAGGGAACTCTAATCAAGTTATTTCTTCAATATTTGATATCGAGAGCGAACAAGTATCTCGTTTTTGTCATTCAGTCTTATAATCTTTTGAAAAAGACGTGTTACCAAATTATTTTGGATTAAAACATACAGACAGAAATGACTTGATTGAAAACCAAACTTCTCAAATGACGAAAAAATTATATCCAGGCAACCAACTTATTTTGATTTGTGATGGAACTTATATAAGGCATGAGAAAAGCTCTAATAATGAGTATCAGAGAAAATCCTATTCAGGTTAAAAAAAGTTCCTCTCAATAAACCCTTTACAATATGTTCAACAAATGGCTATGTTGTTGACCAGTTAGGACCTTATTTCGCTAACATGAATGATGCTGCAATTTTAATGAAAATATTTGAAACAATGCCAGTAATTTTACAGAAATTGCTCTACAAAGGCGATATTTTTGTTCTAGACAGAGGCTTTCGAGATATTAAAAAGAAATTAGAAGATATGGGTTATATTGTTCTGATGCCTGAACTCAAAGGTTCAAAATCACAATTATCAGCACAAGAATCAAATAAAACACGATTCGTAACAAAAATAAGGTGGGCTGCTGAAGCAGTACATGGAATTGAAAAAAAAAATTCAGATTATTAGATCACAAACTTGACAATAAAATGGTGAAGGATACTGGATTGTATTGCAAAATTCCCACACAGCATGAAAGATTGCTGCAAGGTTGCTGCAAGGTTTTATGAAAGTTTCGAAACTTCGCAGCAACCTTTCATGAAAGATTGCAGCAACATTTATATGTCCGCGCTAGAACCTGGTTAAAATATTTCTAAAAACCTCGCAGCAATCTTTCAGAAAACCTCGCAGCAACCTTTCATGAAAACCTCACAGCAATATTTCAGGAAATGTAACAGAAACATTTCAAGAAACCTTGCAGCAATCTTTTAGAACACCTCGCCGCAACTTCGCAGGAAACCTCGCAGCAATCTTTCAGGAAATGTAACAGGAACATTTCAAGAAACCTCACAGGAATCTTGCGGGAAAAATAGCAAAAACATTTCAAGCAACCACACAGCAATTTTTCAAATCTCGCCGTAACCTTGTAGAAAACCTCGTAGCAACCTTTTATGAGATATTGCAGCAACATTTATATGTCCGCGCTAGAACCCGGTTGAGATATTTCTAAAAACCTCGCAGCAACCTTTCATGAAAATCTCGCAGCAACATTTCAAGAAACCTTGCAGCAATCTTTCATGAAAGTTTTCTCGTAATATTTCATGAAATTTTTCCCAAATTTTGCCGCGAACAACGCTCATACCTTTCCGTATGGTTTCCTGCAATATTTTGTAAAATGTTTCTTAAATCTTGCCAAAAGCTTGCTGCAGTAATATTTAATAGTAGGCAGGATTTTCTATCCTTGTGTGATAAAGTTTTTCTTATTTGCTTAAGTATCAATCGTTGTATCTATAAATTACTAGTTGAGCGCACTAGTATTATTATCAATATTTGTGCACAAGAAGAAAAAATTCCTCAGCATCGTTTTTGAGAAAAGTAGAGAATATTGAAATAAAAGATTTTGTTTCTAATATTTATGCGTTCTTTACTTTTTTCAATAACAATTCGATGGATTTTTTTACCCTACGCATGAATATTCATAATAATAGCATACTTATTGCGCTCAATTTCCCGTTTACAATACAACTACAGCAATAAATACTTGAGTAAATAACAGGAAACCAAATATAAGACAAGAACAGCGAATCTGGACTGCTCTTAGAATCTTTTATAAAAACTTGCGGAATTATTGCTGAAACTGTTTATGAAAGGTTTGCTGCAATTTCATTTTGAAATTATTCATGAAACTTTGCTGATACTTTTTGTGAAACGCTTTTCTGGAATATTTTATAAAGATTGCCAAAAATATGGTAATAACCATTGGCGAAATGTACATAGCAATATTTTTTGTGATATCTTAGAAATCTTGTCAAAAACCTTGCAGAAATCTTACTGCAACTTTTAACAAAAGGTACCTCGTAATATTTCATAAAATATTCATCAAATTTTGCTGGAAACCTCGTTGAAACCTTTCATAAAAGGTATCTTGCAATATTTCGTAAAATATTTCTAAAACCTTGCACGAACCTTGCTGCAACCTTTCATCAAAGGTCTCTTGCGATATTCCGTAAAATTTTCCCCAAATCTTGCTAGGAACCTCACTGAAACCTTTCATGAAAGGTTTCTTGCAATATTTCATAAAATGTTTCTAAAATCTTGCAGGAACCTCGCTGCAATCTTTCATGAAAGGTTTCTTGCAATATTCCATGAAAAGTTCCCCAAATCTTGCTGGAAAACTCGCTGAAACCTTTCGTGAAAGGTTTCTTGCAATATTTCATGAAATGTTTTTAGAATCTTGCAGAAACCTCGCTGCAACCTTTCGTGAAAGTTTTCTTGCAATATTTTATAAAATGTTTCTAAAATCTTGCAGAAAGCTCGCTGCAATCTTTCATAGAAAGTTCGATGCAATATTCCATCAAAATGTTGTCTAAATCTTACAGAAACCTCGCTGCAATCTTTCATGAAAGGTTTCTTGCAATATTCTATGAAATAATTTCTAAATCGTGCTGGAAACCTCGCTGCAACCTTTCGTGAAAGTTTTCTTGCAATATTTCATGAAATATTTCTAAAATCTTACAGAAACCTCGCTGCAATTTGTCATGAAAGGTTTCTTGCGAAATTTCATGAAATATTTCTAAAATCTTGCAGAAACCTTGCTGCAACCTTTCATGAAAGGTTCCTTGCAATATTTTATAAAATGATTTCTAAATTTTGCTGGAAACCTCTATGCAACCTTTCATAAAAGGTTTTTTTGCAATATTTCATGAAATATTCTTAAAATCTTTCAGAAACCTTGCTGCAACCTTTCATGAAAGGTTTCTTGCAATATTCTATGAAATGTTTTCTAAATCTTGCTGGAAACCTCGCTGAAACATGTCATGAAAGGTTTCTTGCAATATTTCATGAATTGTTTCTAAAATCTTGCAGAAACCTCGCTGCAACCTTTCATGAAAGGTTTCTTACAATATTTCATGAAATGTTTTATAAAACCTTGCAGAAATCTCGCTGCAACCTTTCATGAAAGGTTCCTTGCAATATTGCTTGAATTATTTTCTGTAACCTTGTAGCAAGTTTGCAGCAATATCACACTGAAATGTTTCATGAAACCTCTTAGTAATGTTAAGACAAGATTGCTGCAATCTTGTGACAATATTTCAGCACAATATTTCAGTGAAAGTTTCACTGCAATATTTCATGCTGTGTGGGTTGCTTGCTATTTAAATAATTTATTTGGCAAACGCTTTGATTCTGATCATGACATTCAAGATGAAATATTTAATACCATGCAATCGAGAAGGAATATTGAAAACACACTAGCAGAATTAGTGGCAGAAAAAAGATGGTGTCGTCGTAAATTACCATTTCAGAACATAACTTCGACTGATTTACCAGATTTTCCTGAATTAACAGAAAAAGATTTGAAAATTCTTTTTACAGGATCATATCAACTTAAACAGACCATATCATACCTAGCAGAAATGTTAGATTCAGATGATAATTTGAAACTAGGATATTCCATAGAACATAAAAATATTCTTAAATTCGAAGTTCAATCAAGACATGTAAATAAAAAACATTACAAATGCTTCGTTGAATATAAACCAAATGGTATTGGTTATTCCAGTATCCTCAGATATTGTTGCGATTGTCCCAATGGTAGCCGCACTGTTGGATGTTGTGCGCACGTTGCTGCAATAGTATATTATCTTTCACATGGAAGATATTTATCAAAAATCATAAGACCAGCTGAAATTCTTTCTAAAATGTTTCCTTGTGATAAAATACAAGTATGTATTAATGAAGACAGTGACGATGACGAGTAAAAAAAGTTCCTATTATGAGCATTTGTTATGCTTAAAAAACTATCCAGATGTGTATCCTAATTCAAATAGAAAATAATATATTTATATAAATAAAGAGACTAATTTTCTTTGAGGTAAATCTTTAATTTATTACTGAACCTTATTTAATTTATTATTCAACCTCATTTGATAGTATTGAAATAATATTAACATTATTGGAAAGAGAATTATTAATGTAACAAATTGTTCATTTTAAAATTTATTTTTGATAGCGAAATGCAGAAAAATTATCTTTCCATAAAATTAATTTGGATTTTTCTAGATTTCAGATTCTACGAGAATTATTATAAGTAAGGGTATTCAACTGCCCATTATTATTATTATTTTTATTATTATTATTATTATTATTATTATTATTATTATTATTATTATTATTATCATTATTATTAGTAGTAGTAGTAAAAGTAGTTGTAGTAATAGTAGTAGTAGTTTTTTTTTTGGTGGTCAAAAAATACGCAAAAAAAAGTCATTCAAGCTCTTAACTTATAACATAACCTATAAAAAATATGAAAAAGTGCAAAAAAGTTGATTTTTTTCAAAAAATAAGGGTCAAATGCCTTTTATCCTTGAAACTAATAGTACCATCGTAAATAGGAGAATAAAATACACTAAAAATCTTTGTTTGGATTCTTAGATTGTAACATAACCTATAGGATATACGAAAAAAGTGCAAAAATATCGGTTTTTTGAGAAAACCAGGGTGGCGCACCATTTTTTTTAGCTAATATAACTATCGTTAATAAGGGGTAAAAATATATTTAAAAAATCAATTTCAAATCTGGCACCTTAATAGCGAAGGTGTGAAAATAACGATTTAAATCTTAAATATCAATTTTAAGGTTGATATTTAAGGTTATGTAATCTGCAAAAATTTTTGGTTAATTGCCATACAATAACCTACCCTTATATATTTTTGCAAGAGTCTTCCATGTAAAGGGACGTCAAAATAAAATAAAGTCGAAAAAACACTTATTCTGACTTTACTGCCCATGCGCAAGGGTTAGAGGGCTGAAAATTGGTGTGTGGGAGTTTTCTTTCAACCTCCATCAAATGGTACATGAGCCATGAGGATTCTAAGAGGGGGCAATTTCACTATGGTAACCCGCCTATAGCCTTTAATAAGCATTCAATACCAGAAGTTATTTAAAAAATTTACCATTATTCAAAATTATTAAAAAGTTATTTATAAAAAGTATTCTCATATCAAAATTTCAAAATTATACCAATTTAATTTTTTATTCTTTACATTAGAGAATTAGTTTTGATGTTGAAATTTTTTTGTTAAATGAAACATATATATATATTATATATATATATGGAACGTTTCATGTCAACTCGACTGACAAAAAAATAGAATTTGCTGAAAATCCGTGAAGAGGTTCCATTTGATACCCAAAATATACAAAAAAATTTTTAGAGGCATAGGTCAAAGGGATTACGAGTAATAAGTAATAGAATATTGTGATTTTTCAAATTTTTTTGTTAAATTACCAACTTAATTATTTTTTTCCCCAGAAACTAAGGATTTTAGAGATTCACTTATAAATATATTTATTGTTGCAAATGATGAGTAGAATCTACACAAATTTTTTTTAATCTCAGAATTGCTGTCTTCTGATTGGTTCATTTTGTACTTTCATGTAATTTTGAATTTCTGGTGTTCGACCAGGTTGATTTCACTCAGGTTGCACTATGTTATGTCTTTTTATAATATCTTGAAGTGAGCTTTGTCTCATCTTAGGCATAGAACTGAGAGAAGAGCTATAGAACTTTGAATATTAAAAAATAAAATAGAATTTTCAATTTAAAACATATATACTGTGGATTTGGTTCTTCGCTTATAGATAATGCAAACGAACAAATGATTTTTAAATATCTTAAAAGAGATCTCTTTCTTAATAATTTAATTATTAATTTAGAATCTGAATTGGAATATCAACTGTTCATTATTTAGACATCCTCAAAATACACTCGTAACCAAAACATATTTATGTGTTTCAATAAATTGTTATTATAATGATTTTAAATATGTGTTGGAAAAATTTTTTTTCAAATTTTATTACCTTTATTATATACTTGAAATAAATGTCAAGTATATAATAAAGGTAATAAAACTATGAGATCTTATCATAATTTTTAACAAAGGATTTTTCAATTTTTTTTCTTTATAAATTAACGTTGAATTTCAGTAACAAAATTGTATTATTTCTTGCTATCTTTTTTTTATCATTTATTTAAAAATGTTCTGAAATTTTTTAAATTTTATCATATATTTACAAAATTACTTGCCAGGCCCATGAGTAAATATTTTATGTCAATTTTAAAGTTAAGAAATTTGTATATAACATATGTACATATAAACTTTCATTTTATGTAACATTACAGATATAATGGGACATAACATGTAAGTATTAAAATCATTTTCTACTTATAACACGTTTCTAATTTTCAATTTAACGGTAATATAATTCTGTAATATTATTTTAATCAATTATTGGAATTTATAGTTATCGAAATCAAATAAGAAAAAGGATCTGAATATTTTAATATCTAATATTTATAAAAATCTTAATTTATTGGATTGCATAAAACTATTATATAAATAATCATTCCTAAATGTATAATACGTATTCAAATAATTTTTCAATACATATGTATTATATATTTATAAACTCATCTTATTTTAAATATTTAAAATCATAATAACAATTTATTGAAGTACACAAATATGTTTTGGTTGTGAGTGTATTTTGAGGATGTCTAAATAATGAACAGTTGATATTAAAATTCAGATTCTAAATTAATACTTAAATTATTAAAAAATAGATCTCTTTTAAGATATTTAAAAATCATTTGTTCGTATATTGCATTATCTATAAGCGAAGAACCAAATCCACAGTATATATGTTTTAAATTGAAGATTCTATTTTATTTTTTAATATTCAAAGTTCTATAGCTCTTCTCTCATTTTAGTTTCTATGCCTCATCTAGTTCTATGCCTAAGATGAGACAAAGCTCACTTCAAGATATTATAAAAAGACATAACATAGTGCAACCTGAGTGAAATCAACCTGGTCGAACACCAGAAATTCAAAATTACATGAAAGTACAAAATGAACCAATCAGAAGACAGCAATTCTAAGATTAAAAAAAATTTGTGTAGATTCTACTCATCATTTGCAACAATAAATATATTTATAAGTGAATCTCTAAAATCCTTAGTTTCTGAGGAAAAAAATAATTAAGTTGGTAATTTAACAAAAAAATTTGAAAAATCACAATATTCTATTATTTATTACTCGTAATCCCTTTGACCTATGCCTCTAAAAATTTTTTTGTATATTTTGGGTATCAAATGGAACCTCTTCACGGATTTACAGCAAATTCTATTTTTTTGTCAGTCGAGTTGACATGAAACGTCCCATATATATATATATATTATCTTATAGTAAAATATTTTATCACCTTGTATGAAAATTATTTTGTAAAAGTAGAATAATGCTGTGAATAAACCAATGATTATAAGAAAATATTGAAAACTGTAAATAACAATAAAAAAGCGTTAAGCTAGAAATAAATAATGGTTCTCACATAGTATGGAAGATTTCACTGAAATATTTCGAATTATTCTACTGGAATATTTCAATGGAACCTTTCATGCAGATTATTGAAAGCCTTCACGGAATATTTCAGAATATTCCACTGGAATCTTCCATTGAAAGCTTCCAGGAATATTTCAGGAATATTTCAAAGGAATGTTCGAAAACTTTTTCGAAATATTCCATGTAATATTCACGAAAGATTTCTGAAATATTGCATAAAATATTCCATGTAATGTTTATGAATATTCCAGTAAAATATTTCATGAAAGATTCCAGAAAGATTCCATAAACATTTCGCTGGAAAGTTCCGATAAACTTTAAAATCGTACAGCGGATAATTACATAAATCTTTCAGAACTGGTCAACTAAATATTCCACAGAAAGATTTAAGTAATCTTCTAGTGGAATATTTCATGAAAGATTTCAGAAAAATTCCATAAACATTTCACTGAAAGATTTCAAAAAACTTTAAAATCGTACAGCGAAATATTAGATAAATCTTCTATAAATATTCCACGAAACATTTCACAGGAAGATTAAAGTAATCTAAAAATTAGCAAACACACAGATCCTATGACATATTCGCTTATTCATCCTAATGGTGGTTTCGGATGGATGTCAAATATGAAAAATAAATTTGGAAAATCTAATATTGAAAATTTGCAATTTTATAATTATAGATTTAGTGTTAGAAATGAATTTAATCCATTTCTTAATTTAGGAAAATTATCTCAACAGTTCATTGTTGATGCGTTTGTGAAAGTTGAAACCTCCAGATTATATTTTATACGAAAAAACCAAAACGTATTAAGAAGTGATTGTTACAAAGGTGTTATGGACTATTTACATAACAAAAAAAAATTGGATTATTCAAAAATTGGAAAAATGGTAATATTACTAACAAACTTTACAGGAAGTCCACGATTTTTAAAACAAAATTACATTGATTCAATAACACTTGTAAATTATCATGGTAAACCTGACCTTTTTGTAACTATGACCTGTGACCCACATTGGAAAGAAATAACTAAAAACTTGGAAATTTATAAAAATGCAATAGATAGACCAGATATTATAACAAAAGTATTTTATCAAGAAGTAGAAGAATTCAAAAATTTAGTAATAAAAAAGGAAATATTAGAAAAATGTATTGCATATAGTTATGTAATTGAATTTTAAAAACGAGGATTACCACATATGCATATGTTGTTATTCTTAGATAAAAATGATAAATTTGACATTCACGAAAAAGTTGATAAAATAATATGTGCAGTAATCCCAAATAGAGATATTTATCCAAAATTATATAGTATTGTTAAACAATTTATGATACACAGTCCCTGTGGTATGCAAAATATAAATTGTCCGTGTATGGATAAAAATACGAAACAATATACGAAAAATTTTCCAAGAAAATTTAATAATACAACAACATTTAAATCAAATAGGTATCTACTATACAAACGCAAAAATGATGGCGTCGATAATTTTTACCACCCTAAATACGAAAAAAATGAAGGTGAAAATCTTGCATTAAATGTTATGAAAAATAATTTACAAGTCAATGGATTTTCATTAAACGATTTTAATTTACCTAACATAAGCACATTTATAGAAGAAGATAATAATGAAACAATTCATAATAATTATATAAATCATAATAATTATATTCTTAATGAATTAGAAATGAAAATAAATTCTTTAAATAATAAACAAAGGCGAATATTCGACTCTACACTAAAACGTTTAAACAACCAAAGTGAAGAAAAATATATTTTTATTGATAGACCGGGTGGAAGTGGAAAAAGTTATTCACTTAACGTTTTAATGGCTTATTTTAAATATCATACCATACATTATTTATGTGTAGCTTTGACAGGTATAGCAACGAATTCATTAGTCGATGGAAGTACCGTGCATACAATATTTAAACTACCGTTAAATATAACAGATTACACAACTTGTAATGTTAAGCCTAATTCTGCAGAAGGCAAACAATTAAAGGAAACACGAATAATTATTTGGGATGAAATATCCATGACTTCAAAATTTGCTTTTGAAGCAGTTGATCGTCTTTTTCAAGATTTATATAATGTAAACCAACCCTTCGGTGGTAAAACTGTAATTATATCAGGAGATTTCAGGTAAACATTACCAATTGTACGACATGATAGTCGTATGAACATTATTGAAAATTTAGTTAAATTAAGTTTATTATGGCAAAATTTTAAGCAAATGAAGTTAACTGAAAATCTGCGAGCTTCGGATAATGATAATAATTTTAAACAATGGTTATTAGACATCGGAGAAGAAAAACGCCGGGATGTTTTTGAAGATGATAATGGAGTAACTGCTATACCAGATAATTTTATCATTAAAGAAAATCTTGTCGAAAAAATATTCGGAAAAACAATAAAAATAGACAATACGAATAAAACGAAAAAAGTTATTTTGGCTCCTAAAAATAATAATGTAACTGAAATCAATAATAATGTTTTGAATTTAATGGAAGGAAATATTTAAGTATTGATACTGCTGAAGATGATAACAAAGAAAATTTAGATATTATGTTACCTACAGAATTTTTAAATAAGTCAACTCCTAATGGACTTCCACCACATGAATTACATTTGAAAGTAGGGGCTATCATTATACTTTTAAGAAATTTAAATGTCAATAAGGGACTTTGTAATGGAACAAGGTTGATAGTAAAAGAATGCTTAAATATTCCATTCAAGCGGAATTAGCAACTGGTCAAAACAAAGGTAAATAAGTTTACATTCCAATAATAAATTTATCTCCATCTACGGAAGAAATTCCATTCAATATGCAACGAAAACAGTTTCCGATTAGATTAGGATTTGCAATGACTATTAATAAATCACAAGGACAATCTTATGAAAAAGTTGGTGTTTATTTGCCGTCACCAGTTTTCAGTCATGGGTAATTATATGTTGCTCTTCCAAGGACGAAATTTAAAAACAATTTAAAATTATTTTTAGGTGACTACGCTATTGTCAACGGAGAAAATAAAAATGATCAGAACACAATATATACAAAAAACATTGTTTATAAAGAGATATTATAAAGAATATGTCAATATGTATTTAATATTTATGTTTTGATTGTGTTAATAGTTGAACTCGAAATATAATAAAATATATGATATTTAATAAAAATAGATATCAACTGACGCTTTCAAAATAGTTTAATATGATGTTAAATTAGCTGTATAAAGGACGCGCTGTTAAATCGGCTACATAAGGAAACGTGCTGTTGAATCGGCTGCATACGAGGATACGCTATTAAATAGACTACATTAGGGAATGCGCTGTTGAATCAGCTGCAAATAGGGATGCGCTGTAGAATCGGCTGCATATGGGGATGCGCTGTTGAATCGGCTGCATATTGGGATGCGCTGTTGAATCGGCTGCATATTGGGATGCGCTGTTGAATCAGCTGCATATTGAGATACGCTGTTAAATCGGCTGCATATGGGGATGCGCTGTTTAAACGGCTGCATATTGGGACGCTCTGTTCGATCGGCTGCATATGGAGATGCGCTATTAGATTTGCAATGTCTAGTGTAAGAATGAGACGTTAAAACATTGCATTTGAAATACGAAAATATTATAGCGTCTGGAGCGGAGCCTGTACAAAACATTATAAAAATACGCTCCACTTGAGAATCCAATGTAAAAGTATACAGGCTTGGATGAAAAGCTACGTTAGAAAACATATTGACCAAAAAAATGTAGGAATCAAAAAAATATAAAGCCCAAGAAAATATAAGGCCCAAAAAAATATAAGGCCCAAAAAATATAAAGCCAAAGAAAGTGTTAGGCCCAAGAAAATATAAGGCACAAAAATATAGAGAACGAAAAAATATTGGGCCCAAAAAATATGATGCTCAAAAAAATATAAGGCTTAAGAAAATATAAGGCTCAATAAAATATAAGACCCAAAAAAATAAGGCCCAAAAAATATAGAGATCGAAAAAATATTGGGCCCAAAAAAATATTGAGTCCAAAAAATTATAAGGCCCAAGTAAATATAAGGTTTAATAGAATATAAGGCCCAAAAAATATTGGGCCCAAAAAAACATTGAGTCCAAAATAATATTATGCCCAAAAAAATATAAAGTCCAAAAAATTACAAGGCCCAAGAAAATTATAATGCCCAAGAAAATATAAGGCCCAAGAAAATATAAGGCCCAAGAAAATAAAAGGCCCAAGAAAACAAAAGGCCCAAAAAATATAAAGCCAAAGAAAGTATAAGGCTCAATAAAATATGATGCCCAAAAAAATATAAGGCCTAAGAAAATATAAGGCTCAATAAAATATAAGGCGCAAAAAAGACACATTCAAAAAATGCGGAGAACCGGAGAACCGGAGAAACGGAGAAAAAAGTGGTTTCACATTAATATAATATAAGATTATTTCTATTTTTAATCATTTATATTTTATTCTTTTCAAATATTTAATGGAGATTAATTTCTTTTAATTTATTTTTCTTATTATTAATTATATTAATTTAATAAGGTTAAGTTAGTTTAGTATGTAAGTTTGAACTTTGGCCTCCGAGAATCAACCATCTGCAGCGCCCTCTAAAAGTCTGACGCCTACGACATCAAGATCTAATCGAGGCAAAAAGGCCAAACGTTACAATATATATATATATATATATACTAGAGGGGGTTCCCCCCTGTTTGCTCCGCTCGCCAACCCCCCGAATACACACATTTCAAAGTAAATAGTAGAGTAGAACATAATGAAGCTAAATTTTATATTTGCGAATGTGAAAAAAGTTTAATAGAAAACATCGATACATGAAAATATAAGATATGGAGTCATAGAATTAGAATTATTAAAAAAAAGATGGTTGAACGCGACATTTAAAAGTTCACAATAAATCAAACTTATATACTTTTGAAATAAATTGAAAATAGAATAGTAAATAAAATTAAAATTTCAAGTTATGATAGTATATAATAATATTTAATAATAATTATGAGCGAATAATAAAAAATAGAATAATAGAATAATAGAAAATTCTGATCATAAATAAATATTTTTATCTTCTTATGTCCTAAATTTTATACATATTGAAAAGATACAAAAAAACGCTCCCTCTCTGCATTTTTTATTTTTGGGCTTGAGATCAACATATATAATTATATGGCTGCATTAAGAATGTTTTTTTTTATTGTAGCTAAACAAAGCTTACATTTTTTATTTGTATTGTCGCTGAAGGAGTGTACACTTTTTTTCCATTGTCGCTAAAAAAGCTTACAAATTTATTCATCATTGTCGCTGAAGCATACAGATCTATTGTTTGTTGTCGCTAAAAAAATCTCATATAAGCATACAAATTTATTGTTTGTTATCGCTTAAAGGAGCTTACAGATTAATTTGTTATTATTACTGAAATAAATTTATAGACTTATTTTTTATTGTCGCTTATAGAAGCTTACAAATTTAAATTCTATTGAAGTAATAAAAAGCTTACATATTAATTCTTCATTGTCGCTAAAGAAGCTTGTACAGTTGCTTGATATTTTTACTAAAAAAAAGTTTAATTAATTCTAAATATTTATTTAATATGTCGTTAAATTTCATTGTCGCTAAAAGAAGCTTACAAATTTATGTTTTATTACAAGCTTACATATTTATTTTTTATTGTTGTTAAAAAAACTTATACAATAATTTTTTTTGTAGTAAATTAATATTATTTTATATTTTGTGTTTTAACTATCATCAATTTGTTTTTCTGTAACCTTGAAAAATAATCATTTTATTTTGAGAATATTGTATTTATTAATGTAATGAAATAAAAATATTAAATTATTTAATTTACCTCATTTGAAATTATTTTATTTGTTAATATAAGTTCTTCTTACTCCATGTTTTCATCATTTAATACTTTAGTAAATTCCATTCTTTTAACTTTTAATATATATCTAATATCTATAAGATTTTTAAATATATATATATATATATATATATATATATATATATATATATATATATATGGATCAATCTACGTCAAACAGATAATGGCTCTGTCCAAAATTGTAGATCACTAAAAAAGTCGTGCATTGGCTCAAAATTTTCGTCTTACACTTCTTTCTTTTGCAATGTAGCGATTTTGTAAAATCCAAAATGGCGGCCTTACTATGGCGACTCAAACCTAGAAATTTCATAAAAAATTTTCAAAAATTAATTTTTATTTATTCAAATCTGATTTCACATATCTTTTATATCAGAAATCAATTTAGCGTTCGATTTCACATGAGAATATAGTATTGCACTCAAGGCAAAAAAATTTTACAATATCTGAAGGTCATATCGCGATACAATAGTTATTTCTCGAATTAATCATTGATAAACGTTGATTAGTAAGAAAATGAAGATACTGATAGGTAACTCGAGTCACTGAATCCAAATCTGATATCCGCTTAACCCTACCAGTCTCCATCAAGGTTATTTGAAGGTCAAATTTGATGAGATTAAGACACCTATAAGTTTTACGTGATGCTGGATCCGAATCCGCGACCTGTTGGAGTGTCAAACGACGTCATTACAGAAAAATTCGTTTTAAACTGTGGTTTCTTGGAGGACAAAAATTTTCTTTCAGTCAATATTTGATTAATTTTTACGTAATTACGTCATTTGACACTCCAACAGACCCCGGTTTCGGATTCAGCGACACGTAGAACTTGAAGGTGTCCTAATGTTATCAAATAATAAAAGATATTTGCCATTTGACCTTCAAATGACTTTCATACAGATCTTGTCGGGTTAAGCAGACATCAGATTTAAATTCAGTAACTCGAGTTATCTATCAGTATCTTCATTTTCTCACTAATCAACATTGATCAATGAGTAATTTGAGAAATAACTATTGTTTCCCGATATGACCTTCCGATGACATTGTAAATTTTTTTTACCACGAGTGCAATACTATATTCCTATGTAAAATTGAACGCTAAATTGATTTCTGATGTAAAAAAATATGTAGGATCTAATTTGAATAAATTAAAATCAATTTTTGAAAATTTTTTATTATATCTCTAGGTTTGAGCCGCCATATTGGAGCCGCCATTTTGGATTTTTTTAAATCACCACATTGCAAAAGAAAGTAGGGTGTAAGACGAAAATTTTGAGCTTATATACGATTTTTTTGGTGATCTACAATTTTGGATAGAGCCATTATGCGTTTGACGTGGATTGACCCATATATATATATATATATATATATATATATATATATATATATATATATATATATATATATATATATATATATATATATATATATAATTGCCGAAAATAATCATTTTTTATCATCATATTATTTTCAGAAATTTCATTATTATTTATTTATCATATAACAATTAATTCATAGCATTTTTCATAATTTTTCTAATTTTTCAGCTTTTAAAGTAAAAAGGCAGTAAATTAAATCAGTTAATATAAAAGCAATTCTTTTGTGAATATCTTTGGAAAAAGTTCAATAAAAATGAATGAAAATTCTTAAGAGAATTTTCTTTTTCAATAATGGTTTTGACTGAGGAAGACAAATTGATTGTTAAAAGACAGGGATTGTATAGTGGAATTGCTTTCATGTTAACTGATATTCATATATTAGAATTTAATAACATTTCAAACCAGTGCACCTCATTCGACATGCAATTGACTTCACTAATTCAGAGACCACAATATGTTCATTTAGTACTGATTGATGGAGAATTTATACAGTTATTATTTGCTGAAAATTTAGAAAAGAGTCACCGGACTCGTGTGTATTATAATAATAAGGTAATTCATATATATAGACAGTTTGAATCTTATATATTTACAAGATGAGTATAAGATTTATATAAACAGATTATTTCCAAACAAATCAGAATTAAGCACAGTATTCGAAACAGTACAATCACAAACGAATAATTATGATTGTAGCGTTTTTTCAATGGTTTTTGCTGTTGCAGTACTTTATAATTTAGGTCCATGTTGTTTAAGATATAATGTTTCTCAAATGCGATTACGTTTATAAAGAATTTTTAAAACGTAAAAAATAAAAATGTTTCCAGTTTTACAAAATTATAATAATGCAAAAATTAATTACGATAATCCACCGATATGATAAAAAGGAGTTTTTGTCATGAGCAAGGTCTTAATAAAAAATCATTTAATTTAGATTTCGCCAAGCTTGAAATATTATAAAAAAACTCACAAATGCATTTATTCTCAGAACAAAAAAAGATCATGGAAACGTATCGTAAACAAAAGAATTTGAATCATGAAACAATTTTGATGGAAATTGACAATGACATTTCAGATAGAAATTTTTAAAAACCAGATAATGATATAATGGGAATCGATGACATCCACTTGAATTATAACGATTATAAAATTGGGGCAGTTGAGATTAAATTAAATGAAGAAAAAAAAGAATCAAAAGAAATAGATAAAAAAGAAACTTTATTTGTAACAGAACTTAAGAGCTTGACGAAGCGGCCCCCTTCTAATAATATTTCCAATCCTAACTTATGAATAAACGATGCGTTCAATCAAGTTTTTTTGCTACGAAGTAAAAATTTGTAGAATTATAATCCAGTGCGGACAACTCAAGAAATCCACCAAAATATTAGACATATAAAGTTATAATAAAAACTTCCAATGTATCGTATTTTAAAGTTAGGTCTATCAAGTTTGATATCTAATTTCCAATCCAAGCTCATGAAAAAATAACAAGTCTAAATGATTTTTTATTTTGACAAAAATCATTGTAGTAATATAGCTTTAGTACGGACAAGTCATTATATTTGTTTAATTTATAAATTTAAAAAGATACTGATATAATAAAAAAAGCAAAACTCAAGTGATACAGCTCCGACATCCTGTTAATAGGAAAATGGTAATAGAAGAATCACATAAATATAATAAAGTTTCAGAAAAAGACATTATTATGGAAATGCGAGAAACAAAAAAGTAATGATAAATTAGAACTAAGACGTGTTCAAGAAACTTTACGTAAGGAAAAAGCTTATATGAAAATCAAAAAAAGACAACAAAATAAATGTAAACAGAAATTAGAAAATACTAACATAACAAAATGGCAATTCGAAGAAATAATGAGTACTGATAAATTTGAACAAATACGTGCGAATAAGGCTTTGCGTAAGAAAGAAGCTTATATAAAAATTAAAGAAAAACAACCAAAGAAATATGAAGAAAAATTAGAAAATGTTAAGTGTAAACGATTAAAAATTGAAGATAATAATTATAATGAAAATTAGAATAATAATAATCATAATAACAATCATAATATTGTATTAAACGAAGTTATTGATGAAACAATAAAGGGCAAAGTAAAAAAAAATTAAAGAAATCGAATGAAAAAATATTAACTGAAAAAATTAATTTGAAACTGATTGGTTGTATGGCAAATATATATTTCGATGAAAATCTCATATCTGAAAATTACATTGGTTCCATGACGAATACATGTGTTTATTGTGATGCGCAACATTTTGCTTTTTAACATACTAAAAGTAACGATTTCTCCAATTGTTGTCATAAAGGTAAAGTAGAATTGTTAGAAAATCCACCTTACCCAGAACGATTAATGTTTTGAGCAACTGAATTTACGGAAAAAAGTATTGATTTTCGACGAAATGTTAGGTTGTACAATAATGCTTTAGCACTCGCAAGTTTTGATCCCAATTTTGATACATTGCCGAGTAATGGACGACAAGTTATTAGAATATGTGGACAAATTTACCATAATGTATATGCGTTACATCCTAATAGAGATGAAGCACTTAAATATGGACAATTATATATTTTAGATAATAAAATGGCAACGATTGAACGACATAAGTTTAATACAAACTCAACATTATTAAAACATTCAGATAACTTAATGAGAGATATTAAACCTCATGCTAAAGCCTATGAAATGATGCATTAAGCAGGAGAAGAAGAACTACAACGATGTGCAAAAATCAATTGTCTTCTGAAAACTGTTACTATGCTTATTATCCGCAATAATAATTTCGATAGAAAATAGATATGATCTACCTACCTGTAATGATGTAGCAATAGTATACGTTGGAGAAGACGATATGCCTCCTATTGAACGTGATATTGTCATTTACCCTAAGTCTGATAAACCAATTAGTATACTAAAAATTAGCAAACACACAGATCCTATGACATATTCGCTTATTCATCCTAATGGTGGTTTCGGATGGATGTCAAATATGAAAAATAAATTTGGAAAATATAATATTAAAAATTTGCAATTTCATAATTATAGATTTAGTGTTAGAAATGAATTTAATCCATTTCTTGATTTAGAAAAATTATCTCAACAGTTCATTGTTGATGCGTTTGTAAGAGTTGAAACCTCCAGATTATATTTCATACGAAAAAACCAAAACGTATTAAGAAGTGATTGTTACAAAGGTGTTATGGACTGTTTACATAACAAAAAAGAATTAGATTATTCAAAAATTGGAAAAATGGTATAATTACTAACAAACTTTACAGGAAGTCCCCGATTTTTAAAACGAAATTACATTGATTCAATAAAACTTGTAAATTATCATGGTAAACTTGACCTTTTTGTAACTATGACCTGTGACCCACATTGGAAAGAAATAACTGAAAACTTGGAAATTTATAAAAATGCAATAGATAGACCAGATATTATAACAAAAGTATTTTATCAAAAAGTAGAAGAATTCAAAAATTTAGTAATAAAAAAGGGAATATTAGGAAAATGTATTGCATATAGTTATGTAATTGAATTTCAAAAACGAGGATTACCACATATGCATATATTGTTATTCTTAGATAAAAATGATAAATTTGACATTCCCGAAAAAGTTGATAGAATAATAAGTGCAGAAATCCCAAATAGAGATATTTATCCAAAATTATATAGTATTGTTAAACAATTTATGATACACGGTCCCTGTAGTATGCAAAATATAAATTGTCCGTGTATGGATAAAAATACGAAACAATGTACGGAAAATTTTCCAAAAAAATTTAATAATACAACAACATTTAAATCAAATAGGTATCTACGATACAAACGCAAAAATGATGGCGTCGAAATTATTTTTAAAAATAAATTTACAGAAAGAATTGCAGATAATGGATCTGTTGTTCCTTATAATCCTTACTTATTATTGAAATTAAATGCACACATAAACGTAGAAGTTTGTTCCACTGTACAATGCATTAAATTTTATTCAAATACTGTTATGAAGGTCATGATTGTGCATACATTGAAATACATCAAGTAAATGTTGATTTTATATCAGAAAATTAAGACACTTTTGAAAATGACAATAGTGAAAATGTTGAATATGAATATGACGAATTCAAACGATACATTAATACACGATATTTATGTCCACCTGAAGCAATGCACAGATTATTAGAATATCCTTTACATGTTATTCCACATACTATAAATCTTCTAAGCGTTCATGAAGAGAATCAACAAAACGTATTTTTTAATGAAGGAAAAGTAGAAATGATCATGCAAAAAAATGTTGCAACAAGATTAACAGCATATTTTGAATGGAATAGAGAAGATTTCGAAGCGCTAAATTACTTATATTTAGAAATACTAAATTTTTATACATTTGATGAAAAACTGAAAAAAATGGAATAAAAGAAAAAAAAAAAGATAACCAATACTCAGTAGAATGTACTTAGTAACTCGGAAAGATAGAGAACGTTATTTTATTAGGTTATTACTATTACATGTTAAAGAAGCCTCGTCTTTTGAAGCTTTGCGTACTGTTGATGATGTGATGTACAATTCGTTTTATGAGGCAGCTGAGGCAAAACAATCAATGAATAGAGATAAAGAATGGGGTAGATGCTTGGAAGAAGCATCTTCAACAGAATTCCCTTATGCTCTTTGTGAATTATTTGCTTTTATTTGCGTTTTTCATAATCCTATAAGTGCACGAGATTTATATGAAAAATATAAATATAAATTTTACCACCCTAAAAACGAAAAAAATGTAGGTAAAAATCTTGCATTGAATGTCATTAAAAATAATTTACAAGTCAATGGATTTTCGTTAAACGATTTTAATTTACCTAACATAAGCACATTCATAGAACAAGATAATAATGAAACAATTTAAAATCATAATAATTATATTCTTAATGAATTAGAAATGAAAATAAATTCTTTAAATAATAAACAATGGCGAATATTCGACTCTACACTAAAACGTTTAAACAACCAAAGTGAAGAAAAATATATTTTTATTGATAGACCGGGTGGAAGTGGAAAAAGTTATTCACTTAACGTTTTAATGGCTTATTTTAAATATCATACCATACATTATTTATGTGTAGCTTTGACAGGTATAGCAGCGAATTCATTAGTCGATGGAAGTACCGTGCATACAATATTTAAACTACCGTTAAATATAACAGATTAGACAACTTGTAATGTTAAGCCTAATTCTGCAGAAGGCAAACAATTAAAGGAAACACGAATAATTATTTGAGATGAAATATCCATGACTTCAAAATTTGCTTTTGAAGCAGTTGATCGTCTTTTTCAAGATTTATACAATGTAAACCAACCCTTCGGTGGTAAAACTGTAATTATATCAAGAGATTTCAGGTAAACATTACCAATTGTACGACATGATAGCCGTATGAACATTATTGAAAATTTAGTTAAATTTAGTTTATTATGGCAAAATTTTAAGCAAATGAAGTTAAATGAAAATCTGCGAGCTTCGGATAATGATAATAATTTAAAACAATGGTTATTAGACATCGAAGAAGGAAAACGCCGCGATGTTTTTGAAGATGATAATTAAGTAACTGCTATACCAGATAATTTTATCATTAAAGAAAATCTTGTCGAAAAAATATTCGGAAAAACAATAAAAATAGACAATACGAATATAACGAAAAAAGTTATTTTGGCTCCTAAAAATAATGATGCAACTGAAATCAATAATAATGTCTTGAATATAATGGAAGGAAACCATGTTGAATATTTGAGTATTGATACTGCTGAAGATGATAACAAAGAAAATTTAGATATTATGTTACCTACAGAATTTTTAAATAAGTTAACTCCTAATGGACTTTCACCACATGAATTACATTTGAAAGTAGGGGCTATCATTATACTTTTAAGAAATTTAAATGTCAATAAGGGACTTTGTAATGGAACAAGGTTGATAGTAAAAGAATGCTTAAATATTTCATTCAAGCGGAATTAGCAACTGGTCAAAACAAAGGTAAATAAGTTTACATTCTAATAATAAATTTATGTCCATCTACGGAAGAAATTCCATTTAATATGCAACGAAAACAGTTTCCGATTAGATTAGGATTTGCAATGACTATTAATAAATCACAAGGACAATCTTATGAAAAAGTTGGTGTTTATTTGCCGTCACCAGTTTTCAGTCATGGACAATTATATGTTGCTCTTCCAAGGACGAAATTTAAAAACAATTTAAAATTATTTTCAGGTGACTACGCTATTGTCAACGGAGAAAATAAAAATGATCAGAACACAATATATACAAAAAACATTGTTTATAAAGAGATATTATAAAGAATATGTCAATATGTATTTAATATTTATGTTTTGATTGTGTTAATAGTTGAACTCGAAATATAATAAAATATATGATATTTAATAAAAATAGATATCAACTGACGCTTTCAAAATAGTTTAATATGATGTTGGAAACGTGCTGTTGAATCGGCTGAGGAAACGTGCTGTTGAATCGGCTGCATACGAGGATACGCTATTAAATAGACTACATTAGGGAATGCGCTGTTGAATCAGCTGCAAATAGGGATGCGCTGTAGAATCGGCTGCATATGGGGATGCGCTGTTGAATCGGCTGCATATTGGGATGCGCTGTTGAATCGGCTGCATATTGGGATGCGCTGTTGAATCGGCTGCATATTGAGATGCGCTGTTAAATCGGCTGCATATGGGGATGCGATGTTTAAACGGCTGCATATTGGGACGCTCTGTTTAATCGTTCTGCATATGGAGATGCGCTATTAGATTTGCAATGTCTAGTGTAAGAATGAGACGTTAAAACATTGCATTTAAAATAAAAAAAAATATTATAGCATCTGGAGCGGAGACTGTATAAAACATTATAAAAATACGCTCCACGGAAGAATCCAATGTAAAAGTATACAGGCTTGGATGAAAAGCTACGTTAGAAAACATATTGACCAAAAAAATGTAGGAATCAAAAAAATATAAAGCCCAAGAAAATATAAGGCCCAAAAAATATAAAGCCAAAGAAAGTGTTAGGCCCAAGAAAATATAAGGCTCAAAAAATATAGAGACCAAAAAAAATATTGGGCCCAAAAAAATATTGAGTCCAAAAAGTTACAAGGCCCAAGTAAATTATAATGCCCAAGAAAATATAAGGCATAAGAAAATATAAGGCCCAAGAAAATAAAAGGCCCAAGAAAATATAAGGCCCAAGAAAATATAAGGTCCAAGAAAGACACATTTAAAAAATGTGGAGAACCGGAGAACCGGAGAAACGGAGAAAAAAGTGATTTCACTTTAATATAATATAAGATATTTTGAGGGTTGACAAGGTCATTTTGCCTTTATTAAATCTCTACAAGAAGCTGGCGGGCTCTCGACATTTTGCGTACAATGCAATAAGCCATACAAACGCAAAGAGCAACATAAATGTTGCGATCATTGCCCCAGTTGTTTTGCCAAACCTGCGTGTGAGAGTAACAACAAAAATATAATCTGTAACGATTGTAACAGAAATTTTGTAAGTCAAGGATGTTTCGCGAGACATTTACAAAATGGCTGTTACGATCAAAACAGTAGCGTATGCGCCGTTATATATGACTGTGATAAACGTAAGGTTAATAAAATTAATAGGAAAAAAATAAAGCACAAGTGTGGTACATTTTATTATAAGTGGTGTAAAATCACACACGCTTACAATGAAATGTGTTTCATTAAGCTGTTGGCGGTAAAACAAAATATCTGCGACATAAATAATAAAGCCGAAAATAGATTTATATTTTAGATTTATATTTTATTTATATTTTATAATTTTGATTTTTTTTAATTCATTTTGGGGTATATTCGGTCAACGTGATAATTTACCACACACACAATTTGTCAAGACAAGGCAAGAGCTTCTAAACATTATTACAGCCGAAGATAAAGAAGTAACAGGATTACTTCTTATCACTAAAGACGTTTTATGTGTCAATTGGACATATAAAGATGAAGCTATAAAAAGCTCATCTCATACTAATGTTGTGATTGCCGCTTACACCACAGCTCAAGCTCGCCTTGTTTTGTACTCTTATCTAGAAAAACTCGAAAAACGATTATTATATTGCGACACAGATTCCTGTATTTTTGTTTCAAACGATGATTCGCAAGATAAATTTACTCCAGAAACGGGTAATTTCTCAGGACAAATGACCGATGAACTGTCTTCTTATGAAGATGGTTCATACATTACAGAATATCTTAGCGGTGGTCTGAAATTTTACGCATTCAAAGGAATTTTACTTTCAGAAAATACTTTTGAATGCTGTAAAATTAAAGGCATACGATTGAATTTTCAAAACGTTGCACACATTAATTTTAATAACATGAAAAAACTGATAAATAAAGAGATGGATCCTATTAAATTAACGTTTCGTAGTATTAAACGTACAGGAAATTTTAACATTGTTACAAAAGACGAGCAAAAAACACGCTCTGTAGTTTTAACAAAACGACTCAGGAACCTCCTCTAGAGGATAGACCACTTTTCCATGCTACCGGGCGCGTCCACAGGTTGCGGATAGTGGAAAGGCCAGAAAGAGTAGTAAGTGAGGGGGACCAAACTCAGTCTTTCTGGCTTGTCGCTAATATTGGATACGCGACCGCGGACAATGGAATTAGAGAGAGAAGGCGGAGTTTATTGCATGATGGAGTGTAATGATAAAATATTAATTACCCCAGGTGGTAACCCTTGTGGAAATCTACCCGCTGTAAAAGCGGCTGAGCCTCATTCGGATTCTGGGGGAGGCTCATCATTACATTGCAAAACCGTGCCCGCAATGGACTACTTGGTTGCAGTGACCACGAGTATTGATACAAGGGAAAATGAGAGCACCACCATCCTGGAAGTCAAAGGCAGCCCTAGGAGTATCTCGGAGCGGTTACAGGGTATGCAGCTTGACAAAGCCGTCGAAGATGATTTATCATCAATAGGCAGCACAGTCATAGCTGTGGACTCTGATACTGAAAGGGGACTCCTAAAAGAGGCTGACATAGACGGAACGGATGGTAAAGCTAAAAGAATTAGGAAAATTGGCAGCGTTCAGAGAGCGAGAAAAAGCTATCGGAATGCTGTCAAATTTCTTAATAAAATGAGCCAAAAAGACCCGGATAAGATCACTAAAAGAGAAAGTGATTTTATCCGGAAGAACCAAATGATAGTGGAGAGGTTCGAAAAACAGAAACGAGCCTCACAACTGTCAAAGAAACAGGAGGAAACACCGGACGAAAAGAAGGCCGATGTCCCCTCCGCAAAGAGTAAAGCAAAGAAGCTGCAGCGGCCCAAAGCTGTAACCTCATCGCCGAAACCTATGACATCCAAAGGTCACGTGCTTCCTTCAGGGGAGCAAAAGACCAAAAGGTTGCGATCAGACGAAAGCGAGGAGATAGCGGCGAAAAGGGCAAAACATTCTACGTGCTTCGTGTCACCAGAAGAGTTCCAGATAGCCGTCATAGATTGGTCAGATCCCGACGGTAAGATGAGCTCTGAAGGCTGGCTAGAGGTGGAGAGAAGGGTGCTGCTAGCGATTGCAGAAAGAGCCGAAGGCGGAAGCGACGAAGAGGTAAGCTTCGACGGAGCTGGCTGGCAGAGGGGTGTCAAGGTTGTTGGTTGCAGCAACAGGAAGTCATTAGACTTTCTAAAGCAAGTAATCAGTGACTGCGGCGAACTCTGGCAGGGAGCGAAGTTAGAGGTGGTGCCTAGGTCTGACCTCCCGCTCAGGCAAGTAGTATCGGTCTGGGTCCCTCCTCCAGTGCTGGAGGGAGATGAGACCGTGCTGAAAATTATAAGCAGGCAAAATAAGGGGCTCAATACTCAAAGCTGGAGAGTCATTTCTTCAGTGGCGAGTAAAAATGGCAACGGCAAGGACTACATCATTGCTGTGGACGAAGGGTCCCTTAATAACATGAGGTCCACGCAGGGGAGCATCAAGTTTGGACTAGGCACGCTGAAGGTGAGGCTTCCCAACTCCAAGGACAAAAATGGAGAAACCGGGTCTGCAAGTGGTGCAAATTAATTTGCACCACTGTGAAGCAGCCTCGGAAGACTTGATGCTGTCGCTGAATCAGGACAATATTGACGTTGCCCTAGTCCAGAAACCATGGATCGTAAGAGACAAAATCCAAGGGCTGGGGCAAAAAGGATACGACCTGTTCTTCGCTCAGATGGCAGGTAAGAAAAGAGCCTGTATTTTAGCAAAAAGAGCACTAAAACTCAAATTGTTAACTCAATACAGCAATAACGATATGACCACGGTGTTAATGGAACAGAAGGACAGACCAGCGCTGACCATCACCTCCATATACATGCCGTACGAGGAAAAAGAGCCACCATTCCTCCTCTTTCGACAAATGGTCAAAGACACCACAGCAAAGAGTAGGCAAATGGTGATAGGAACTGATGCCAATGGCCACCATAATCAGTGGGGGAGCAGCAACATCAACGAGAGAGGTGAGTCAATTTTGGATTTTATACTAACCACTAACCTTATAATTTGCAATAGAGGTAACGTCCCCACATTTGTAAATAGGACTAGGGGGAAGTGATAGATCTAACCTTGACCACAAATTCAGAACAAATTACGGTAGAGAATTGGAAAGTTTCCCTAAAAAATTCCTTTTCAGACCATAGGAGAATCCTTTTTAATATAAATCGCGATCCTTCAAAGGTTAGGGACTTTGGGAACCCCAAAAAGACTGACTGGACGCGTTTCTCGAAACTGGTAGAGGAAGAGGCCCAGACATGGAGCACTTTTCGTGTCTTGCCAAATCCTACTATCGGAGAAATCGAGAGAAGCGTCGAGTTCTTAGAAAATGCACTGCATGGAGCATACTTGAGGTCGTGTCCCGTCAGGAAGAGTCGCGTAAAAACCAAACCCCGGTGGAACGCGGAACTGAGGCTGCTGAGAACGACCTCGAGAAAACTCCATGCAATAGCTAGAAATGATAATACAAACGAGAACTGGGAAAGGTACAAAACCAGTTTCAACGAATACAAGAAGAAAATCAGAGAAGCAAAATAAGACTCCTTTAAAAGGTTTTGCGAATCCGTCAAGGACGTAAATGAGTCAGCCAGGTTCAGAAAGGCGCTCGCAAAAGACCCGATGGTCATAAAGAGCGTCAGGAAACCGGATGACTCATGGACCAAGACCAGTAAGGAGACCCTAGACTTGTTAATGAACGTCCACTTTCCGGAAAATCGGGAAGCAGAAGAAACGGAAGAACCCCCAATCCAAGAAGAAATGGAAATAATGAAAGAAAATAGAGAAATGGTAAAAGAGATTGTGTCGAGGGAAAGAGTAGCGTGGGCGGTGGGCACGTTCGGTCCTTATAAATCAGCGGGGCCGGATGGGGTCATGCCGATCATGCTGCAGAAGTCTCTAGACATAATTATGGAACTATTGATAAAGGTTTTCTCAGAAAGTTTACTACTGGGATATATATCAAAAAAATAGAGAGAGGTAAAAGTGGTCTTTATACCCAAAGCGGGAAAATCCAGCCACACATTACCTAAAGACTTCAGACCTATTAGCCTCTCATCCTTCTTATTGAAGACATTGGAAAGGTTAGTAGGTCAACACATAAAGGAGACCACGGAAAAGGAAAAGAACTGCATGGCACAACATACTTAAAAGGCAAATTAGTGGATAGTGCATTGCATGAAGTAGTGAGGACAATAGAAAAGGCCCTTCAAAGGAAGGAATACACACTGGGCTCCTTCCTAGATATTGAAGGAGCTTTTAATAATGTCAAAGCAGAGGCTATAAGACAAGCATTAGAGGAAATAGGAGTGGACCGTATAACTATCAACTGGATCATGGTAATGCTGGAAAGTAGAATCATAAATTCGAAACTAGGAAACGGAACTACCAGAAGAAAAATCACAAGAGGAACACCACAGGGAGGAGTTCTATCTCCCCTCCTGTGGTTAGCGGTGATAAATAAAATCCTCAGAAAGCTTGAGGAAAAAATAATAAAAGTGGTAGCCTACGCTGACGACGTGGTGGTACTGATTACGAGCAAAGATGCGACTGTAGTTGGTGACATCATGGAGTCAGCTCTAGTAGAAATCACTAAGTGGGCAGAACAAAACGGATTGTGAGTAAATCCTAATAAAACGGAAGTGATTCTGTTCACAAGAAGATACAAAACTCCAGAGATAAGACTGTCAAAACTTGGGGGGCACACACTTATGCTGTCCAAAGAAGCAAAATATCTGGGAGTTGTCCTTGACTCGAAGCTGCTCTGGAAGCGGAACGTCGAAGAAAGAATGAAAAAAGGAATAAACGCATACTACACATGCAGAAAAATGTTCGGTAAGAGATGGGGTCTGCAACCGCAGATAACACAATGGATGTATAATGCGATTGTTAGACCAATAGTCACTTACGGAGCACTGGTGTTGTGGTGCGCTATGAACAAGGAAATAAATAAAAAGAGCCTAAACAAAGTACAGAGGGTGGCTACCTTAGGCACAACTGGGGCAATGAGGAGTACACCACAAGCGGCCATGGCGATAATGCTCAATCTACAGCCGCTAGATCTAGTCATTAAAGGAATCGCCTTAAAAGGAGCCATCAGATTAAGAGACTCTAATCTATGGAAGCAGGATAATGACTGCGTACACATAGGCATAATAAAAGAAATGCTAAAAATGGAGAAAGACGCGGGGACATTGTTAACACAGTTAACGGACCATATGCTGCCCAAGCTGGAGTTCAAGAAACAACTTGATATATGGATACCGTCGAAAGTAGAATGGGACGACGGCAAAGTAATGAAAAGTAATGAATGGGCTGTTTTTACAGACGGCTCCAAATCATTAAGCGGCACAGGAGCAGGAATCTACTCAAGGGAACTGGAAGTCGAGGAGTCGTACAGACTCAAATATGACTGCAGTATCCTACGAGCAGAAATCCTGGCTATCGAAAGAGCAGCCCGACTCATCCAGAGTAAAGGAGGCTTTAGTAGAGCCACAATTTACACGGATAGTCAAGCTGCCTTGAAAACAATAGCGTCCAAGGTCACCAGATCAAAGGCCGTGATGAGCTGCCGGGAGGCGCTTTCATGAATCCGTGAGAGCGGAGTCAGACTCTGCTGGGTTCCCGGACACAGTGGTGTGGAAGGTAACCAAAAAGCGGATGAGCTGGCGAAGCTGGGAGCAGATAGAGACAGTGCGGAAGCGAGCAGGGATCCACAGCCACCGATCGAAGTGATTAAGACAGCTATTGACAAAATACTACAAGAGAGACACAATAAGGACTGGAACAATCGCAATGATTGCAGAATAGCCAGGAAATTGTAGCCGAAAATTGATGAAAATAAAACAAAGAAGCTTTTAAGCTACAAAAGAACCTCAGTCAGCATGATCACAGGAGTAATAACAGTTCACTGTGCTATAAAAGCCAAGCTCAAACGAATGGGCAAGATCGAGGACGACTACTGCAGAGAATGCAATGAGGAGGAGGAAACCTTGGAACATCTCCTATGTCACTGCCCGGCACTGGAGAGCAAAAGACTCAAGAACTTGGGATATAGCTATCTAGAGGAACTAGAAGAGGCAGCAGAGATGGAGCCAGGGAAGTTAATGAACTTCACTAGAGGTTGGAAATGCTTCAGTGGAGAAAGGGGGGAGAACTAGTATTCTTTCGCCCTGCTTTCTCTCTTATTATTATTATTATTATTGTTTAATTTTGGGTATAGCAATGGGCCACTGGCCACTGACCTGGGGCGACTCCCGTGAAAGGGCAGTCGTCCAAACCCTTACAACCTAACCTAACCTTTAACAAAACGACGATTCTTTCAAGATGGCAAATCTTTACCCTTCGGTTGTAAAGAAAGATAGCAAGCTTGTACGACAGCGCGCGCGCGCATGTGTGTGTATGAGTATGTGCATGTATGTTTGCGCCTATCTTTAAAATATTGTATGTATCGTTTATTTATTTCACTTTGTAATATATTGTATATTTTTATTTATTAAATATGTTAAAATTACGACCGATGTAAATTCTATTTTTTTGTTAATTTTTATATTTTGTATATATATTTTTAATATAAAAAACTTGTAAATGAATATATTATTAATAAAATATTTTTCATTCTTTTCATACACCCACATCCCAAATTTTCTCATAATATTTTCATTCATTTTTAATAAAACTTTTTGAAATTTTTTTCTTTATTTTTTCGTAAAACTTTCTACAAATTTTTTTATAAATTTTTTCTTTTCATATATAGTTTAAATTTTTCATCTTTCCTTTTACTTAAAATAATAATATGAAAAAAAATTCTTAAATACGTAGGATACACGTGCACGCACAGAGTACACTTGCACGTGCCGAATATCTCCTAAGCCACCACACGCAGTAAGTTGAACATTCAACCACAATGCAAGCTATAGCGCAAAGAGGAGAAGTATAACTCTTCACTGCTCTCCAGAAAGCTGTGTCTAACGCTCACATACCCCTGTAAGGTAAGTCAAAGAGAGGGTGTCTACACTCAGATGTCAGCTATAGTACTGAGAGGGGAAATACACCTCATCGTTGCTCTCCACGAGCTCAGAAACGATGTCTATCTTGCCCTGGGGAGGAAAAACTTACACTTCATTGCTCTCCACGAGCGCCGAAACGATGTCCATCTTGCCCTGAGAAGGAGGAACCTACACATCTATAGCGCGCGAGGGAAAATGTGCGAAAGAGACAGACGGCTGTGACGTCAGTCTGGGTGCGCTATAGCTCGGTCTACTCTACTTGAATGTAATGAAAAATAAATATATTCTTTTAAAATTTTGTTTAGTATAATATTAAAAATCTTAAAAAAATTCTTCTGCCAAAATGTAATATTTTGATACTTTTCACAGTCTAACGTCGCCATGCAGTAAGTAGAGTTCTCTTTGAGGATGTTTACCACATTAACTATAAAAGGAAAAGAATCATACCTTTCATTTAATATTTATATACGTATAGTTTATTTAATACAGGGGTGTAAGTTTATTTATTTGTAATCTCTATGTGTTGCTGCATATAACATCTATAGTACTATTCATATATTCAGCATCGAGTATTTTAATAAATGTTGTGGTGACACTGCCAGTTCCGTCCCGCAGGCGGAACGTTATCTAGTGAATCGTTACCAATTCGTTTTTCCGGTTTTCCCCTTTTTTAAAATTTTTTACAAGTGCATCATTATTTTTTCTGATAATAGTAGCCATTTCCATTTGAGTCTTATTTTATGGTTTTTTTGGGCTTTTTGGTAATATTTGGGCCTTAATATCTGTATTTCTCTTTTCATCTATTTTCCACTATAATTTGTTTTATTGTCATTTCTTTCCTTCCATTCTTCCACCCTTCTTCTTTTTCTTACTTTATTCATTTTCTCTCACCTTCTTTTACATTCTTTATATTCTTAAGTATAAATTTCAATTATTGATATATTATTAAAGACTACACCTGACTAGCTTGAAGACTAGAAAAAAAATTTCTTCGTTAACAATCATCTTATATTATATTGAACTCAAACCACCTTTTTTTGGTTTTCCGAATCCGCGCATTTTTCAATGTGCATAATTTTCTTGTAAGAAGGCTAGCAATTTTTCGGGTCCTATATGATTAGTACTTATTATTTATAAGCTTTTTTGGGCCTTATACGGCCCTCAATATCTGTGACTCTCGCTATTTCAAATCATCATCACATCGTCTACTATCTTTCTTTCTCGATCCTACCCTTCTTTTTTTTTGTTTACATTCTCCATTCTCCCTCTCGCAAACTATAAAATCTATAGACACATGAACGCTACAAAAGTTAACGCTTTCCCTACGAAACTCGTAACTTTTAAACATCAAGAGGTTGTAAAACGGACACTACACCAGTATTCATAAATATTGCCTATCTTTTTATTTTATTGCAAGATTTCAGGAATATAAATACGTTAGGTTGTAGTATGTACCATAAACATAATCCGTGTTTTAGGTACTGTAAATTGGGACATTGGCTGCGCGAATGCACCCAACCTTTTAAATGTCATGGTTGTGGACAACCAAATACTCACATTAAAGAGTGCAAACGATGTAATCTAGCGGGTAACGAGCTACGAAGGGAACATTAAGAGTCACTGTCTCTTCCGATGAAGCGCATCAGACTCGACCCCTTCTAAGTAGGCAAGTTAGTCTACATGCTCAAACAACCCCAACATCATAAAGCGAAACATAATTCGGCCATTAGAAGCGTATAATAAGTTAGTAGAGAGTAATATGGCAGGCAAAGCCGAAGAATCGATGAATTTAAAGAGTGAGCAATTGAAAATCGAGCAGAGCAAACGAGCAATAAGTTCTAGTGAGAACATAGATAGCAAAATAGCGCAAAATGGGACAAATAACCCATAGTTTATTAAAAGGATGTAAAACGGACACTACACCTGTACTTATGAATTTAGCCTATCTTCTCATTTTATTGCAAAACTTGAAAAAAAAAATGCTTTAGTTTGTAGTATTTACCACAAAGATTATTCAGTTAAATTTTTAAATAAATTTATTCATCAGTTTTTCAGAATTTTAGATTTGCTGTAAAAAATCTAAAAATTTTGATGTGTTATATTGAAACCCAAAATTTTGAAAAACTAATGAATAAATTTATTTGAAAATTCAACTGAATGATCTTTGTGGTAAATACTACAAGCTAAAGCTTTTCTTTTCCTCAAGTTTTGCAATATAATGAAAAGGTAGGCAAAATTCATGAGTACAGGTGTAGTGCCCGTTTTGCATCTTTTTAATGATAATAATCAATCCTGCCCATCTAACCTTTTTAGCAACTTAAAATATTCCCCTTTAGCAATGAGCAATGTAACATCCCCCAAACCCGTATGATTGATACAACAAAACATCAATATCACGGGAGAACCACGACAATTTTTAATCTTAAACCTCGATGAACGTGAAATAAAGGGCTTGTTGAATAGTGGTTCTGTGCATTTGTATTTGGGCATGGATATAGCATCAGGATAGAAGGATAAAAGTATACCTCAGTCTACCTTTGTGAGCATTGGTGATGGTACCTCAGTTTATATAGACGGGCTGTTGCAGGTCACAGTAACGATAGACGACGATACCCAGACCATGCCCTTTAAAGTTGCAGAAAATATACTTTACGAATGCATTTTAGGTATCGATTTTGTGCGTTTAGTGAAAATTAGCATCGATCAGGAGCACGATACCTGGTGCACCCCTGAAAAGATTTCTCATTACTTTTATCCTTATGGCATCTACCCATTCAGCTACGCTGCGCCAGCTACCCTTGGAGGCTTAGTACGAGCCACTAAAGCAGAAAAAAACCAGATAACCCTTGTATCAAATAACTTAATACCCCCCACGCCGAAGATCCTAGGAGTCACCAATTTAGCTATCCACAAGATTGATGTTCGAGGACATGACCCTATTCGACAGAAAACTAGGAGATATTTACCTCAAATGCTGGAAGTTGCCCAAGAAGAAGTGGACTGAATGTTACGAAAAGGTATCATGGAACCTTCAACTGGTCCTTGGTAGCTGCCCCGTTTCAGTCCCTAAACCAAACAGAAAATATAGGTTTTGCATTAATTGTAGGCAAGTGAATGACGTCACAAAGAAGTTCGCCTATCCTATCAAAAATATGCATGATATTCTTGATAAATTGAGATGTGTTAAATATATTTCCAAATCAGATTAAAGTCAAGCTTTCCACCAAATACCAATGGACCCTGATAGTAAAGAGATTACCGCGTTTGCAGTCTCAAGCAGGGACCTATTTCAATTTAATCGTATGCCTTACGGCCTGACCAACGCTTCCAGTTTCTTCCAAAAAGTCATAGATAATTTATTCGAACCTAGCTTGGAATTGTAGGTATTTTCCTATTTAGATGACGTCATTATAGCAGCAACCACTTTTAGCGAACACTTACAATGGTTAAGCAAAGTATTATCGTCCCTAAAGACAGCAAACCTGCAAATCAATAGAAAGAAATCAGAGTTCTGTTGCTTAGAGGTGAGATATCTTGTATATATTGTAAATGAAAATGGTTAACGAACCGATGAAGAGAAAATTCATCCAATTTTAGAATATCCTGCGCCAACCAATCTTAAACAATTACGAAGATTCTTAGGAATGGTTGGTTGGTATGCACGTTTCATTCCCAATTTAGCTAAAATGAAAATTCCATTAACTTGTTTAACGAGAAAGACAACTCGATGGCATTGGCATGAAGAACAGGAATTAGCGTTTCAGCAACTTAAACAAGCCCTCACTGAAGCACCTGTTTTAGCACGTCCTAATTTTGATTATCTCTTTATTCCAAAAACGAATGCAAGTAACTTCGCCATGGCAGGTGTATTAATTCAAGATATCGATGGAGAAGAAAACCCTATTTACTATTTACGAACCTTAAATTGTGCAGAACGTCATTATACAGTATCAGAAAACGAGTGCTTAGCAGTTATTTGGGCAGCAGAACGACTCAGGGCATATCACCAAGGGACTCCGTTAAATGTATTTACTGATCACCATAGCCTTCTATAGCTGAAAAATCTGAAAGACGCAAGGGGAAGATTAGCTAGGTGGCTTACGCGACTACAGCAGTTTGATATTAAGCTAATTCATCGGCAAAGAAGCAAACTTAAAGTCCCTGATGCTCTTTCACGAGCTCAAGAAAACCTTATTGACTTAGCCATTTTAGCAGCCCTTGATACCGATGATACCTGGTACAAACGAAGAAAGGAAATGGTGCAGCACTACCCCACTAAATACCCCGATTTTAGAATAGAAAATAAACTCCTTTATTTCCATCACCCAAATAATAATGTAGATCCTATTATCCTCGACTCGCCTGGAAATTAGTTCTTCCTTTTACTGATCGTGAAAAAGCCTTTTCTGAAGCTCATAATACTCCTCAAGCAGTCCATATGGGAATGGAAAGAAACATTCGCTTGTTTAGCTACTTATTATCACTGGCCAAGATATTACCACGACATTTGTCAATATATAAGAGCATGCCAAGAGTGTCAAGCTCACAAACAATCTCAACAGGTTCCAGCCGCTCTAATGGGGGAAAAATATATTAAAGGCCCATGGACGGTAGTCTCAGCAGATATAAATGGCCCAAAGCCACCCTCGAGAGCCGTTTATAAATATATTATAGTATTTGAAGATCTCTTTACTCGATTTGTAGAATTAAAACCCCTTAAAAGCAGACGGTAAAAACGTGATTTAAGCATTGGAAGAACTTCTCATTAATAGATGGGGCTGTCTACAGTGTCTAATAACTGATAACGGGTCAGAATTTAGAAATCAGATTGTAGATGAGCGTTTAGAGAAGTATGGCATTAAACATTCTACTACTCCTTCTTATCACGCGCAATCAAATCCGGTAAAGCGAATCAATCGTAACCTAAAACCGATGATTAATAGTTACATAGAGCAAGACCATCGTGATTGGGACGAACACCTAGGAGTATTTAGCTTTGCATTGAATACTATGGTACATTCATCAACAAAATTCACTCCAGCTTTCCTAAATATGGGTCGCAATCCTATTCCTACAATCCTATTCCGTAAATTCATTGAAAATCCCAATTCAGCAAGGTAATAAGGAAGAATGAGCAGACAGAGCAAAGAGATTACCTGCGATACATGATCTCGTTAAGAGATATGCTGACAATGCAACTGCTCCTCAAGCTAAATACTATAATAAGAATCGACGGCACGTAACGTTTGAACCAGGAGATTTCGTAAGTCGTAGGAATCATGCATTATTTTCTGCTATTAACAAATTTGCTGCAAAGTTAGCGCCAAAATTCATTGTCTTATCCAGAGTTATTAGAGTATTCTCACCGGTAGTATACCTAGTTAAAGACGTCGATACCAAGCGACAGACTAAAGTTTTGTTAATGATCTAAAAAGATACATACCGCCTAGACGACCACAACCTCATAACACATCACTTTCAATTTCAGGAAATGCAACGAGCAAGGCCGAACAATCTACATCGAATGAGACGGGCTGTTCACGTAGAACCCGGAAGGGGTTCGTACAACGACCTCAACTTTCACCCACCCTAGAAGGAATTAAACGCAAGCGTGGGAGGCCACCAAAATCAGCAATGCCAACGAACTAGAGCCTGTATGAGAGGAACTCGCCGCTTGTGCGATGCAGAGGCTAAAGAAACTACACCTCATACACGCGAGGATAATAAAAATGCACCGTCAAACTCTACCACCCCTCTAGCTATTATTCCTATCCCTGCCCTTCCAGTCCGTAATGCGTCGCCTCCTTGACCTGTTGCTGAATGCAAAAAGTCGATTTAAGCAATCGAAGCTGCGAGACCCAACTGTTGGAATTGTCAGAAAGGCAATCATAATTGGACCATTTGTAGAGCCCTTAAACGCACCTTCTACCTTGGGTGTGGCAAACCAGGCGTTACTAAAAGAACGTGCATTAGATGTAGACAAAATGCATTCTAATAAAACATAAACAGAAAAATAAAACAACCCTATTTAGAAAAAAAATCTAGTTACTTATAAAACCTTACTAACCCAAATCCATCACCCTTTCAGCTAGTCATATCATTATTTACTTTTATTAAAATTCTTTTTATGTGTCCTTATTGAACTTGCTGAAATAACTAGAATGATAAATATTTCCATCGGTCTTACAGTCAATTTGAAATCTATATAATAAAATAATTAAATCAATATGGACAGTCAGACTGCCCTTGTTTATAATCACCCCCGTAGAATAACCTGAAATAAAAACTTAAAAATTAACTGGAAAGAAACCTGAAAATAAATAAAATTAGTAAAGCACAATCTGACTGTCCCCCACCACCAAAAAACCTTTCTTCGATTGTGATCCTGTATAATGTCCAACGTTTCGAGCACGCTACTGCTCATCCTCAAGGACTGAACTCCTCTCGCCGCATGACTCCCAATTTATACCTAAAAAATTATTTGAATATCCCCTCCACCATCAAAAACACCAATATAAGTTAATATACCTCCACCACTTTAATTCTATATTATGTTAGAAAAGGATGATAAATACTATTTAATTTACTTGATTCTAACATTAAATTTACATTATTTTTATTCTGAAAAATGTGAATATTCTCAAAACTCTCCCTTTTAAATTTATTTTTAATATTATTTTCTAAAATTTCAACATTCACAAAATCAAAAGAATGAACGGAATTCAAACAATGTTGCTTCAAACCCGACACAACATTTGGACTTCTCAAATTATATTTATGTTCATAAATTCGTTTCTTTAAATATCTACTTGTCTGTCCAATATAATATTTATCACAATCATTACAATTGATCTTGTAAACGACTCCCGATTTCTCATCCTTTTCATCCTTATCTTTACAATTATTAAAAAATCTACCTAAATTATTATTATTTTTAAAGAAAACTTAAATTTTATGTTTTTTGAATTCATTTCTAATTCTTTCTGACAAACCTCTAGCATACGGCAAAACAAAATACAAGCAAAACTCAATTTCAACAAAGCAACACCCTCCAATTTTTCCATCACCAAATTATTTGAGCCAATAATTTATAAAAGATATGTTGCTGACATCTTTGCTGTGGTGCCAGATTGTTTTGTGGATGAAATAGTTGATGTTTTTAATTCTGTTCATGATAGAATTAAATTTACTAAAGAAATAGAGTCAGATAATCAGTTGAGTTTTTTGGATATTAAAGTAATTAGAGACAGTAATAATAAAGTTAAACTAAATTGGTATAGAAAGCCAACTTGGTCTGGTAGATTTTTAAATTTTAATTCACATCACCAGTTCGGAAACAAAATTGGTACTTTGAAGGGTGTGATTGATCGCGCGATTAAGTTATCACATATAGATTTCAGAAAAGAAAATTTGAACATTGTTAGAAAGGCTTTTGTTAGTAATAGTTATCCAATCGAATTTGTTAATAGAATGATTGAGGAGAGGGTGAATGAAATTTATAATAGTAATTTAAAAAAGAAAATTGATGTAGAAACTAGAAGCTTGTATTTTGTTTTGCCGTATGTTAGAGGTTTGTCAGAAAGAATTAGAAATGAATTCAAAAAACATAAAATTCAATATTTCTTTAGAAATAATAATAATTTAGGTAGATTTTTTAATAATTGTAAAGATAAGGATGAAAAGGATGAAAAATCGGGAGTCGTTTACAAGATCAATTGTAATGATTGTGATCAATATTATATTGGACAGACAAGTAGATATTTAAAGAAACGAATTTATGGACATAAATATAGTTTGAGAAGTCCAAATGTTGTGTCGGGTTTGAAGCAACATTGTTTGAATTCCGTTCATTCTTTTGATTTTGTGAATGTTGAAATTTTAGAAAATAATATTAAAAATAAATTTAAAAGGGAGAGTTTTGAGAATATTCACATTTTTCAGAATAAAAATAATGTAAATTTAATGTTAGAATCAAGTAAATTAAATAGTATTTATCATCCTTTTCTAACATAATATAGAATTAAAGTGGTGGAGGTATATTAACTTATATTGGTGTTTTTGATGGTGGAGGGGATATTCAAATAATTTTTTAGGTATAAATTGGGAGTCATGCGGCGAGAGGAGTTCAGTCCTTGAGGATGAGCAGTAGCGTGCTCGAAACGTTGGACATTATACAGGATCACAATCGAAGAAAGGTTTTTTGGTGGTGGGGGACAGTCAGATTGTGCTTTACTAATTTTATTTATTTTCAGGTTTCTTTCCAGTTAATTTTTAAGTTTTTATTTCAGGTTATTCTACGGGGGTGATTATAAACAAGGGCAGTCTGACTGTCCATATTGATTTAATTATTTTTTTATATAGATTTTAAATTGACTGTAAGACCGATGGAAATATTTATCATCCTATTTATTATTCAGTCGACATAAGTATTGTTTTTATTTTGCTGAAATAACCTTTACTCATTCATTATCATTATCAAGCACACTAAAATTGCTAGCTGTTTACAAAGCTTTTTTTGTTATATACCAAGGTTTGAATGTTAGATTTACACGATATTTTGTTTTAATATATTACTGCATAATTATAATACAACATAGAAATTATCTTAGCTGGTTTTATTCAATTTAAATTTTTTTAAAATAGCTTGTTTTTTATTAAAAGATTGCTGCAAAATAATAATCTTAAAACCTAGCACGCATCGACAGAGTACCAGAGCGTCATCTTTCAGTAAGTAGAGTTGTTTTATAATCTCATATTCAATATTGTTTGTTTGGCATAATTAATAAATAAATTAAAAAATGTTCTCTGTGTATGAATGTAACATCATGTAAGAATGGGATATGAGTTTTTTTACTAGATAACTAGATTCAAGAAATGTAACTTCTGTAAATACTTAATGGATAAGCCAGTCGCGTCGTTTTACATTAAGCACCCTCATATACAGCGCGAAACACCTACACTAATTTAGTTAAAATAATGTCAGCAGATACAGCAGAAGAAGAATTTTATAAATACACTTCACACTGCTGCAGATAACACTGGTTATCTTAGTTTAAGCTCTACTATTTTTTATTTATACTCAAATTTTCCTTTCTTACTTTTAGCTTGTGCTTTTTTTTGGCGTTTGACGAAAGTATCCGGTTCCACCGTATACTTCTGTGTGGTGGGGGGATTGTTACATGGCAGATTGGCCATGTTACTTGTATGTTTATTTGTAACGCATATAGACGACAGAAGGAAGCATCCAACTGCTGGCAAGACGGAAAGCAGACCACGCGAATCAAATATGCAATACTATAACCCAAGATCGTTGGCACACGCGCGAATTTATAAAGCACGTATAATGTGCACTGATATAACTAACAAGTCGCTTGACTCGAGTAGCTAAGCTGGGGTCCGTTAAGGATCGTTTGTCTTTCTCTTGCGGCGCGCGCAGCGTACAGCAAGAGAAATGAGCTGTGTAGACAGGAAGAAAACGCCATTGCATCATTCTTTCTATCGTCAGCAAAGAGAAAAGAGCGTTACGACTTATGGTATTGCACAGTACTTTGTTGTGTGTTGCAATTATCGAATCTCGAGTGAGTGAAAATAGATAGTTTCACTAATATATAGTTTATCTTAGTTTGCTTAAAAAAGCCTCATGTTATTGCGCGTGCACGAGTTCTACGTAAAAGAATATAATTTATTTCTTTCTTTTGCGACGTGTGTGCCAGGCAATCGTGTGCGCGTTTTATTGTGTACTTTCCCTTTGTGCTATTCCAATTTTTTTTGTGTGCTGGTGCCCTTCTAGCGTATGTTTTTCTTACTATCTGCTTTTCATCGTGCCAATAGTTACTTAACTAGTGCAAGTGGCGTCGCGTACGCTATGCGCGGCTGGCGTCCATTTAAGCGCGCGTGTGACTACTGTAAAAAATTACTGAAATAAAGCTTCTCTATTTTTTGTTACTTAATTTATTACATCTTATATATTTTTATAAATCAGTAAAACCTCCTGATCCCCAAGGTTGTCACAATATTTATATATATATATATATATTTATATCTATATATATACTGGGGGAGGGGGTTCCCCCTGCTCGCGCTGCTTACCAACTCCGCAATTTATAAATTTTATTATATTGAAATTATGCAATTATAATTTGTTGTTAACAATTATTAATATTTTCTTTTAATATAATATTACATGGCTCCGGTAACCCGAAATTTTTACAAGACATATTTTTCATCACGAAAATTTCATTCATATGTAACAAAGCTCTATTTTATATATCGTCATCAAAATCTCCTATGAAAAATTCTTTATATATTTTCTATATATATATATATACTGGGAGCATAGCTTCTGTCGGCCAGTCCCCACGACTGGCACTCCTGTTTTTTTTTATTTCCAAAAGTTTTCATGAAATATTGCATGAAAGCTTCTTGAAAGAACATGGAAACGATTTTGTGAAATAATACTTTTGATAATCCTGAAAATATATTTAAATAACTCTATGATTGGAATCGTAAGAAAATTTTTGTAATGCTTCTTATTTTCTTTTCAGAAGTCTTTTCAAAGATTTTTCACCGAGCATTCATGTAATAACTTTTTTTCGCATTATAAGTTATTAAATGAATAATTTTTAAAAGATTTTTAAATTATTTCATGCAATGTTTCGTGAGAGTTTACCGAAAGATTTTATAAAATATTGCAAGAAAGCGATTCCGTAAGAACCTTCAAATGATTTTGTAAAAGATTACTTCAGATAATCCTCTAAATCTTTCTAAATAATTATATGATTGGGATCGTAACATGATATCTGTAATATTTCTCGTTTCGTTACAAAAGTCCTTTGAAAGTCCTTTCAGTTAGGATTTATGTAATAACTTTTTTTAGAATTATAAGTCATTACATGAATGATTTTTACAAAAATTTTAAACTATTTCATGCAATATTTCGTAAAAGTTTGCCAAAACATTTTATGAAATATTGCATGAAAGCATTCCGAAAGAACTTTGATATGATTTTGTAAAAGAATACATTCAATAATCCTTAAAATCTATTTAAATAATTCTATGATTAAAATCGTAGGAAGATTTCTATCATATTTTTTGTTTCCTTATAAAAAGTCTTTTCAAAGTTCTTTCAGCAAGAATTCATGTAATATTTCATACTATGACTTTAGTGTCTTTTCTGGAAATATTTTTATAATCACTTTGTGATGTTTTTATGTATCATTTCATAAATTCTTTTTAAAATAATCTCGCTATGTTTCTAAGTCCTTTTTAAATCATTTAAACATTAAATTATTTCATGATGTTATTTCAAAATTAATTCATGTTCTTATATATGTTATTTAATAACAATTTTGATCTTATTTAATAAAATACTATTCTTAGTAATAAGTAATATAAAAGTACAAATTGAATTTTTCGCTCCTTTTTTTACTTTTTACTTACTTTTATTCTCATCATGAGTTATTTTATAATATTTCAAAAAGATTTCAAAATTATTTCATGTAAGATTTCGCGCGACTTTACCATAACATTGCATGAAAGCTTTTTAAGAGAATCTTGAAATAATTTGGTGAAAGAATACCTTGGATCATCCCGAAAACCTTTCTAAATTATTTTATGATTGGAATCGTTGGAAGATTTATGAGCTATTCCTTGTTTCCTTCCAAGAAGTCCTTTCAAAGTCCTTTCAGTAAGGATTCATGTAATAACTTTTATTCTCACCATAAGTTATTTCATGAAATATTTCAAAAAGATTTTAACCCTTTTAGAACGAAATCTTTATTTCATCATAAAAAGTTCTGATAACCATTTAGTGATGATAAATGTTCATTTATTAAGCAATTTTTGCGATAGAAAAATTTTTTTCCACTTTTTTCTTTTCAAGTTCTCTCAGTTTCTATCAGAGATATAATAACTCAGGCTCTCAGTTTGAGATCGGAAATAGTCCACTTCAATCTAATACACATATTTTTTTACAAAATTTGAAGCCACTTTTGCACAATTTAAAAAAAAACAAAAAATGTCAATATACATTGTAATGTACATTGGTTCTGAAAGGGTTAAAATTATTCATGTGAGATTTCGTGAGACTTTACCAAAATATTACATGAATTATTACATGAAAGCTTTTTGAAAGAATCTTAAAATAGTTTTATGAAAAAATATCTTTAATGATCTCGAAAACTTTTCTAAATAATTTTATAATTGGAATCGTCGGAAGATTTCTGAGTTATTTCTTGTTTCCTTTTAAGAAGTTCTTCCAAAATCCTTTCAGTGAGGATTCATGTAATATTTCTTAACTTAACATTCGATTCCTTTTTGGTATGATTTTTATGATGACTTTGTAATCTTTCTATGTATTATTTTATAAATACTTTTCAAAAGAATATGGTTTAAGTTCTATTTAAATCATTTCAACGTATTATTTCTTGAAATATTTCATAAAATCATTCCAAATTTCTTTCATGCTGTGAGGGTTCACTTACATTTTCTCTGTTTATTTATTTTCATTCTATTACAAACATACTAAAGCCTAATTTATTATAAAACCTTTTTTTAACCGACTTTAAAAAAGATGAGGTTCTCAATTCAATTAATTTTTAGTTTATTTTTTTCTTTTTTTTTTATGTTTGTTAGCTTAAAATTCCGTCATTTCTGAACCGATCTTAAAAAACCTTTTTTTTATCTAATAGAGGATGTCTCCAGAAAAGTCCCATACGTGTCTTATAAGTACTGGGCTAATACTGAGTTAGTACGAGCAAATTATTTAGAAACAAAAAAAATCCCTCGTTGAAAAAAATTATTATATCCGTGCATAACTCTCAAAGGGATTGCTCGATTTGTATGAAAATTATTTCTTATGTAAAGGGGGGTGAATCAAAAAAAATTTCATAAATATTTGAAAAAAAATGTTGAAAGTAAACAAAGGCAGCGATAGATACCTAATGAAACCTTAAAAAATATTTAGAAAACTGTTTATAAAAATATTTTTTATCACATTTTTTTAGATCTAAGGCAATTTTTTTAGGCTGGCCTTAAATATTCGATTAGTAGGTCAACTTATACTTGTTCTTTTAGTAAGGAGCTTTACTGAAAAATAAAAAATAAAAAATTTTTTAAAAAAAAACCGACTTTGAAAACATTGCACTAAAAAATGACAAATAATATATTATCCTTAGAAATTATACGCATACTACGCATCTAACACATGGGTAGCGAACATATAGATTATCCAATTATTTGCAAAAGCACAAACGAATCATTTTTTTATTAAGCTGCTTACAAAGAAATTAGCTAATAGATAAGACAATATATACATAAAAATATTAGAATTTTTGGAGTCGGTGCGAGACTAAAAAAATAGCCTCAAATTAAAAAAAAATATAATGAAAAATATTGTCATAAATGGTATTATTAATATTTTCTAACATTTCATCAGGTATCTATCGCTTCCTTTGTTCACTTTCAAAATTTATTTTTAGATTTAAAACTATTTTTTAGGTTGGCACCGACTCCAAAAATTCTAATATATTTATGTATATTGTCTTACCTATTAGCTAATTTCTTTATGAGCAGCCTCATAAAAAAATAATTCGTTTGTGCTCTTGCAAATGATTAGATAATCTATATGTTTGCTACACATGTGTGAGATGTGTAGTATACGTATAATTACTAAGGATAATATATTATTTGTCATTTTTAAGTGCAATGTTTTTAAAGTCGGTTTCTTTTGTCAAAAAAACTTCTACCGATTCAATTTGGTTAATATGGGATTTACAAGTGTGCAATCAAATATGATGTCTGAATACATTTTACTTTTTTCATCAAAATTCGAAATATTGAATTTCCATCGATCAAATTTGGTTAATTCAGAGTTTTGTTTGTGTGCAATCAAACATGATGCTTCGATAAATTTTTATTTTCACACCAAAATTTGAAATGTTAAATTACCATCGATTTTATTTAATCAATTTAAGGGCTTATTTGTGTGCTTTCAAATATATTACTTAAATGAATTTTTATTTTCAAAACAAAATTAAAAATATTAAATTTTCGTTGATTTAATTTGTCTAATTTTAAGTTCAATTGTGCGCGATTGAATATGATATTTCGATAAAATTAGACTCCTATGTCCAAAATAAAAATATTGAATTACCATCGAATTAATTTGATTAATTTTAGGTTTATTTTCGTGTAATCAATTGTGATGATTCAATAAGTTTGAGTTCCATAACAAAATTCAAAATATTGAATGACCCTTGATTCGGTTTGCTTAATTTAAGTTTTATTCGTGTACAATCAAATATGGTGTTTTAATGAATTTTGATTCCTCGTCAAAATTCAAAATATTGACTTATTGTTAATTTAATTGATTTATTTGTGGTTTATTTTTGTGCAATCAATTGCGATGCTTCAAAAAATTTTAATGTCTATTTTAAAATTTAAAATATTGAATTACCTTCAAATTAATTATATTAATTTGATGTTTATTTGCGAGCATTCAAACACGATGCTTCGATAAATTTTGATTTTGACGTTAAATTTAAAATATTGAAATATAATCAATTTAATTTGATTAATTTAAGGTATATTTAATAATTAAATAACTAATTAAATAAGTCGCTATAATAAATCTTGATTCCTACCACAATATTCAGGACATTAAATTATCGTCATGTAATTCAATTGAATTGAAAAAGCATCCTCAAGATTGTAATCTTCGAAGCTAAATTGTAAAAATTTATATTTACCATTATTTTACATTGCAAACTTCAAGTGTATGAAGAAATTTAACTAAGCTAGGTATTCTACGCTAGTATTATATTATTTGTTATTTTTTAGTGCTATGTTTTCAAAGTCGGTTTTTTTTGTTAAAATTTTTTTTTTCTACACTCTAAATATCTTGTTTCCCTTTCTTTTGTTTTTCTTCTCAATATGCTTTTGTAAGACTATTGCTATCTTGATTGTAGGGGAAGAAGTTTGGTTGTGGGCATGGTTTGGTTGTGGACACCCCTGCGTTTCTATTGACAGAAAACAGATGAGGTTTTTCAGTCTCTCAGTTATGAGCCAAAAACAAAAGGGAGCCCACAACCGAATCCTTTCCCATGTATTTTTTTTTTTCGAAGTTCACTCCTCTTAAACCCCAATTTGATCTATGTTTATCTATCTCTACCTCTTTCATTATCAGATACTTAAGCGTACAGAACTTTAGCCCTAGAATCCACCTATAATATTTGTATTGTATTTTTTTTAATTCTCTTTTTTCCTCCCATCCTTATATTTTGCCTGCGTAACTCATCACGCTCCTGACTAGATCACGATGCTCCAGAGAAGGTTTAAATAAAAATTTAATGTCACTTCGAAATTCCTTCTGAGAATGATTTCTAGGTCCATTGCGGACATTTATAAAATCGGTTTACGTGGCCGATTTGGAGGAAAAAAAAGATAAGAATAAAAAAAAAATAATTCAAAACCAAACAATTTTATTTCATTTATTAACAAATGCTCAAAAGTGATCGAAACGTAGGTATAATAGTAAAAATATAAAAATATTGAAGAATATTTGCTTTGTGTTATGGAGCTATTGGGTTCAAATATTAAAAGTAAATTTAAGTTTAAATCATATGTCAGATTTCGAGAAATTCAGTCATAATTTGAAACTTGCTTAACTAACAAGGAGAGGTCCTCACCTCTAGGGAACAGATGTGGCTGATACTGCCTGTTATGTTTCTTGGGTTAAAAAAATTAGCCCAGATTCTTCCATTTCGTCTAATGAACCCAGAGACTGAGATAAAGCCACTTTTCGAAAATACAATAAAATGAAGCGGTTATAAAAACTTAATTAACTAAAAAACTAAAACTTTCACAGAAAAATATAAAGAAGATAAAAGAGAGTATAAGTTATAACACTTTGATTCAAGCTTTATTGCATTAGAAAGTCTTGCCTAGTTTGAAAGTTATACGTGATCAAAATATGCCAATTAAATAGTGTAAAAATTTATCATCTGTTACATGCTAAAAATTTTAAGAGAATATGTAGTAATGTTTAGTTTTGCATAACTTCTGAACTACAAAAACTTTTCTTACACAATAGGTTTTAAAGTGAAGTGTTTAACTTGTACTTTTTTATCTTCCATGCACTATTTTGTAAGAGTTTTAGTTTTTTGGTTATTGAAGTTCTTAGAAGCACTTCTTGTTATTATATTTTCGAAAAAAACCTCATCTTTATCTCTGGACTTGTTAAAGGAAATGGAAGAACACGAATTCATTCTTTTTCATCAAAGTATCATAACCTACAGTATCGACCAAATCTGTTGCCTAGAGATGTGAAGACCTCTCCTTATTAGTTGTGCAAGTTTCAAATTACTACTTGAAGCCCATATTAACAGATCGCCGGATTGGCGGAACAAGGATACACACCGTTTTTCGTTTGGAAAAGGCGACACCTCGGTTTTAGGCAGGGGAAAGGATACACGTCATTTTTAGTTTGGAAAAGGTAACACCTCGGTTTCGGGCGTGGAAAAGGATACACGTCATTTTTCGTTTGGAAAAGGTGACACGTCGGAGGGAAACTTTTTTTTCAAATGTTGAGGTAAAAAAAGAAATCATCTAATTCTTTGTCTAACTAGAAGCTACACTAGTTTCTAATTAGCGAAGTACTCATTAAAATTTATGAATGACTAAATTGAAATAATTTTTTACCAGGAAATTTGTCTTTTTTTTTAATTTTTAAATAATCGGTAACAACTAAAATAAAGTGCATTTAGCGTAAATATTATTAACATATTATATGTTGTAAAAAATATTGTAATCTACTAAATGAAAAATTTTAAATGAAAATTCCGTTTATGGTAGTCTTAAAGTTTATTAAATTTGCTACATAGTTTTTATTATTAGTTCATAGCTACATATAATCTACAGCTACATATTTGACATATCATAGTTTACAACATACATTTACATCTTATGTTATATAGTAATTATGTAATACGTTTATTAAGCTATTATGATGAATTTGATTTATCTTTCAAAATACGTTTAACTGCCAAAAAGTATGTTATCATTATTATAAAAATATAATTATCACGTTGGATTTTCGAAATCTTTAATCCTTCTCTTGTGTTACGAGTCATATCTTCTAATCTCATGATCACGAGGAAATGCCTTTAATGATTTATACTTTCTTTGTGGCCATGAGTCTAGAAGATACTTCTCGAAACACTTGTCAAAAGTTCAATATTTTTCATTTGAATATTTACTCTTTTATATGCACTTAACATAACATGTGAATGTATGTCATATATAAACTATGATATGTCAAATATGTAACCGTAGATTATATGTAGCTAAGAACTAATAATATAAACTATGTAACAAATTCAAAAAACTTTAAGAGTATCATAAACGGAATTTTCAAGTGAAATTTTTCATTTTACGTGTCGCCTTTTTCAAACGGAATCCGACGTGTATCCTTTTCCACGCCCAAAACCAAGGTGTCGCCTTTTCCAAACAAAAGACACTGCCAAGTGCTTTGGCGCAATGCTTTCTCTCAGAGCTCATTGAGTTAAAGTAATTTGATTTTATTTTTTTAAATGTGATTCCAATATAAAATACAATTTCTATTAAAAAAAAATTAGTGAATGTGAAAGAGTGAGTTATTAATAAATAGGAAGAGAGAGACAAGGATGGATGAAAATAGGGTAAAAATAAGGATCAATCTGAGAAAAAAGGACAAAGAGGAAGTAAGAAAGTGAGAAAAGAGTTAGTGAAAGCATTAAATCAGAAATCAAAAGAAGTGATCAAAGAGCTACGCTAAGAAAATTATTTTTTGAAAGCTTCTTTTATAAAGACAGCATCAAATAACCTGTATACAAATTTTAGAGCAAATCTATCGAGTAATTTACGTAAAATGGAAAAAAAAATTAGAAATGAAAATTGAAAAAAAAATTTTTTCTAATTTTTTAAAATCAAAACTATGCTAAGGAAATCGGTTTTTAAAAGTCATCCTTCTTTTGGTAGTTGCAAATAATTTCCCTGCAAATTTTAGAATGAATCCATCGAGTACTTTATGTAAAATAAAAAAAATAAGAAATAAAGAATCGAAATTTTTTAAAAAATCTTTAAAATTTTCTAAAATTGTAACTACTCTAAGAAAATTAGTTTTGAAAAGCTTATTTTTTTCAGACAATAGCGAATTGATTGTACAAAAATTTTAGAGAAAATTTATAGTATGGTTCACGAAAAATATAAGATAAATGAAAAATAAAAATTTTTTTGAAAATTTTCAAAATGCTCTAAAATTAAAACTGCTTTGAGAAAATTAGTTTCCCAAAGCTTGTTTTCTTCAGACAGTAACAAATAACTTGCATACAATTTTTGGAGCAAATCTATCAAATGGTTTTCATAAAATAGAAAAAAAATTTTAAATAATTAAAAAAAAAATTTTTTAAATGCTCCAAAATTAAAATTGCGTTAAGAAAATCAGTTTTCAAAAGTTTTTATTCTTTTGGCAGTCGAAAATAAGTTTCATACAAATTTTCAAGCAAATTCTTTGAGTAGTTTACGTAAAATACAAAAAAAATTAAAAATCGAAATTTTTTCAAAATTACTAAAATGGTTATAAAATTAAAACTACGCTGAGAAAACCAATTCTCAATAGCTTCCGCACTAGTTAATTAAAAAATTGAATTGTATGGAGAATTTGAAGTAAATTCATCGAGTAATTTTTAAGATTTTATTAGCTTAATAAATATAAATATTTTTTTCAAAAATTTCAAAATGCTCTAAAATTAAAACTAAGTTAAGAAAATCAGTTTTTAGGAATCCATTGTATTTGGGCAATCGCAAATGATTTTCATGCAAGTTTTGAAGCAAATTCATCGAGTAGTAAAAAAGAACCAGATAAATGAAAAATCGAAAATTTTTTTTCAAATTTAATGAAATTTTGCAAACATGTATGTTTTCATACATCAATTTGACACATGTAAATTATTGGAAACCTACAACAACCCAGTTAAGAGTTATTAATCATTTTCTGGTTACGTGATTAACATGTAGTCTTATGGGAAAACACGTTTTCAACAGCTTTGATCATTGGATTCTTGAAAACGAATTCTCAGATTTTTATGGAATTATAAAAAAAATATTTTATATCTCTTAAGTACGATAGTCGCATTAGATTATTGATTCACCAATTTTTATTATTAATATAAATTAATGTGTAAAATAATTTGAGGTTCCTCGATCATCATACGCATGACTTGGCAACGTCGCAAAAAAGTCTTACCTTCACATACTTTAATAAACAAGCATTTAATATGAATTAAGCAAAAGCAAATTACATACGTATGGTCAAGCAATCACTGACGTTGCTAAGTCGAAGTACCACGGGAGTCAAAATCAGCTAAACACGCATTTGACTCAAGACGTACCGATAGAACACTCTTAAAGTCCCCTTTACATTCTCTTTTCCCTATTCATCATGTTTTTGTTACAGCTACTGACTCCTGCTCCTTGAGTCCCGCTATATGATCTTTGTATATATCATCCTTATTAATAGTATATTACGGTACTAAAGACGAAACTTGAAGTTCCGCCACTGCGTGAAGTTGGTCCCGAGGCGAAGCCGAGGGTGCCATATCACGCAGTAGCGGGCCTTCAAATTTCGTCTTGTGTACCGTATACTATTTCTCTTGATGCCCGGTGAAAATTACTATTGTATTAAAAGTCCAATTGACATTTTACCACTGAGAATTATAAAGCTGTAATGTCGTGAAATTCGCGATGTTTTCGATGCCCGTCCCGACATTTGCGGCACGAGCGTTAGTGAGTGTCGCTGGTTGGAGGCGGGCATCGAAAACATCACGCACATACATAAACAAAATACATAAAAAATGTAAAGTTATTTGTACGACAGATTTAATGACAAAAAATATCATAAATATCTATTTTACGATTAATTTCTAAAAAACCATATAAAAAGATTATTTCTTTTTTTTTCATTTTTTTTAAGTACGCTAGAAATAAATTCGTCATATAAATAACATTAAAGTATTATAAACAGTTCGTGAATTGATGCGATTTTATTTTTTTTGTACATATTTAGGTTAAAGCCTGTTACATTCAAAAAGATACAATTGACAGATACAAAATTATATTGGTTAGTATATATCTATATATAAAAAATACATGAGACAACGCATCTGTTTTTCGTATATGGGTGATTCTACTGTAACGGGTGATCACATGTAATCGTTTAATAAACTATTAATACAAGATTCAAATATTATTAACCACAAATTTTCCATATATTTTCAGCTTGTAACTTTATGATCCGTTGACTTTATAATCGCTAATTTCAATGTAGCTTTTATAGGGGCCCTTAGAAAGTATAAAAAGTAATCTCCCCTGTCTGTAATCATATATGAAAATTTTTTTAAACGTTGTAGAGATACAGGATAGATGAATTAATACTTCTGAAAGATCAAAAAATATTTTTTTCCATCCGTACATACATTTCAGCAGAATGGTTGAAAAAAAAATATTTTCTTTGACCCTCTGTTATTATAAAAAAAATGTATATTTTTTCATAGATAAAAAGCAATAATAATAAAAAATGTTATATTTGAATCTTATGAAAATATAAGCTATTCCTATCACATGGAAATATTGTTATTGTATGTTTATTTCGTTAAGAAATTGCTTTGTTGATCATAGAATACATTTTTGTTTACGTGTAAACATCATTTCACTTATGAAAGCTAAGTTACCTTTTCTACGATGATTCCCCTGGCCCTAAACATTTAACTGTCACAGATGATATAAGCGCATATTCAAATACGTAATAGACGTTTAAGAAAGTAGTAATGTACAACTAAAAAAGTTTGTATAGCAGTGAATGTTGGAGACCGTTTACTCGGTAAAAATTTCATTTAAATTATCAGGTGATCTTCCCTGGCATATAATTTCCCTGCCTTTTTTGAGATGCACTCACAAAATTCTAATTAAATAATAAAGTCAACAATTTTATTCATGAATTTCATACCATGAAGTGTTAAATTATTTGTACACTTGAAATTTAATACATATTATACTGCTTATAATTTTTATATATTCAAAATTGAATTGTGGAGAATTTCCGAGTAAGCACACTCTCAAATCTTTTTGTAAACAATCACTGTAGTCATATTTACATACTACACTATATACTACGTATATACTACAAATAAATAAAGCGAAATCAAAGGTTACATCGTAGTATTCAGAAAATAAAAATATCAGTTTGTCATTAGCCTTGATGAAGAGTTTGTCGTTGATATCACAGTAAGTATATAATTATTTGAATTTGAATAAAAGTTTTTGAAACATCTGAATTGGAAAATTTATAAATTGATAATATATTATTTTAGATTGTATTGGTAATAAAATGGTTTCTACACGTGAACGTGGCGAACTTCCTACTAATCCTTTATCATCAAGTACACTTAACTCCACTCTCAAACACAAAAATAATGTTATTATATATTTTGAAAAAACAAACTTTCTCAAGTATGGATATATTTGTTCTTTAACTTTCTTCTAATAATATTTAAAAATACATATTTTTGCTGTAACTCGTCGTTTTTTATTTTTAAAAATTCATGCATATATGGTAATAGCTAATTCTAAAGTATTTCAGATAGTTTAGAATCTTTGCTCGACATAAATATTATTAGAAAATAATATATCAAGTGATGGTAATAAAAAAAGTAATTCCCCTGGAATAAAAGTAATTCCTCTGTATCAGTATATTTTTTATCTATCAGTTTTTCTGGGAATAGCCTATGGACAGCTTGGCTACTTTGGGATATTGTTCTATTAGATATAACCATAAAAATACCTGAGTAAAATTTTCAAAATGAACACTTTTATTTTCTATTATTTCAAAATTTGAATTTGACCCATTCGAATAGAATCACCCATATGTAGATATACTAACCTACTAAAATAATAAACAATCGATCAACAAACTTTGAAGTTACCTGCAATGAGTAAAAGTTTGGCTTTTGCCTTCAAAAACAATAACGAAACCATAGAATTTTCACCAGAGCATCAAGAAAAATTAAATTTTAAACACTCAAAATTTTTTACTTATAATTCTTTACCCATCCAGTTTTCTATTTTATCTTTCCTAACTCTATTGAAAACTAGTATCTTTGTTTTTTCACTATTTAAAAATAAATTCCTCTCTTTCAGGAAATTTTTCATTGTACCCATCATATCTACTAACGATAATATAAGTTCGTCGACTTCTTCAGATGAAAAATAAAAATTTGCACTCTGTGAATTATCACTAATTCATTATATCACTGGTGCTAACGAAGACAATCACAATGAAACGTGCGGCGAAAATAATCTCACTTTGAAAAATGCGGTAAAGAATATTTCTCATCAAAATATGCGGCGAAAAGAATCTCTCGTGAAAAAATTTTAACGAAAATAATCCCACTTTGGAAAATGCGGCGAAGAAAATCCCTCTTCAAAATATGTGGCAAAAAGAATCCCTCGTAAAAAATCTTTTACGAGATTAATCGCACTTTAAAAAATGCAGCGAAGAAGATCTCATTTTCAATATAGGATTATTTTCGTTAAAATTTGTTTACGAGGGATTCTTTTCGCCGCATATTTTGATAAGAGATTTTCTCTGCCGCATTTTTCAATGTCGGATTATTTTCGTTAAAATATTTTTATGAGATATTTTTTTCGCCGCATATTTTGAAGAGATATTTTCTTCGCCGGATTTTCCAACGTGTGATTATTTTCGTTAAAATTTTTTTACGAGGGATTCTTTTCACCGCAATTTTGACATGAGATTCTTTTCTCTGTACTCTTTAAAGTGAAATTTTTTTCGACGTACTTTTTTATGTGAAATTTTTTTCTCGGTAGATAACATGGCTGAGATTCTGTTCTGTTAGGCCGGCGACATATCCCAAAGTATATCATGATAAACTGTTAGGTTTCAGGGTTACTTATAAGGAGAGTGTTTCACCTTCGGGTCACCGTTTTTGCTCAAATTTTGGGAATGTTTTCTTGATGCAGAAATATGAAGAAAGCCAAAATTTAAGAGGCTAACGTTCAATATTTCCCTAATTACAGGCCATTGAAGAAAATCACTAAAAAAGTTACTAGATTTTCGAACGCTTATAGTTCCTTAACATTATTAGCTAGAAGCTTAAACCGTTTTTTAAATAAAAGCTGAGCTAATATTTTTTCGAAATAGTAGTTACAGCATATCGAAATATTATTTTTTCTCAAAGTTATAGCGTAATAAAGATTCGACCTGAATTTTCTGTTTAAAACATTAATTAATAATAAAAACTTAGGTCCAATCTTTATTACGCTCTAACTTTGGAAAAAAATAATATTTCGAGATGCTATAGGTGCTATTTCGGAAGGATTTGGGTTTAGCTTTTATTTAAAAAAAGGTATAAGATTCTAGCTAACAATGATGAAGTACTATAAGCGTTTGAAAATCGTGACTTTTTTAGTGATTTTCTTCAATGGCCTGTAACTAGGGAAATATTGAGCGTTGGCCTCTAAAATTTTCGCTTCCTTCATGTTTCTGCATCCAGAAAACATTCCCAAACACTCTCCTTGTTAGCTAACTAAAAGTCGAGTAAAGCATGATTGGAATCTATATAATATGTGAAAGAACCATTAAGTTTGTTCTCCTGTACAAAAATTTTGTCGACGGAGTTTTATTAAAAAATTTAATTTTTCTCGAACGAGGTGTTTCTTCAACGTTTCGTATTCTTTTTATCAGTCAAAAATTCATATTTCCTTGTTATTTCCAACTGATGATTTGAAACATCGGCTTTTTAAAATAGAAATGCATGTAGTACGTAAATTAAATTTAAAGTAAGAGTTTTGAAGTATTTATAATAAAAATGTATATTAGTAGTTGTGGGGGCACCATGGACCGTCAAAACAAACCCCCCTCTACCACCCGAAAGGTTACTGACCATAGGGTCAATGACCTCTGAGAATATGGTGTGAGGGTGTTGTTATGCACATGATGCCTCTCAGACATAAATGAAAAAATTATTTTAAAATTTTATTAAACATTAATAATTCAAGGTTGATGACCTTAGAAATAAAGTAATATACATAGCTGTAGATAAAGTGCGTTTATGTATATACGCATACATAAACATACACCCATTGCTTACATACGAAAACAAACAAATACACAAATATTTACACATTGTGTACTACAACATATAACCTTGGTCCAAAGTGCCACATGAAAATTGCTTACCAGCTGACTACTGTTGGAGACATACATAACCATTTACACATTGTATACCACAACATTTAACCTTGGCCTAAAGTGCCACATAATAATTGCTTACCAGCTAATCAATGTTGGAAACACATCCCAACCTAGACCCACAATTCTTTCTCTCTCCCCCTTCGTAAGTAAACAAAAATCGTTTTCTTTAAGCTCCTCATAAACCTGACTGTGTATATTGCATATCCTGCAAACGGGCGTTTTCTTACAGATTTTCTGCATGTGAAATCTGCAGAGCTTCGACTGCTATATCAATCAGCATTTTTAATAAGCTCTGCTACTACAAAACAATTTATTCTTTTTTGTGCCAGTGCCTATATTGAGGTTAAGTACAGACGAGATTTGAGGTTATGTTTACTGCTTTTTTGTCTTCTGGTGACTACTTCTGATACCATTTATCTAGCTGCAACAGAGTTATCTTCCATCGATAAAGTGAATCTCTACAACATCGACTGCAGCTATTGGTCCAGTGTTTCAACTTTTTGCCGTCAGCTGTCTACTTCTAAACAGTTCAGTAACTGTATACCTATCGAAATGAGTGTTTGATGTGTGATGTCTCTCAGTGCGCTTAGTCATTAGTATGGTATTTTGTTCTCTTTGTAAGCTACCAGAGTCTTACGTACAGATGTAAACAAAGACAAACATTCATAGCACATTCATACTTATATTCATCTTGCACATTATACTCAAGAGTGATTGACATCCGTACGCATCATATGTCAAGTCTTTTACCTCAAGACTGCGATAGCAAACAATAACGTTATACATTCGTGAGAATGCGACACACGAGAATGCGACGCATTAGAGGTGATCGAACTCTAAACTGCATCACATGCAAAATTTAATCAATCTTTTCCCCGAAATTATAAAAGTATCAATAATATCATTCATACGAAAGAATGCAACTGTCTTTTACCATAGTATAGAAACCCAAGAATCTTTGTCTCGCAAGCTTAATGCCATACTTACCGTCTAACTCCAAATGAAGAATTAATACGATCACCAATAAATTATTTACGTAGTCATTACCCTAATTATAAAGGAGAAATTATAGAATTAAGAAATTTTGACGACGCTTCGGCTCAAGATTTATTATCAAAACTCGCTCGTTTTCCGAGAAGAATACGAATTAAGAGTCTAGCACAGACTCATGTGGATTGTGAAAAGACTAGAAAAACATTAATAGCAAGAGCCCATAGCGAAGCTCATTGGGCTTATGATAAAACTATTTTCCAACTGCGTAAATATTGTGGGGAAACAAGAGCAGGAGAGGTTAGAAATTGGATCGATACCTGCGAATATGGTGCGGAAAGAAATTTCAACAGCAGATTTAAGGCTCCAGGCACTATCATAAACGCGCCAAAAGAAATCAACGAATTGTGGTATATAGATCATGCTGAAGAAAAAGGAATAAAATGACTTTTTATTATAGAAGCGCTTTCATGATATGCTAAAGTTTATCAATTGAAAAATCTAGATCAAACTACGCAATCTATGGAAGATTTAATGAGTGAATGGGGAATACCAAAGAAAATAATAAATGACCACGCAGCTACGTTTACATCAAGGGCATTTCAAAATTTATTAGAAAAACATAAAGTAGAATATATACCAACAACTCCATTACATCCACAATCGAACGGTATAGTAGAAAGGCTTATAGGGCCCTTAGAGAAAAGAATAATTGGAGCAGTATCGAATAATAAAAGCTTTTACCCAATTATTACTGCTTATAATAGAACAATACACCCTACTACAAAATATATACCCTATGAATTATTCTTTGGACAAATCTTACCTAAAGAAAATTGGAACCATGACAAGTCAAACTCACCAAATAAACGACTGGAAGAAAATACAAAGAAAGCAACATAAGCAAGAGAAAATATACAAAGACAAAAAGAAATCAATAAAAACACTGTAGATAACAGACAAACTTCAAGAATCAACCCACAACCAGGGGATAGGTTAAATTTTAGAAAATCGCGCGGATCTATAGGGCCAGCAATAATTTACAGCTTTTATTTAAAACTAAAATTCTCAGGCGACATTTTAATGAGATCACGCTTATTTCGAATCCCTTCTTTGTTACAGATGAAGGCGATAATCATATTAACAGTCATGTTGATTGATGCATTTCATCACTGCAAAGCAGACATAGAAACTACACCAGCTGATATACCAGTATTACAGAAAAATTACGGAACTGCTTATGTGTTCGAAGATACTTGGACTATTGTTAACTACATAAATCTTACATCTCTTATACAAAATAAAATAGATATGCAAAACAGATTAATAAGAATCAAAGAAGTATGTAATAATGCTCACTGTACTACAAAAGATTTCATAATGCATCAAGAAAAACGTCTAAATGAACTATTCGCAAGATTATCTTTATTTTTACATTCAGAGCGCAACAGAAAGAAGAGAGGATTATTCAACTTTGTAGGGACAGCCAGCAAATTCTTATTTGGTACCTTAAACTCTGATGATGCCGATTCTATAAATCAAGAGATAGACAAGCTATATAAACATACAGAAGACTCGCTAGTAGCAATTAAAAATCAAACATTGTATATGAAAGAGACCTTTGATTTATCTACAGAAGAATTCTATATATTTAAAGAAAATGAAGATAAATTAATAAACTGGAGTCTTGGAATATCAACAATGCTTAACAATTATCAAGGCAATCAAATTGTATTACTTAGTCTGCAAGAAATTGATGCATCGCTAGAGGAGTATGAGGCTTATATAACAGACCTATTCAATTCTATAAATATAGCGAGGAATGAAATATTATCACCTGCATTATTAAAACCTGAAATTTTAATAAATGGTCTACAAAGTTTATATAGAAAGCAGCAATACCATGATATGTTAATAACACCGACAATGAAAAATTATTTTTTAATATTACAAGTTATGACGTTTACATCATACATTAAGACAGACGGACTCGTAATAGTTACTAAATAGTCCATTATCCACAATGATCCGTACAAAATCCTTAAATATGAACCTTTACTTATCGAAAGACGGTTTGGAATTACGGCAATATTAGACATAACCAATCAATATGTACTAACAATCTATGACATATCAAAATATACGACCTTATCGAGTATAAATGATTATAATCAACTTGGCAATGCAAGAATATGTAAACTACAAATTTTACCTAGGCTAATAAACTCATTATTCGCCTGCGATAGAATATTATTAAATGACACGAGCAAATGTAAAGAACATTATTTCTCTTTAACTCATGATTTTGTGAAGCGTATAGAAAATGATAAATTTTATATTGTACCTATAAAAGAAATATTATTCAGCGTATTTTGTAAAAATTATAAGAAAGATATAACGATATCACAAGCTAGTATTGTAAAGCTTGATGATAAATGTTTTATATCAAATACTGCCTATTATTTACATACTTCGCATGACTCTACTACATATACAACCACACTTTTAAACTTAACACTTAATAAACTATATGAATATAATTTGAATATAACTCTTCCTTCATTGGCGTTTTCAGAACATGACCTCGGTAGTCTAAGAAATCATGCTTACAACCTAGAACAGATACAAGACGAAATTGAAAGACTAACATTACAAAGACAAAATCATTCTTTTATTTCAACTGCAATAGATTATCTTCATTATTCGAGATACGTAGCTCTCTCTATGATTGCTGCCTTTATCGGGTATAAGTCGAACATACACAAAGTAATAATAATAATCAGTTCTCATCTTTGGGCAAGATTAAATAATTTTTGCTGTTGTCACACTAAACGACTCGAACCTACAGTAACTTACAACCATTGTGCCAACATTAACACCACTGCAAATGTTTCCTCAATACAACCTTCAGTATCCTCTTCTTATACACCAAAAACTCACCTGATTTCTCCATCATTTGACAATTTACTGTAATTTTTTCGGGACGAAAAATTTTAAGGAAGGGCGTGTAAACAAAGACAAATATTCATAGCACATTCATACTTATATTCATCTTGCACATTATAACAAGAGTGATTGAACTCGGTACGCATCATATGTCAAGTCTTTTACCTCCAGACTTCGATAGCAAACAATAAAGTTATACATTCGCGAGAATGCGACACACGAGAATGCGACGCATTAGAGGTGATCGAACTCTAAACTGCATCGCATGCAAAATTTAATCAATCTTTTCCCCGAAATTATAAAAGTATCAATAATATCATTCATACGAAAAAATGCAACTGTCTTTTACCATAGTATAGAAACCCAAGAATCTTTGGCTTGCAAGCTTAATGCCATACTTACCGTCTAAGGCTACGCTTCGCCTATAATTATTGTACTAAAGGTTAAGAAGGAGAAATAAAGATAAGTTCAATCCAACATATATATATATATATATATATATATATATATATATATATATATATATATATATATGTATATACAAATTCTTTTATTCTTGGATACCTATCCTAAAGAACCTACGTCCTAATTTACAAAAAAAATAAGTTACAAAAACAATTAAAAATTCATAAAAATAATAAATCAAGTTTATTAAATAAAGTTTCATAAATTAAACTTTATAAATTAACAAATTCAGTTCTAACGGTTAACACAGATAGAGCTCATCTTTGCAAAAACTGTACTTTGATTTATCATACTAAGTTTGCGATAGCTCGTGGTTTCTTAGCAAGAGCATTATAGTTTTTTGTGTAAAGGAAAGGCTTCGCAAAAAATCCATCAGTCGCGTGCTCACGTTTATTGGTCACTGAGGATATAGTTCGAGCCTCCTCGTACCCATTAAAATCTCCTCCTTCCAATCAGCGCTCACAAAAAGTGGCGTGGCCTCTCCATTTCACCCCCTTGGACCGTCTCCAAAAAGACGCTGTCGGCGACAGATAAATTGTTAGAATCCAACAATAAGATTGTAGCTGAGGTTGGTGTCCTTAGGACCGAACTGGAAGAGGTGAAGCTCTCATTTTCAGAGTTAGAGAAGCGTTATGACGCTCTTTCTGATCGTTAAGATCACCATATTGCCTCTTGCTCACCATCAGGCGTATTTTTGTTTCGTGACTCATATGAAATACTCTTTACGGGTATTCCTTTTAATCTTCCTTTAAATAATAAAGATATTGTCAAGACTGTATTGGAGGCTATGGGGCTTGACTTTGGAACTAATTTTCTTATAGTTACTCGTAAGTGGCTACCTACTATTACTATGGACACCGACTAATCTGAGTGCTCACAACTTTATAACTTTAGATCTTTTGTTGGTCGATTCACATCTGGTGCTGTTTGTGATAGTATAGTAGAAGTGTCACCTAAACTACGTGATCTTGCTGTTTCGAGGTTGTTTGGCAAGGGTGGCAATAGCAAAATTTTTGTTAGTCGCATTCGGCCTAAGCCACTACACCTTGCTTAAGAAAGCTATAGCTGTCTACAAGGATCTCAATTACCAACGTCCTATAGTACATAATTTAACGGTTTGTATGCGTCCTTCTAAGAATCGTAAATTAATTTCCATTATTAATGACGCGCAGTTGGTCTTATTCAAGCCAGTAGAAGCAAAGAAATGTGGACTTTATGGCTCCTTTGCGACAAGCTCACGCACTTTTTTAAATTCTTCTTTCAATCGTCATTCTAATTGCGCGTGTTCCAAATTAAGTATTAATTCTTTTTTTAACTCTATTAATAATGATAATCTTTCTATTCATTACAATTCTGATCTTTTCCAAAATCTTGTTATATCTCATGCTAACGTTAATAGAATTAAGACGCATTTCTCAACTATTGAAAATCACAATGAATCGAATAAGACAGATATCTTTGCAGTTATAGAAACATCTTTGACTGAGCTTGATGATGGCTCAGTGATCTCCTTAGATCACTATAATTTTATAAGATTAGGTAGAATGGGCAAAGCAGATGATGGAGTTGGGTTTTATGCTCGTGACTTTCTCAAGGTCAATATTTTGGCTCAATCAGACCCTGTCTTTGACAATACTGCTGAGTATAACATAGCTGAAATTTCATTTGGTACCGAAGAACTGCTTTTTGCAGTGGTATATTTGCGTCCAAAGGCAATTTTTCTTGATGAATTTTTTAAAATATTCTCTACTTATTTACCTTCTTATAAAAATGTTATCACAACTGGTGATTTTAATATAAATTTACTATCTAGCAGTTACTCTGCTGACATTTTACGTTCAGTTATTGATTCATTCGCTATTTATGTGGTTCCATCTGAACCTATGCATCACACTTTAACTTCTGATTATTCTTCGTATTCTTAGATTGACTTATTTATCATTAATGATGACAGCTCCCTGTTATCTTATAACAAATCATCAGCACCTTTTATTAAAGAGCATGATCTTATTACAATTACTTTCAGAGCATTTAAGCCACAAAATGCATGAAGTAAACTTTTCTACAGAAAGTTTTCTAATTTAAATCGTGTTAGTTTGAATAAAACAGTTTTATAAAATCTCTTAATTAAATCGCAAGTGAGCCATTGATGTTCTAGTTCAAATATCGGACTTATGAATGGTCTTGTAAATGGTATGTCTTTTATCCTTGTTTCGTCTTTTGATAAATGTTCACCTTTTAAATATTGTAATCTTACTATACAGAAAAAACCATGGGTTACTCTCGATATTCGTACTAAAATGAAGAAACGTGATAGAGCATATCGCACAGCTGCTTGTTCAGGCTCTATACCGTCTAGTGCTTGTTATAGGCGACTACGTGGAGAGGTTTTAAATGCTCTTAACACGGCTAAAAATAGATTCATATCAAATCGTTTGTCCGCATCGTCGAATTCAGCTAATCGTTGGACTACTCAGTGATTTTGCGATCTTTGAGTTCACCCAGGTTGACTGTTCTGTTGCTGAGACTTTTCTAGGACTTGCTTCCTCAAAGGTAGTAGAACCTGATGATCTTTCAACGGACATGTTGAAGATTGCACAGGATTCCTTAGCTCCATACCTGACTTCCATAGTTAACGTATCGTTGGTTTCTGGAGTTTTTCCTGACCAGTAGAAAAGAGCTTTTCTTTTTTCGTCAGCTAAGTCAAATAAACTGGATTCTCCTTCACAAACGCGGCCTATTGCAAAGCTTTGTGAGGTTTTGAAGGTTCTAGAAAGGGTGGTTACACGCAATTTTATGCTCATATTGAGGCAAATGCTCTGCTTGATTGTTTACAGACAGGATTTCGAAGATCTAATAGTAAGCAAACAGCTCTCTTAAACTTCTTGAAGATGCTCGTCCTGCAATAGACAAACGAATGATATCGCTGTTGCTTTTATTTGATTTGTCGAAGGCCTTCGATACAGTGCATCATTGACGTCTACTCCATAAGCTCCGATCTTTCAACTGTTTTGATAATGTTATACGCTGGTTTGCGTCTCATCTAAGAAATTGATATAATCTGATCTGGAGAATCAAGTAGGTGAATGGATCTCTTGTACAGCGAGTGTATCTCAGGGTAGTGTCCTAGGTCCTTTGCTTTTCTCAATATATATATATATATATAAATGATCTTTCTTCAATCTTGATCGAGGCTCAACATATTCTTTTTGCCGACGATTTCCAACTTTATTATCCTTTTTTTCCTGTAAAACTGTAGGAAGAGATAGAACCATAAGGTTGCTGCGGTTGTCAAATGGGCAGATGAAAATAAACTAATTTTATATCCTAATAAGATGCAGGCCATTTTTCTAAGTAGTGAACTATTTATATCAAGAATTGATTTATTCGTATGCCCTCCTACTCTGGTTAATAATGTGTCTATTCCCTGTACAGATGTTGTTAAGAATTTGGGAATCTGGATTAATAGCACATTGAATTAGAATAAACAGGTTAATTCGGTTGCTGGTCGTGTTTTTGGTACTCTCCAGTCTCTCGAGTTTTATAGGCATGCGTTGTCCAGGAAGGTAAAGGAGGAGCTGGTTGAGGCCTTGATCTTTCCTATTCTTGATTATTGCTGTGTAGTTCACGATGATCTACCTTAAACGTTGAATCTAAACTATATCGTGCTCTTAATGCATGTGTTAGATTCGTCTTTGGCAATATTGAGAGACAGGACAGAGTCACTCCTTTGCGCCTTGAGCTGGGATGGATATCAGACAAAAATAGGCGACTTTATTTTAAAACGACACTTGCTCACTCTATTGTTTCTTATCAAAATCCGGCATATTTAGCAACAAAATTTTGCCATGCAAATGTTGATGCAATGGTCAGATCATCTAGTAGGCTGCCTATAAGACTGCATGTTTGTCCTATTGTTCGCACTGTCACGATGCTCAACTCTTTTGTGTCGTCATCTTCTCTTATTAACAATGATATCGATATATTTATTGGTTTTGGAGTGGGGTTAACACAGGTGGTAAGGGTACGATTGATAAACAAATTCTTTCTAGATGAGCGCACTGAATGGCATAGTACATTAGACATTTGATAAGTATACTTTAATATTATAACTTAAGATGCTCTACCACAAAATTATATAATGTGGACCTCAGATGGTTGCTTTTCTGCACTAATAACAACTAGTGTTGTTATAATATTATTATACTTAAATGCATTACTGTTATTTATATAAACTTGAGACTCTTATATTTTGTCCACGCGGAGATAATTCTCAATAATATTATATTGTTACAATCATATTTACAATGTTATTACTACTTTTATTTTTTGTATATACTTTGTAACATGACAGATTGGCCATATTACTTATACACTGAGAGAAATTTTCGCTTTGGAGACTACGATTAAATTCGAATAAAATAACTTCTATGGATTAGATAAAATTGACTCCAGCTTTGAATAATTGCACATTAAAATTTGAAATACCTGAATTCAAAAACTATTGAAATGACAGAACTCAAAAGTTTACTAAATGTAATCATATTTTGAATTCTTGAACTTTAAAAAATATTTGAATTGACTGCATTCGATACTGGGCACCAATAGACTCTGCATTAGGCTTGCCAGACTCCCAAATAAAATTCTAAAACAGAATTCGTCTAGTTCAATAGTACATCGAAGTCAGAGACCTTGGCGTTGGGCTTCTTAGACTCCCAACGTTGAAGTAAATGACGTTGAGCGTTGAGTTACGCTACTTCGATGAGTCTTTGAATTTAGTTATTTCTATTGTGAGATTAATTAAGTTCAAGTTATGCATTGTAATAATTCTGATTTTTATTAACGTTACTTACTTCTATTTAAAATCGAATCAATTCAAAATCTCGTGTTATATAAGTTTGATATTTATTTGAAGTCAGTAAATGTATAGTATCAAAATATTCCTAAAGCGAAAATTTTTTTCCGTGTAGGTATATTTGTAGCGCATATAAACGATAGAAGGGAGCATCTAACTTCTGGCAAGACGGAAAGCAGACTACGCGAGTCGAATAATTGAAACTATAACCCAAAATCGTTGGCACACACGCGCGAATTTATAAAGCACGTATACTGTGCACTCATATAGATAGCAAGCAGCTTGACTCGAGTAGCTGAGCTTGGGTCCGTTTAGGATCGTTTGTCTCTCTCTTGCAGCGCGCAGCGTACAGCATGAGAGATGAAGCTGAGCAAAGACAAGAAGAAATGCCATTGCATTATTCCTTCTGTCGCCGGCGTCCAATATAGAGCCATTACGACTCGTGAGCGACTTGCGATATTGTGTAGTATTTTTTTGTCTGTGCGAATATCGTGAGCCTAAGTGAGCAAAAATAGATAGATTCACTATTCTATAATTTATTTTATTGTGCTTAAAATTGTTGCGAGTGCACAATTGCTAAATAGAAATAATATAATTTCTTTCTGTCTTTTACGACGTATGTGCTGAGCGATCGCGTGCGCGTTCTATTGCGTATATTCCCCTCGTGCTTTTCTAATTCTTTTTTGTGTGTTTATTGCTCGTGTCCCTTTTAGCTTTTGTTTTCTTACTATCTGCTTTTTGTCGTTCCAATAGTTATTCAATTAGTGCAAGCGGCGTCGCGTACGCTATACGCGGCTGGCGTCCATTTTAATCGAGCGTAAGATTACTGTACAAATTTCTGAAATAGAGTTTTTCTTTTTTTTGTTACTTAATTAATTACAGCTTATATATATTTTTATAAATTAGTGCAACCTTCTGATCCCCAAGGTTGTCACAACTTATGTAATTTCTTAAGGGTCCTACGGGGTTGAACCCCGTGACCTTAAATAAATTAAATCGATCAATCAATTAATCATTGTAGAATGAACTTTCTGCCTGGAGTTTTGATGAAGACTCACAGTGAAGTCGAATCTTCACTCCTTAATAGCCTAGCTCCCCCCAACGAAAAATAAAAAGTATTACCATTCTCACACTACGAATAGCGCCTTGGTACTCTTTGCAGGGAAATATTAATAAGTATATCTTAAAAAGCATATTTCAAAATCTAGTTGAAATAGGCATAATTAATAAAAAATCACATGATTTTCTCACGGTAAGATTATCAATCTGACTCTTTTTGCAAGCAATTGTATGAAAAAGACGTATGTTAGGGTGCTGACGTTATAAAATTTAAAATTTCAACGTGAGAAATCTCTCTCTCCGAGACATATGTAAAGGTCCTGATTTTATAAAACTTAAAATTTAAGCGTAAGAAACGTCTTTCACTCTCTGTCTTTTTTCTTTTTCTCTTTTCCCTATTTTATTATTATGAAATGAATAAAAATATATGTTTATATATAAGCCATTCTCTTTCTCTTTTCATCTACGTTCAAGGCTCCTTGTGAACTGGAAACCACTTCCAAGTGACTATTTCTTCAGAAAGTAAGGTTCTGTTGTGAAAAATTTTGGAGCGAATAGATAGTTTCTAGCGACACCAATCAAGTGAGGAATATTACTTAATTAATATTTGCTGATTGTTCTCAGTGGGTAGGTGGCTTCCTTTCTTATCACCAGGAACTAATAGTGCTGTGCTGCAAATTGTCTTACTCGTAGTCTGCCTTGACAACTGTGATTATTCCGGTAAGTTGCAGACTTAGTATGTCTTGTTTTTGCGATTATTATCGATGGTTGGAAGAGTGTGCGCGCGTAGCAATCTCATACTAAACAAAATCAACTATATTATGTACGAGGTGTAGTGCGATTTTCCACATAGACTGCTGCTTAGAACATTAGTACATCTCGTCTTCTCATATAGTCTGTGATAAGTGCATTGAGTGGTTCATTTGAGTAAAGCTGACATTCAGGATGCAGCAGCTTATTTTCTTAGTGTTACTTGTAGTACTTGTAGCAGTATTTCAGAAGTTCTACAGAGAGAGGTTACCCCTCCCCCTTTTTCGCTGGCACTCTCTTGGTTGGCTATTCAAGTGTCTGCTAAGCATGTTGCATCTCCACTCTCTCCGTCGACTGAGCTGCTGCTAAGGCGACGTCACGAGGAGGGACTGGCGACGCCCACCAGTACAGACAGTTCTGCTGAAACTAGTATCTCTTGCTCTCGCGCTTCTCTTTCGGACTCTTCGATTTGTGAAGCTTTGCTTGAGGCCGATATCATGCCTAACTATGATGAACTTTTAGCTGCTATAAAGCAAAGATAGGTTGAATTAAATGACAAACAGTCTGCAGTGATGCTTCAGTAGATTGCTGGGGTTGAACAGTTGGTGCTTGATAAGCATGAGGAGCTTGCTCATGAATTGTCATTGATACGCAAAGATCAAAAAGAGATACGTGATGTAACGTCATTAAGTCGGACTTAATAAGCCTTCATTCAAAGCAGTTATCTGATGATTGTGAGATTCTGGTTCAGGCGTTCCTGTTTCGCTTGCTATATCTGATCATGGTGCCCTCAACATCATTCTTAAGGAAATTGGCTTCGATTGTAGTAATTCTTTCATAGTTGATACTTATCGATGATCGCCTCCTTCGTCTTCGAATAACTCCAATAAAGACAATATGGATGTTGATCAAAGTAAGATTACTGCTTCTGGACCTTTAAATGTCTTAGTGAATAATACTGTGTTTGTTAATTCTGATAGTAATCGTAATAGTAATAGTAATGTTAATAGTCGTAGGTTTGTATTTAAATGTATTTCTAGTACTGTGAGAGATTCTGTTATGGCTGCTACTGCAAAATTTTATTTTAAATCTGCATTGCAGCTCTTTGATACATGTGATCCAGATGAAAAGGTCTTTCTAAGGGCCCTATGATCTAAGGAAATCTTCAAACTCCTCAAAAAGGCCCATACTATTGCTCGTGAGAAAAATTTCTGAACCTATTTGTAAAGAGTTTTATTGTTTTCATGAGCAGCTCCTTTCTTTTCTTTTTTAAGGTGGGCCACAATACGCAGGTCGCTTTGTTAAACATTACGGAGGATATCAGGATTGCTATCGATAGAAGAAAAGTTACTACTCTTTTACTTTTCGATTTCTTCAAGGCCTTCGATACCATACCTCATCGACTGCTCTTTTGCAAACTCCGGAGATGTAACTGTTCTAACGAGGTCATTAAATGGTTTGCATCGTATTTGCAAGGTAGAACACAGTCGATTCAAGAAGCAGATCGTGATGCTTCTGAGTTCTAGGTCGGTGTGAACATGGGAGTTCCACAGGGTAGGGTTCTTGGCCCTTCGCTTTTCTTTATTTTTATTAATAATTTGCCTGATGTCCTTAGAGCAACAAATCATATATTGTTTGCGGATGATTTGCAGATCTGCAGATTGTTCTTTCCAAGTGAGATTGCCGATGAGCTGGAGATTATTAACAGAGATATTACAGCAGTTGATAAATAGACGAACAACAATGGTTTAAGATTAAATACACCAAAAGCTCAGTCCATCTTTCTTGGTAGCGAGCAGTTTGTCTCCAAGCTGAATTCTTCAAATCTTTCCTCTTTTTGTATTAGTGGCCAGTATGTTCCTTTTTTTAAGAAAGTTAAGAGTCTGGGCCTGTGGATCCAACAGACTCCCAACTAAGAAAGACAGGTGAATTAAATAGTCAGTAGAGTTCATGGAGTCTCAAGTTTTATAGACATGCGCTTTCTAAGATACTTAGGAAAGAGCTTATTGAGTCACTAATTTTTTCGCATTTTGACTATGCTCGTGTAGTCTACAACGATTTGTATAATGCCTGCGTTTGGTTTATTTGTGGTAACATACCGTTTTGAGAGCATGTCACTCACTATCAGCTTGAGTTGATATGGCTGTCGGTTGAGAGTCACAGGAGGTATTTTCCTACCACTTTGGTCTATTCTGTTATTTCTAATAACGTGCCTGAGTTCTTGGCTGGTTGTTTTGTTAGGTTGGATGCTGACAAAGGAATTCGTTCTTCTACTCGGAGACCACCAATGGTTCCTATTTAACCTTCGGTGCGCACGAGTACACTCTATAACTCTTTTATTCAGTTAGCAACCGATCTGATCAATGAGTCTAGCTCTTGCTCTGATGTTCCACTTTCTTTTAAATCAGATTCGTTGGCTTCTGATAAAAAGCGCACACTTGACTTGCTCATAAATGGTGATCGAAAGAGTTAGTAGGCTGAGTCAGCGACTCTGGGTTAAGTACTGGATGACATAGATCAGCAAACTGCTTAAGCATGTACCTAACACAAGTCAGCTGTGGCATCCATTTTCTTAGAAATACAAAGCCATTATTTTGTGTTGTAATCATGAGTTTATCTTTTGTTGGAACTTGAATCTTTAAAGATAATTTAGATTTTGGCGTTATTATTCGAATTTTTCAATTTTTTACTTTTTTTTGTTATATATTCAATGTATTATATATATTATATATTCAATGTATTATATGCTTGTTGAGCCTGGCAGAGTCATACCCCAAGGTTAATAAAAAATTAGTGAAATCAAATTGAATCTCTCTCTAATATGTATGTCTATAAATACATACATACATAAGACACACGCGTGTATACAAAAATTTGTACAAAATATATACATTTATATATATATATATATGGGACATTCCACGCCAACTGATAGAGCAAAAAAATTAAAATCGTTGAAACTCTAAGAATTTATTCTTTTTGTTACCCAAAATATGTAAAAAAATTTTCAAGGATCTAGATTGAAAGGATCAAGAGTTGCAGGACCTTGAAATTTGAGAATTTTTCAAAATTTTTGGAAAAGTCCCAACTTTATCATTTTTTTCTGAAAATCCTGATGTTTTAGAGAAAAATGCATAATAACACTTCTTGTTGTAAATGAAGAAGAGAGTTAGCAGGATTTTTTACAGACCTGAATCTCGCAGTTTTCTGATTGGCTCTTATATGTAAAACATCGTTATTGAAATTATTTAATGTTTGCCGCTGCCAAAATTGGCTTTCGAAGGCTTATTTTCTTCTATTTTTTATTAACTTTGAAATAAATTTTGGTTCGTGTAAGCAAAAGTCACCAATAAGGAGTTATCACAGTTTTAAATATACATTTTCATGTAAAATTTATTTTTCTTATTGAAAATAGCCTGTTACATACTAAACATGATCATCTGGTTTTAATACTCAAAAACTATTGAAATAATTATAAAAATCATTTAGTAAAATGTCATTTATCAATTATAAGCCTAATTATTAATTAAACAACACTCGTTATTATTATAATTACAATTAATTTCAAAGGAAAATAAGAGTTATCCCAAAATTAAATAATTATTTTTCAATAAGAATTTACTTATTTCAAAGAATTGATTTATCAATAAAAAAGAATAATTAAATAATCACTTTTTTCTTAACCTTGACTTTCTATAAAAAGTATCAGTAAAATGGAAAATGATGATTTTGGAACATACGCTTAAAAAAATGATAAAGGCTTTTATTACAATAAATTCGTTAAATGAGCTATTATAATTAGAATACTGATTTTTAGATTAGCATTAATAATTTTTCTAATACAAGGTACATCTTGAATAATGTTCATAGGTGCTACACGAGCAAAATGAAAAGTTTTCAAGGTTATTCAAGTACCAGGTCCTCTAATACTTTGTGCAGCTAAAGCACCAACTGCAGTGACTGGTTCAATTTTTGCTTTCATATATTTTTTCTTGCTTGTATGAATAAATTCAAGAAGTTGTGACACAGTTAAACGTATAATACAACTGTAAACTGAGACATCTGGTTTAATATTTTGTCTAATCCTAGCAATTATAATTGCAACTGGTTTCAAAAATTGAGCTGATTCTTGCTTAAATTCTTAACTTACACAAGAATATTTCTCTAACATCAAAAGTTCAGGGGTTACTTTAATAATACTATGGCTGTCTAATGGATTTTCAATTTTGTACGTTGATGTAGATTTAATATATCATCAAGAACTCTTTTATAATCAATAAGACAGTCTTTGCCTTTCATATACGTTGGATCCATAGAATCTACACGATGAAGAATTTAAACAATATCAACAAAAGAATTTTCAACTGTCATATCATAATGTAAACTAAGATCTTCTAAACTCTTACCATTCTTCTTTGCGTGTATTCAGTTTCAGCAATTTTAACAGCTGTATCTACAGCTGTTCATGGATCAAAATCCATTTTTCTTCCTCCACCCAATGAATATAATTTGAACTATATTTCTATTGTTTGTTCTTCATAATATTCTGAAAAAAAAACAATTTATAAAACTAAGAGAATTTTCTGGTAATTAACATCTTATTTACTTTTCATATGTAACGGTCTTAAGGGCATACCAAAATTCCTCCTTTTAATAATATTTCCAATCCAAGTCTATCAATGAACGGTGCGTTTAATCTAGTTTTTCGTTACAGTAAAAAAATTTATGAGATTGAACTTAAGTGCGGATAACTCAAAAGATCCATTAAAATACTATGCATAAAAAGTTATAAACTAACATTCAATATATAGTATTTTGAGTTAAAGAATACTTCTATCGGTTAAATAAAAATAAAAAAATATATTTAAATAAATAAATAAAGATGGGTAGTCAGAAAGCTTTTGTTCTTAATCATCCCCAAAAAATTCATTTAGTGTGTGTTCCAAAATTCTATCATCATTTTCTATTGAACAGATACTTTTTCTAGAAAGTTAAGGTAAGGAAAATAGTAATTATTTAATTATTCTTTTTTACAGATGAATCAATTCTTTAAAATAAGTAAATTTTTATTGAAAAATAATTATTTGACTTTGGAATAATTCAGAGTCTAATTTTCCTTTGAAATTAATTGTAATTATAATAATAACGAGTGATGTTTAATTAATAATTAGGCATATAATTGATAAATGACATTTTACTAAATGATTTTTATAATTATTTCAATAGTTTTTGAGTATTAAAACCAGATGATCATGTTTAGTGTATGACAGGCTATTTTCAATAAGAAAAATAAATTTTACATGAAAATGTATATTTAAAACTGTGATAAGTCCTTATTGGTGACTTTTGCTTACACGAACCAAATTTATTTTAAAGTTAATAAAAAATAGAAAAAAATGAGCCTTCGAAAGCCAATTCTGGCAGCGGCAAACATTAAATAATTTCAATAACCATGTTATACATATAAGAGCCAGTCAGAAAACTGCGAGATTCAGGTCTGTAAAAAATCCTGCTAACTTTCTTCTTCATTTACAACAAGAAGTGTTATTATGCATTTTTCTCTAAAACATCAGGATTTTCAGAAAAAAAAGATAAAGTTGGGACTTTTCCAAAAATTTTGAAAAATTTTCAAATTTCAAGGTCCTATAACTCTTGTTCCTTTCAATCTAGATCCTTGAAAATTTTTTTACATATTTTGGGTAACAAAAAGAATAAATTCTTAGAGTTTCAACGATTCTTATTTTTTTGCTCTATCAGTTGGCGTGAAATGTCATATATATATATATATAAGAATTAATTTCTAAAAATTTACTAAAGATTTCACGTCAGTTACTTTTAAATCGAATACTGAAATATTTATAAAATATTTTATCAAGCTTTTAAGGAACTTTTTACTGAAATATTGCATTAAAGTTTCAAATAAAAAATCCTGAAGTATTCCATAAATTTTTAACAATATTAACGTGCCAGATTTTCAATTAAAAAAAAATACAAAGAAATATTGTTAAAACATTTCATCGAAATATTTTACGAAATGTTTTTGAAAGCTTTACTGAAGGCAATTTCTTATTTATTTGAAATATTTTATCAAACTTTCAAGAAATCTTTAGACGAAATATTGTTGCAAGCTTTCAAATAAAACTTTACAAAATATTTTATAAACCTTTTAACAATATTACTTTGCAAGATTCTCGATTTCGAAAAAAATACGAAAAAATTTCGTTAGAACATTTCACTAACATCTTTAACGAAATATTTTTAAAAGCTTTACCAAAGATTTCACATAAGCGATTCCCGAATAAAATAGCGGAATATTTGTAAAACATTCTATCAAACTTTTAAGAAATATTTCTGTGAAATAATAGATCAATTATAAGTAGAATTATAATATAATCTTGATTTTCTGAAATAAAGTTGAAATTTTACTTAAATCTTTCATGAAATATTTTTATCGATGTGCGAATGATAATGTAATATTTAATTAACATTTCGTAAAGGTTTTTTTGAAATATTTGTGCAAATATTACTGAAATATTTCAGTTATCTTTCATGATAGATTTGTTTGATGGCGATAACGTTGCAATGAAAGATTTCAGAAATCTTTAATTGCAACTTTTAGAAATATTTTCTTGAAATATTTCAACAATATTCATTAGCAAGATTTCTGGTTTCCAGTTCCGCTAATAGGAGGAACCGCGTTGAATGCGCCTTTTGTCCCCAAGCGGTTGGAGGAGACCTTAGTTAGTATATAAGGCAAAAGCCAGCTCGCTGCGTCGTGCAAAGACACACAGCGCTTATCTTGTAACAATGTAAATGCGACTAATAAATAAATGGAAAACGTGTGTGCAGATATGTATCAATGTATATGTATACACTGAGAAAAGAAATGACTTACAGTTAATGAATTGCGTATTTGTAGGTTTTTATTTTTACATTCTTTGCTGTAAAAATACAATTCTCAATTATTAAGAACTAAAAGTTTATATATAAGCATTCGCAAATGACAGAACGATAAAAAAAATCTAAGTAGTAGGTGTACACAATGTCCAAATTAACTTTAGCTCATATGTTAGTTTAGATAAAAAAGAATGTAATAAATTTTATTCATACACATTTCTAATACTCGTTTTTTGCCAACCCTCAACTTCAGCCGAATCGAATTTGAGGGTTATATTAATGTTTCTTCAAATTAATTAAGGTTAAGATTGTCTATGTTGGAAAAAATCACAAAAATTGTCTTTCATTATAGTCATTGTATTTATTATTAGAAATTTTTCATAATACTTATTAACTAGTTATTTATTTTCTTATTTCTTATATTTTATTCATACTGAATGTTTAGAATTAAATAAATCAGAAAATTTTAAATATGTGTGATTTTAACTGTTAAGATGCGCGCATTTCGCAGAATCCAAGTCAGTATGGCTTAACAGTTAATAAATCTCCTTAATTGTAAGTCATTTCTTCTCTCAGTGTAATGAGTTATAATATAATATAGTATCATGCAATAAAAATATGTTTCATAATTACAATTTATGTAAATGCGACTTTATAAGTAATGTGGATATGCAATAAATGTAGAAGTGTAATGCGTTATAATATTAAATAATGTTTCCTAAAACAAACCTTAAATCTTTTATAAACATTTCATGGAAGATTTATGTTATTTCCCAAACGTTGTAAAGCAATGTTATATCAATATTTCTTTAATATTCATTAAAAATATTTATCGAAAATCTTGATGAAATCTTTCATAAATCTTTCAGAGAAATATTTATTTGCCATTGCACAGGTGGACATAGCGAACTTTCAACAACGTTTCAATGAAAAATTTGTGAAATTTTTCAAATTTAGCTTGAAAATATTTCATAAATATTTCATAAATATTTCATGAAAGATTTATATGTTTGTTTAATTGTTGCTTTGAAATATATAATAAATAATTAAGAAATATTTCTTTGAAAAATTTTCAAGTATATAGTTGAAATCTTTCATAAACATTTCATGAAAGATTTGTGTTGTAAATATTGCAATGAATTATTACATCAATATTTCTGAAATATTTCTTAGAAATATTTACGAAAATCTTGTTAAAATCTTTCATTAATCTTCCACAGAAATATTTATTGGTCATTGCACACGTGGACATAGCGAACTTCCAATAACATTTCAATGAAACATTTATGAAATATTTCAAGTCTTGCTTGCAAATATTTCATAAATATTTCATAAATATTTCATGCTATGCGGGATTACCTAATATTGATATTTATTAATAGTTTAAGTACGTATGCAAATTAGGTGCATATGCAAATTAAGTTTATGTATAAAGTATGTAAAGTACGAAGATTTAAGCACTATGTGGAATGGGTGTTCTTAAGAAATACACTCAAGTCATTCGTTGTTACAGGATAAGCCAAAGTTTAATAGGCGCGATACTAGAGACAAATGAGATTGCATAACACGCGCCTTAAGAAATTTACATAAAGAATTCAAATTAAGAACCCGAGAAACCTTTTCAATGTGGCAGCTAGACGCGCCCGCGCGGGCCTAACTCGGTTACCGCAAGGGGGCCGAATCTGTAAAGAATCTGGCGGCGCATTCGGGCCTGATTCGGCTAGATGAAAATGCCATATCCTCAGCAGTATTTGCCGCTTATGTCGAGCAGCTGATTGGCAAAATGCGGTTACTGCTATTTTGATTTTGAGGTTAACTTGAATTCGTTTTCACCTCTTAGAGCTGTGTTTTAAAATTTGTATGAAAGGTGAAAGTATTTTTTTAAAATGATTGCCTAAAAAAATAACCTCAGATAAAGTAAACAAGAAATGCTTTTAGATAAAAACGCCGAAGATACTTCTTCAACTATAAATAAGGAATTTACGAGCAAGATTGATTTTAATCAATTTCATTGTTAAACTTTGTTTGATTACTTCTGAATCTGACTTATTAAATGATTTAAATGACACTAATTGTATTGCAAATCAGATTATCCTGCGATAATATCAGTTTCCGAGATTGTAATGATTATAACAGCAGTAGTGAATTAGATAATATTAGTGAAAAACAAATTTTTTGTAAAAAAGTTGTGATAAAGGAAAGCATAAGCGTTTTATAATTTGTAAAAAATTGAGATTATGGGCCATTCATTTCTTGATAGTGCAAAGCATAATTAATACTCTTTCGGAAATTTTTCACTGAGTTTAAAAGGCATCTATTTAAATTAATTAATTTATTTATTTATTAAACTAATTATAATAATTATCATAATTAATGTAGTAATTTTATTCGTACTGTATGTAAAATAATTACCTTTAAAAAAGTACTTAACTACTACTTAAAAAAGTATACATATAGGTTATGTCATCTGATATATGATAATTTATAAATTTATAATACAAAAGTTGGCATGCGCGATGGGCCCAAGCTCGCCGCCCGATTCTTGAAACTGTGGTACCGTCTTGGGTGCGGAAAGGCTAGCGCTGCGGGGCCAATATGGCGAGTCTGGCACCCTCATCGGCCCAAACTCGCGCCACAACGAAAAGGTTTCTCGGGAATTCATATAAAAAATTTATATGAAAAATACATATAAAAAATTTATATGAAAAATTCATATAAAAAATTTATATGAAAAATTCATATGAAATATTCAAATGAATAATAATCATGGTGATCATCTTATTATTTTATATGAGGAAAGTATCAAACACTTTAAAATCCAACCTGCAATTTTTTATATGAATTTTTTAATGTATAAAAATGAAACAAAAATGCATATTGAATATACGAATAATTCATATGAAAAATTTATATTAAAAAATCATATAAAAATTCATATGAATTTTTTCAACAGAGTACTTTAAAACATGTATGAATATATATCCTGACAAATTTGTTTTATATAATGGTTGATACTTTGTAATAACTTTTTTTTTATTACAAGTTATGAATAGTGTGATTGAGGGTGAGTGAGCATTCTATTTATAACAGTACAGATGAATAATATAAATGTGAATAGGTAAATGATCATATTCTTTTATAGATTTAGCAGATCATAGACAGTGACTTGAATTTTATTTCTTAAGTTTTGTTAAAATTAAATTACCTATTGATCTATATTCTTAAGTTAAATTTTAGAAAATTGATTCTAATTCTTGCTGTATCGTTTTAGAGCAGCTTCTTATATTGACATTGGTAAATAATATTCTTATTTTATGAGAATTGATTTTCATTTTAATTTGAATTTATCCAATGATATGACAGCAATAGTTAAATCTAATCATGTATAAAATCTTAGGAGCCATTTCAAAAAATCATTAAAATCAGCATATCACAGACATTGGTATATATCAATATTAAATTAATTTATTCTCATTGTCAGTGATATACACTGAAAAGGAAATCGAACTGTCACTATTCTCTTCGGTACAGTATGTGTCATTTTTAGAATACAGTCAGTACACGGTTCGAAAAACGAACTAGTAGTCTCTAGAGACGACTCATTACTCTCTGAGCGTAGACTTGCTATCCTCATCGTAGAAAGAAGCCTTGCAGAGAACACTCATTAGTCTTTAGAAAACACTGCCTTCTCGTTCGTAATACAATGAATGTTCGCTAGCGACACTAATGCCACTCATCGCCGTAGAGTACAATCACTATCCTAACTCCTTTTCAATACGATTAAACTCAAGTCAGTTTTGGATGTATTGATATACCATATTTTTTGAGGTTGTACAAGTGGAAATCCCCATAAAATATATTTATCATTTCTACGTTCATCCATAACAATCTTCAAAATTATTTTCACTTTAATTACAATAAATGTATACTAAAAACATGGAAATTCACTTTCTGAAACAATTATAAGATTTTTTTAACTTATCATTAATACGATGATTTCATAAATAGACACATAAAGACAACTCATTTATTTTCAACTTTTATCCCACATCACAGTAACACAGATTTGATAATTCTGAAATTGAATAAAACAAAAGTAAATTAACTTATTTTAATACAGCTTGCTAGTAACTAGAACTAGTCATTTTGCAAATTATTTTGAAATAATTTCAAGTTTAAAACTTAAGAAATTCATCTAAAAATCACATTTTTCATTATTCTAAATTACATTTTTATTTTTTCCAAGGGATTGCCAAGGATGTTCACTCTGAAATTTTAGGCCATATTTATACATATATTACCTGCTTCGATGAGTTTTTTGGACATGGGATCATGGTTCGGAACCTTGAAAAGTGGTATTTCAATGTTTTAAATGACTTTAGCTCAGCGGATGGCTACATTAGCACTTATAAATTAATTTTTTCTCAAAATTAGGAATATTTTAAACAAAAAAGTTTTTTAGTAATATATTCTTAAAACGCAACCCGACTGATTAATTTAAGCCTAAAATTAGTCAAAAATGTCAAAAATATGGTTTTTGCCCAACTTTGAAGCTTTTTAGCTCTGAAAATATGTACTAAAGAGATCTATTAAAATTCTGAGTGGTTCATGAAATGGAAAGGAAACATTTTACTAATTTTTAGCGAAAAAAAAATTTTTGTCCTCCGATTTGGCAGAGAAAGGGTGATATATATATATATATATATATATATATATATATATATATATATATATATATATATATATATATATATATATATATATATATATATATATATATATATATTAGGGTGTCCCTTATTTACCAATGTTTTTTTTTCGTTGTGCCGCCCCCTAGATCTTTAATTTATGCTAAAAAATGAAGATTTTACTCGGAAAAAGTGAGAAAAAGACGTTTTAAACCGTGCCTATTTCGCAAAACGAGATTTTAGTCCACGTATACGCATTATACTTAATCTAACGTATTTCATTCCTCTACTATGTTAAAAAAGAGCTTTAAACAGTTCAACTATTAGATTTTTTTTATGTAAAATTTAGCATAAGAACGAAGTTTTACTTATTTTAGATCAAAACGTACATATAATAAGGTAAGAGACACTTTTGCATTAATTAAGGTCAGTTTTTTAAATTATTTTTTGCTTTTTTGATTAATAATGAAAGTTATTTATGATTTGCCTGATTATTTTGAGTAATAATTTTCAAAAAATAGACATAAAATTCACAACAATTATAAATTAACATATTTTGTACATTATGAAATTTCTAAGATTGTTTTCAAAAACAATTTTTGTTTACAATAGTTGGTTTAAGCGTATGATAATATTTTTTTATAATATTAGGGGTAACCGGGGTAAATTGGACCCATGGGACAAACCAGACCAGCATTACTTTATATGAATATACGTAAATATTAGAAGATTAAAACTAAATAAAAAACTTCAGCAATAAAAGTAATTCAATGTAACAATATTAAAATCTTATTGGTCAAATAAAAATTTACTATATTTTTACATAAAGTGATGCCGGTCCGATTTCCCGGGGTCCGATTTACCCCGATTTCCCCTACCTTCGATGTATTCAAGTTTTTAATTAATTTATTAAAAACTGTACGATTATGCTGACATTGATTCTTTAGTATCCAATGCTGCCTTAGAAAAGATCAAAAGGCATTTATGGTACTTAGCCCCTGAGGCAAGTGCTATTTCATTTTTTGATGATGCTTTATCTTTTGAAGTCAGATGTCAGATGGTTTTATCGTTAGAAAAAGACTTTTACACCGATGATTTACCTCCGAAAAATACATAATTAATAATCCTACAGATTTAAAAAATTTTAAAATTCTAGAATTAGATCACTTTATAAATCGTCAATCACTCTTATTTTTTGATAGATTTAATATTAACAAAAACTTTTTGTACACTGATTGTAAGACTTGGTTTACTAATAATGATTATTTAAAAGGTTTAGAGATTGTTAAAAATTTACGTGTTGTAAATGATGCTGCTGAAAGAGCTGTAAAACTTACCGAAGATTATATAAACAGAACCAAGAATGAAGATCAGAAATTATTCTTGATACAAAATGTATGCCAATTTCGTAAAGATTTTGAAGATGCTAATAAGCAAACAATTGTAAAAAAATAAAATTGCAGGAAAAAGATGATAATTGAAACTTTATCAAAACAACAAAAATTTTAATAAATTTTATTGCTTTATAATGACTATATTTGTTTTTATTTAATATTATATATTTTTTGAGAATTTTGGTGAATTTTACGTACACGCCCATTCGCTTTTACGTGTTTCCGACATTTTGAAATATACAAAGTATGTTGATTCATTCGTTTTGTGAATTTTCATGTCTAATATTCTAAAAATTATTACTCAAAATAATCAGACAAATCATAAATAACATTCATTATTAATAAAAACAAATAATCATTAAAAAAACTGACCTTAACTGATGTAAAAGTGTCTCTTACCTTACTATATGTACGTTTTGATTTAAAATGAGTGAAAATTCGAATTCTATGCCAAATTTTACATGAAAAAATGTAATAGTTGAACTGTTTAAAGCTCTTTTTAAACATAGTAGAGAAATGAAATACGTTAGATTAAGTATAACGCGTATACGTGGACTAAAATCTCGTTTTGCGAAATAGGCACGGTTTAAAACGTCTTTTTCTCACTTTTTCCGAGTAAAATCTTCATTTTTTAGCATAAATTAAAGATCCAGGGGGCGGCACAACGAAAAAAAAAACATTGGTAAATAAGGGACATCCTAATATATATATATGTATATATACAACATTTCACACCAACTGTTAATTATCCAAAATATGTGAAAAAATTTTTAAGGATCTAGATTGGAAGTGTCAAGAGCTATATATCCTTAAAATTTGGAAGTTTTTCAAAATTTTTAAAAAAGTCCTAGTTTTATAATTTTTTTCTGAAAATCCTGATATTTTAGAGAAAAATTCATAATAATATTTCTTGTTGTAATTGAAGAGGAGAGATAGCATGATTTTTTACAGACCTAAATTTTGAAGTTTTCTATTGGTTCTTATATGTATTACATAGTAATTGAAATTACTCATTGTTTGCCACTTTAGAAATTGCTTTTTAAGTGCTTCTTTTCTTTAATTTTACATAAACTTTAAAATAAATTTTTGATCATGTAAGTCAGAGCCATCAATAAGGAGTTATGACAGTTTACAATATATATTTTCATGTATGATCTATTTTTCATATTGAATATAAATTATACATGAAAATATATATTTTAAACTGTCATAACTTTTTATTGATGGCTTTGAATAATCAAAAATATAATTCAAAGTCCATGTAAAATGAAAGAAAATAAGCTCTCGAAAAGCCATTTCTGAAGTGGCAAACAATGATTAATTTCAATTACCATGTAATACATGTATGAACCAATAGAAAACTTCAAAATTCAGATCTGTAAAAAATCATGCTAACTCTCCTCTCTATTTACAACAAGAAGTATTATCATAAATTTCTCTCTAAAACATCAGGATTTTCAGGAAAAAAAATCATAAAGTTGGGACTTTCCAAAAATTTTGAAAAATTCTTAAATTTCAAGGATCTATAGCTCTTAATCCTCTCAATCTAGATTATTGAAAATTTTTTAACATATTTTGGGTAACATAAAGAATATATTCTTAGAGTTTCAGCGATTTTTATTATTTTCCTCTTTCAGTTGGTGCGAAATATCCCATATATATATATATATATGGGATATGTCGTCATACCAGGTATTCGGTGTTGCATGTGCAAAGCTGGTTAAATGGGTATTGAGGTTACATACATTCCAATTTGTAGCACAATTATATTCTGTTTGCTATACTTTACATAAAAAAAATATAGATAATTCCATACCTCACATGATGACGTATGAAGTCATCTATACGTCACACTATAAGGTAGTAATTAGCAATGAAGCGATCGCCAAAGTCGTAAAATTAATTAGTTTAAGAGGAGGTCACGTATCTCTGTCCTTTTCTAATCAAAGAATTGAGTTTTTTATAGAAACTAATAGCTTTAGCAAAAAATGAAGAGAAAGCCGCATCTCGTAATAAAAAAAGCAATATTTTCTTTGATAAAAAAGAATTAATTTTATTGCTTCGTTTTCAAGAAAACCTTGAAAAACTTAAATCATAGAGGTTAGGGTGGACAATTTAGTTTTTCAAGGTTTTCTTGAAAACGAAGCAATAAAATTAATTTTTTCTTATCAAAGAAAATATTGCTTTTTTTGATACAAGATGCGGCTTTCTCTTCATTTTTTGAGAAAGTTATTAGTTTTTGTGAAAAAATCATTTCTTTGATTAGAAAAGGACAGAGATACGTGACCTCCTCTTAATCGACGTATTTTGTTTTTTCTTTTGACATTTTGTTACTCAAGGTGGTTCTTCCATGCAGGTCCGTATGTTGCAGGCGCTTAGTTGGGGCCCCACTTAATGCATAAATTCTTAGTATTATAAATAAAAAATTCATTCTAAACATTTTATTAATAAATATTAAGTAAATTTATGCAATATTTTTAAATAATACTAGAATAATATTTAATTTAATAAAATTTGATTATTTATACGTTCCTGAACATATTGGAATTCTGTTTGTTATATTATTATTTGTTACATATGGTTAGACTCATTATAACCTAAGTAAAATGTCACATTTTCGAAAGAAACGAGATGCGTGTTTACAGTTTTATTCCACAACGTTGTCAAGTATTACAAAATCATAATTTAAATTATTTTTTCAATTTTTTTTTTTAATATTTAATATCTTTTTAGATGATTCATCAACCTACTACTTTTTTTATATATTCTAAATCTATGAGTTCTACAGAATCCGATAAATAGTTTTTTATTAATATGTGTTTATTTGAAATGATAAAAATATTAAGTTTAAGAGGAGGTCGAGTATATCTGTCCTTTTCTAATCAAAGAATTGATTTTTTCACAAAAATGAATAATTGTAGCAAAAATATGAAGAAAGCCCTATCTCGTATAATAAAAAGCAAGATTTTCTATTATGAGGAAAAATTATTTTTATAGTTTTGTTTTTAAGAAAACCTTGAAAAACTGAATTGTCCACCCTAACCTCTATTTTTTAAGTTTTTCAAGGTTTTCTTCAAAACGAATCAATAAAAATAATTTTTCCTCATCAAAGAAAATCTTGCTTTTTATTATACAAGATGGGGCTATATCCTTAGTTTCTGCTACAATTATTAGTTTTTACAAAAAAATTAGTTCTTTGATTAGAAAAGGACAGAGATATACGACCTGCTCTCAAGCATGAAATTAAGGGTTAGAATACAAAATCATATAAAAAACTTAATTTCAAAATCATTATTTTCTATTATTTCATCGATAACAGAGTCTGAAATTTAATAGATATAAAAATATAGGTTTTATTTACGACCTCCGATATTTTGATAATATTTTGTTCATTTATGTCTCATGAAAGAACCACCTTAATAAATTTTTAAAAAATATAAATTTAAAAAAAATTTGATTGATCATAAAAAAAAATTAGTGCAAATAATGAAAAAAAAATAGTACAAATAACAAAAAAATAGTAATTATACTGAAAGTGAGGTAGTGAAGAAAAAACATTAAATATAAAATTTGCGTGATATGCTTGGTCAGCTTGTCAAATTTGTGACACATTAATGATGGTTCCGCAGACGATCGGCGTCCACACTGTTAGCATACGCTTATTTAAATTCAAATCAAAAGAAAGAAGGATTGCAAATTTTTACATTTATAATTTTGCAGTCCCTCACATCTGCTACAACGACATGAAATTATCTACGCCATTTAGGAGTAAGAAGGATGAATACAGGGCGAATTTGTTGCTCGAAAAGCAGTCAATCTCGGGCGCGTTTCGCGCGACCTCGACTGTCTACTGTTCTCGCAACAAACTCGCCCTGTATTCATCCTTCTTACTCCCAAATGGCGTATATAACTAATATATATATATATATATATATATACCAGGGGGGTTCCCCCCTGCTCGCTTCGCTCGCCAACCCCCCATTGCATCACCTTCTACAAATATAAACTTTTATATATATAATTTTTAAATTAATATTAATTTCAAATTATTATTTTTTTTTTTTTTTTTTTTGTTTCTTGGTCATGAAGATTAGTATTTATTAGAAGTTAAATACACTTATTAAGGTATATGAAGTTAAGTATGATAAAACGTTTTATGATAGTTTAATACTTTAAATATGTTGAAGATATCTATTGCAACGTTCCTATCAATTGCATAAAACGAAAATGAGTTACTAATAAAAGGAAATAAAAATTTATATAACATTAACGATGATAGGAAAATATTCTTAATTTTGATAGGTTATTAAAAAATATTGGTTTGTTAAAAAATTCTAGTTTTAATGAAAAACTCATCTTTAGTAACTAATGTAATTTATTAATCATGAAAAGTTTAGTAATTAAAAGATTTTTATGTTTTTTAGAATAATTTAAATTCAAACGAAAAGCGCGCCATGGACAAATTCATGCGCGCCAGCTTCGAACACGCGGCGCTTGGGTAGCGAGCGCCGTATCTTGTCCAATTCGGTATGAGTGAGAGAGATAGAGAGAGACGCTACGCGACGGCGTCACTATCGTTTTACACTTGACATTTATCAACTGTACAATGTATAAAACGAATAAAAATGAATATTAAAACATCATTAACAATAAAAAATGTAGTTGTAATATAAAAATGTTAAGTAGAACATATATAATCAGATATATATGATCGAGGGAGGAAAAATATGTAGCATCAGTACGAAATTCAAATGTCAAGTGTAAAACGACCTTTAAAGATTAACAAAAGTCACTAAAGCCTAATTCTTTTATCTTATTAACAATTTTACATAAATTTAGCATGAATAAGAATAACAAAACTAATAACTAGACTAATTTAATAATAATAATAATAAAATAATGACAATTTCGGGTAAATAAGTAAAATTAAACAAAATGTATGCATGTTATCTAAGTCACTAGGTAGATGGTGGTAATGAACATGCGCAGTGGATTACATAGGATAATCATGTAAATTGAGTTCTGAGTTATCTTAACCATCTACCTAGATGGCGCAGATAAGTATCTAATAACGACCTATAAAACGGGCTGCACGAGGCGCTCTAGCTCTCTTAATTTTCTCGTACAAAGGAACATCCAGACTAGGAAGTCACGTCTAATACCCGCTGTGAATATAAGAAGGAAGTGGTAGTCGCCATCTTTATCAAACACGTGTCGTTTGTGTTTGGTAATCGAGTGTATACGGGAAGTAGAGTAAAGAAAAAAAGGAAAAGTTAATTAACTATTTGTATATCATCTAACCTTAAAGTCTTGTGTTTTATATTTATACTAACAAATATATATATATATATATATATATATATATATATATATATGTGTATATTGTAATGCAAAATAGGAGCGTGACTAGGGTTAATCCCGAAAGGCTCCGAGTGGGAACCCATCTTGTGGATGGATGTACTGCGACTTGCACTTAAGACTGTTGGCAGGTGTAAAAGGGTGTCTTTAAGACTGCCCTTTTCCGTGTGCTACGTACTGTACTTGTGCAGTACGTAGTGAATCGGTTATCAAAGCCATAGAATCGGTCTTTTTTCTGTTTCAGATTGCTAAACGAACATCAAGAACGTCAGAAGTGATTTTTGTTTCTCTTAGAAAAGTTTAATAATAAAAATAATCCTAATAAAATCAATGAGAAGAAATAGTTTGAAATTTATAAGATTTTAGTTTAATTAAAGTAAATTTTGTTTTAATTTTATTGATTAGCCAATTTAATTTCATTTAAATTTTCTTATTTTAATTCAATGAAGCAAGTTTCTTCTGTTTAATAAATTAATGATTTATGATAAGTAATTAATGCAATAGAAATATTTCTTTTTCGTTGCTTTATTTTCTAAATTTCTTTTTATCAAAATTTAGCATGTAAACTGGTAGGCAATAAATGAGTAATTAGAAAAGACGCCGTAAGGCCAAACTCAAAATAAAATTACGTCTTGTTTATTTATCGACCTTCTATACGTAAAATGATTCCTGTGAGTCTAAATAAAAATAATTTATGTTATTTTAGTGTTAATTGCATGAAATTTATCAAATATCAATAATAAAAACAAAAAATGTGTCTTGTCTAAAAACAAGTTTTTTGTGTATCGTCTAAATTAGAAAGGACCTACAAAACCATCATCAGTTGATCCAATTTGCTAAGAAAGCAAACGAGCAAAGAGAAGAAGGCAAGATTGCTGCTATTCCAAAAAATCCTCTCGATTCAATTTATTTTTTTTTATACTAAATTTATTAAAAATAAAGTAAAGTAAAGTTTTATTATGAATATTGAATATTTTAAGAAACAAATTTAATTAAGTTCATGAACATAGCTTTTTATCTTTACAATTAATAAAATAATTAACAATCTTGCCATTCAGAATATATAGATTTATGACGTTGCACTATAATAATATTCAATCGCTTTACGATAGGAGCACAACCATTCAACGTATTTACCTCGAGCTCAGCCCAATGTTCTTTTCTCTTCCTAATTTCGTTCATTCTTTGATAACAATTATTTAAATTAGCTAACAATTAACTACCTTTCAGCTATCTCTCAGCTAACTTTCAGCTAAATTTTATCTGAATTCCAGCCAACTTTTAGCTAACTTTCAGCAAAATTTTATCTGAATTTCAGCTATCTTTCAGCTAACTTTCAGCTAAATTTTATCTGAATTTCAGCTAACTTTTAGCTAACTTTTAGCTAAATTTTAGCTGAATTTTAGCTAACTGAGGGCATATAAAATTCTTATACACGGCGGCGGTGGCGTAGGCGATATATCTTTATTACATAGAGATATATATATATGTGTATATATATCAATTATATACGTAATTTGGGAGTACGAAGGATGAATATGGACAATGCTAATATTTGTCGATTGAGTAATAGTTGTTCAAGGGCGCGTGAAGCGCCCCCGAGACCTACGACTGCTCAATTGACAAATATTAGTCAAGACCATGTTTATCCTATGTACGCCTAAGTACGTAGATGTTTTTGTGTCGCTGTAGGCCAAATGATGGACCATAAGAAAACTGATTTAAAATAAAAACAAAACACACACAATACACTACACATTGAATCCAACATATTAATAAGTCCAATTGAATAATTTCAATCAAATTGCCACAACATTTTTATATACGTAACACTTTTTTTTATCAATTTGATTTATTTTTATGTTTTCAACATATATTCATGTTTCTTTAGAATTTCTTTAATATATGTCGAAATCAGTGGCTGTCACTCTTTTATTTGCTTTTCATTTGTAAATATAAATATTCAATTTTTTCGCCTCGCTATTTGCATCACCAAAATTTTTTTTATAGTTAAGAAAATGTTAAAGTCAGCTGTGAGCATAGGCGCACTCGCATCATACGGTCTACTTAAGTTGACTAGTCTGTACACATATATACTTCATATGGCTCGGGTTCGTATGGAAAGCTTCTATATGGCACTAAAAACGTATAGAAACACTTAAACATAATTGAAAGACGAACCAAGACGTACGCTACGTCAATACAAATTTAGCCAGGTCAATAGATGTTAAGCCGAATTTGGCCTACGACGACATATATATACATAGATATATATATATATATATTTTTATACATATATATATATATTTTTTTTTTATATACATACATATATATATATCGCCCATTCTCTGTTATATCGAAGGACGAAAAATTTTCTTTCGCTAAAAATAGGTAAAATGGTTCTTTTCCATATTATGAATCGCTCAGGATTTTTTTTGAATCCTTTAGTTCATATTTTTAGAGCTGCAAAGCTTCAAAGTTGGGCTGAAACCATATTTTTGACATTTTTGACTCATTTTAAACTTAAATTACTTAGTTGGATTGCGTATTAGGAATTTATTACTAGAAAATTTTTTTCTTCAAATTACTCTGAATTTTGAGAAAAAATCAATTTAAAAGTGCTAATGTAGCCATTCGCTAAGCTAAAGTCATTCAAAACATTGAAATACCACTTTTCCAGGTTTCGAACCATGATCCCATGTCCAAGAAAATCATCGAAGTAGGTGATATATGTATAAATATAACCTATAAATTTCAGTGTGGTGCAAAACGGCGATTCGTTTTAAAAAATTTTAATGTAATTAAAAATAATGAAAAATGTGATTTTTAACTACATTTATTCATTTTAATGTTAACTTGTACTCATCGGTTGCAGATGTCTTTTCGCAAGCATTCATGAAAATAGTTGTATATTTTATAAATATAAGAATATATTAAAAAATATCTTCTAAAGGTTTTAGAATGAACCAAAGCTTGTGATTTTTCATGTGCCACCGTAGCACATGAAAAATATACTTAAATACTGAATTGAAAAAAATTTTTGTTCATTTCATAGTTCAAGGTTATATAATACTGCTAATATTTCCAATAACACATGGTGACAGGTAACAATGTGTAAAATTCTTTTCTTATAAGATTCAAAATGGATTTTTTTATTAGAAAAAAATTGAATGTCATTGAATTTCTTGAAAATTATGATTGGTAACTAAAATATCCTTTGATTATTTGACTAAAAAGATTTAGAAAATTATTTTTGCTTTATTTCTTTCATAATATAAAAATAATCTCTCTCAAGATACAATAACACTTTAGAAATAATTTAATTTTTAGTCAAGAAATAATTCTATATATTAAATGATCTTAACAGCCCAAGAGATAATAAAACACGATTCACTTTGTACTGATAACTCATCACATTTGTTATTGCATTCCTACAGTAAAAGTAACTTAAATTTATAACTAACTAATATTTAAATTTAATTTCTTATACACTGAATACAAAATTCATATGCCTATACCTTGTGATAACCTAGGGGATCAGGAGGTTTCACTGATTTAGAAAAATATACAAGCTGTAATTAATTACGTAATAAAAAAAAAGCTTTATTCCAGAAATTCGTACAGTAATTGCATGCGTGATTAAAATGGACGCCAGCCGCGTATAGCGTATGCGACGCCACTTGCACTAGTTAAGGAACTATCAACTCGACGAAAAGCAGATAGTAAGAAAAACACACGCAAAAAGGGCACGAGCACAAAAAAAAAGAGTTGGAATGGCACGAAGGGAAAATACGCAACAGAACGCGCACGCGATCACCCGGCACACACGTCGCAAAATAGAGCAATAATTTATATTCTTTTATATAGCACTCAGGCACTTGCAATAACACGCGGCTTTTTTAAGCAAACTAAAAAAAAACTATAAATTAGTGAATTTATCTATTCTCACATACACTATATACAGTAATTGTAACACACAACTAAAAAAAGTACTGTGCAATACAGAAAGTAGTAACGCTCTTTTCTCTTTGATGACTACATAAAGAATGATGCAATGGCATTTTTCTTCCTGTCTGCAAGCCTCATTTCTCTTGCTGTACGCTGCGCGAGAAAGACAAACGATCCTTAATGGACTCCAGCGTAACTACTCGAGTCAAGTGGCTTGCCAGCTATATCAGTGCACATTATACGTGCTGTATAAATTCGCGGGTTTGTGCCAGCGATCTTGGGTTATAGTATTACATATTTGACTGTCGTGGTCTGCTTTGCGTCCTGCTAGCAGTTGGATGCTCCTTTCTGTCGTCTATATGCGTTACAAATAAACATACAAGTATCATGGCCAATCTGCCATGTTATAATCCCCCCCACCACATGGAAGTATAAGGTGGAACCGAATACTTTTGTCAAAGCCAAAAAAAAGCACACGCTAAAAATAAGAAGGGGAAATTTAAATACAGATAAAAAATAGTAGGGCTTGAACTAAGATAACCGGTGTAATCTGCAGCGGCGTGAAGTGTATTTATAAAATTCTTCTTCTGCTGTATCTGCTGACTTTATTTTAGCTAATTTAAGTGTAGGCGTTTCGCGCTGTATATAAGGGTGCTTAATGTAAAACGACGCGACTGGCTTATCCATTTAGTATGTACAAAAGTTACATTTCTTAACTCTAGTTATGTCAATATTTATCTAGTAAAACCACTCATATCCCATTCTTACATGATGTTACATTCATACTTAGAGAAAAAGGAAAAAAACATTTTGCTTTTTTATTTAGTAATTATATCAAACAAACAATATTGAATATTAGATTATAAAACAACTCTACTTACTGAAAGATGACGCTCTGGTGCTCTGACGATGCATGCTAAGTTTCAAGATTATTATTTTGCAGCAATCTCTTATAATAAAACAAGCTATTTAAAAAATTTGAATAGAATGAAATTCAGCTAAGATAATTTCTATGTTGTATTATAATTATGCAATAATATATTAAAACAAGATATCGTGTAAATTTAGCATTTGAGCCTTGGTATAAAAAAAATCTTTGCAAGCAGCTAGCAATTTTAGTAAGCTTGATAATGACTATGAATGAGCGAAGGTTATTCTAGCAAATTTAATAAGTACACACAAAAAGAAAGTTAATAAAAGTAAGTAATTATATGATTAGCTGAAAGGGTAATGGATTTGGAATGGTAAGGTTTTATAAGGGTAACTAGATTTTTTTTTCTAAATAGTCTTGTCTTATTTTCTGTTTATATTTTATTGAAATGCATTTTTCCTACATCTAATGCACGTTCTTTTAGTAACGCCTGGTTTGCCACACCCATGGCAGAAGGTGTGTTTAAGGGCTCTACAAACGGTCCAATCATGATTGCCTTCCTGACGATTCCAATAATTTGGTCTCATGGCTCCGATTGCTCGATTTGACTTTTCGCATTCAGCAACAGGTCCAGGAGGCGAGGCATCACGGGCTGGAAGGGCAGGGATAGGAATAATAACTGGAGGAGATACTTTTAGAGACATTGAGGGAGGGATTATGGATAAAGGTTCTTGTGATGTACTTTGTGTCGGGCATGGTGAGAGTGTAGCTAGAAGAGGTTGTGGTGTTTAAGTTGGAGAAGTGAGTTGGTGACCGGAATGACTGAGTGGGACAGGATAGGGTATTTGTAAGAAAAGCACGAAGGGGTTAATGGCTGCAATGAATGGTAGGATGGATTGGAGACATAGAACAGCTTGAGAGGGAGAGAGGGTAGGGTTTGGAGCTTGTACTTGAGGCAGAGGGGATGAGTGTAGTGGGGGTATGTTAGAGAAGGTTGCATTGGTGACGGGAGCTGGAAATGATTGAGATGGAGCTGGAGGGGTGGTAGAGTTTGACGACGCATTTTTATCATCCTCGCGTTTATGAGGTGAAGTTTTTTCAGCCTCTGCATTACACAAGTGTCGAGTTCCTCTTATACAGGCCCTAGTTCGTTGGCATTGCTGATTTTGGTGGCCTCCCACGTTTACGTGTATTTCCTCCTGGGGTGGGTAAAAGGTAAGGTCGTTGTACGACCCCCTGCCGGGTCCCACGCGAACAGCCCGTCCTATGTGATGTAGATTATTTGGTCTTGCTCGTTGCGTTTCCTGAAATAGAAGGTGATGTGTCATGAGGTTGTGGCCGTCTAGGCGGTATATATCTTTTTAAATCATTGACAAGAACTTTAATCTGTCGCTTGGTATCGATGTCTTTAACTAGGTATACTACCGATGAGAATACCCTAATAACTCTGGCCAGGCTGATAAATTTTAGCGCTAACTTTACAGCAAAGGGTACCGCCCGTTAAGATAGTCAAATTTGCCCTGTTCTTGAAATTTTCGTTTGACCTTGTCACTTTGTTTTAGGTCGAAAATAAATAGTTTTTGTCATAATTGCAGACCACGAACCCCTCCCCCTGCCCACAGCATGAAAAAAATGACTTTTTCACTATTAATTTTTTCCTCCGGAACTAGTCAGTAAAAAAACCCCAAGGAAATCGTGTTTATAGTTTAGATGTATAAAAATCTTATTGAATTTTTTCATAAAGATTTGATGATGCTATATAACCTAAAAAGATTTAAAAAAATTAAAATCGTTCCCATTTTTACGGTACATGCGGTACAGATCTAATTCTTGCAAAAAAACTTGTATTTTGTTTAAAAGTACTTGCCTAATTTTTTTCAGATGTATCCTAGAGGTGCGCCATAGTTAAAAATGAAAAAAACTCATTTTTTGATGTTTTTGGCTGATTTTAGCTCATTTGCAGACTTTGTATTACTATTTATATTATCGAATTATATTACAGAACTTTATTTATAAATTAAATTATGCAATCAAGTCAGAAAAATAAGATTTACAAACATTTGCATCATATTTTTGCACGAATCCACATTTTAGATTAGGTATTTAAACACTTCTTTCATGATTTTGTTGATATTCCAATACTTTATATGTGATAAAATCTTTTAAATATTATATTATTTTGATAAAAGAAAATGTTTTGATAAATAAGTCATTTCACAGATACAGCTATATTAAGTACGGTCAAAATATCAGATTACATATGAGTTAATGAATTTAAATTTTGTAAGTAAAACTTATCAATACAAACAGAATCATGATTTAATAATATGAATCTTGACTTTTACATTTTTAACACTATGTAATCTAAATCTACACTTAAGTCACACTTTTGCGAGAGCTATGTGGTCTATTTTTACACTGTGCAAAAAAATGTGAGCATACGAGGACATTGAAATCTTGTTTACATGTCTCATATTAATATTACAATATTAAATATATTTCTGTTGAAAAGCGCATATTATTCGCAATTGTTTTATGACATTTGCAATCGTTTTAAAGATTATAAATAAAGTTTGCACTTATGCCATGTATTGTATTATATTATCTCTATTGACATAGGTACGAATTCAGTAAACAAAATTGATTTTTTTATTTAATTACATTTTTATTCTTACTTTAAAAGTGTAATGATGTTAACTTTTTTATAATTGCACTAAAAAATTAAAACCTAAAAATGAATTCACTAAGATACCACTGATAATAAACAATATGAACACCACACAATATTTTGCCAACAGTGAGAATTAAACAAGTTTTAAAGTTATCGATGATATTTATGACTATATATTATCAAAGGTTTTGGATTTATTATCTTAACCTTATACAAATTATAATTCGAATATTTTTCCCTAATGTTTTATCAAAAGATCTTAAACTACAATAATAATTATAACGAACCATTTAATATCGAATCAATTTTTATTATACAATGTTATTCTAGGCTTGAATTCATAGTCATGACTTAAGTATTGAGTATTACTTGGAACTTAAGTATCGTTACTTGAGTATCAGCTGTTACTTTGATTGAGTGTAACATCTTTACCGAGGATTATTATATCTGTGTGATTTTAGATTTCATATAAAAAAATTGAAGTAACAACTGATACTCGAGTAACGATACTTAAGTTGCAAGTGATACTCCATTCTCAAGTCATAATTATGAATTCGAGCCTGATATTGTAATATAGCACATGAAATAATATTATGGTCTTAAACTACAATTTAGTTAGAAATAAATCCTTACTTAATATATAAAATTAATAAATATAGAATTTTATTTTTTATACTAATAATATTCGTAATACTGTTTCAATACTAATATTCGTTATTTTATTTACAAAATATTCTACATGCTACTTTTCTTTAGTGATGAAATAGCGTTTAACATAATGTTTTTTTATGGCTCGAATTCATAGACCCAACTCAAGTCTAAGGCTAGAAGTTATAGTCGTTACTTAGTTCTCAAATATTCTATCCTTGTTCTTTTTATGGAAAAAGGGTAAGAAGAACATAGATAAAGTATCTGAGGACTAAGTAAAGACTATAACTTTCAGCCTAACGATTGTTACTTGAGTTACGTTACTGAATTCGTATCTATGTCAATGGAGATAATATAATCTAATACATGGTATAAGTGCAAACTTTATTTATAATCTTTAAAACGATTGCAAACGTCATTAAATAATTGCAAATAATATGCGCTTTTCAACAGGAATATATTTAATATTGTAATATTAATATGAAACATGTAAACAAGATTTCAATGTACTCACATACTCACATTTTTTTTACATAGTGTAAAAATAGACCACATAGCTCTCGCAAAAGTGTGACTTAAGTGCAGATTTGGATTACATAGTGTTAAAAATGCCAAAATCAAGGTTCATATTATTAAATCATGATGATAATGTTTGTATTGATAAGTTTTTCTTACGAAATATAAATTCATATGAAATCTCAAGTTGATATCAATCTAAAATGTGGATTCGTGCAAAAATATGATGCGGATATTTGTAAATCTTATTTTTCTGACTTGATTGCATAATTAAATTCATGAATAAAGTTCTAGAATGCAATTTTATAATATAAATAATAATACAAAGTCTGCAAATGAGCTAAATACAGCCAAAAACATCGAAAAAATGAGTTTTTGCATTTTTAACTATGGCGCACCTCTAGGATATATCTGAAAAAGATCAGGCAAGTACTTTTAAACAAAATACAAGTTTTTTTGCAAGAATTAGATCTGTACTGCATTTCCCGTAAAAATGGGAAAGATTTAATTTTTTTTTATCTTTTTAGGTTATATAGCATTATCAAATCCTTATGAAAAAATTCAACAAGATTTGTATACATTTAATCTATAAGCACGATTTTTTTGGGGATTTTTTACCGACTAGATTCGGAGAAAAAAAATAAATAGTGAAAAAGTCATTTTTTTCATGCTGTGGACAGGGGGAGGGGGGTCGTGGTCTGCAAATATGACAAAAACTATTTATTTTCGATCTAAAACAAAGTTACAAGGTCAAACAAAAATTTTAGGAACAGGGCAAATTTGACTATCTTAACGGGGGGTACCCTTTGTCAGTAACCGAAGATAATGCATGATTCCTACGACTTACGAGATCTCCTGGTTTAAACATTACGTGCCGTCGATTCTTATTATAATATTCAGCTTGACGAGCAGTTGCATTGTCTGCATATCTCTTAACGATATCATGTATCGCAGATAATCTCTTTGCTCTGTCTGCCCATTCTTCTATATCACCTTGCTGAATCGGTGTAGGATTTTCAATGGATTTACGAAATAGGATTGTAGGAATAGGATTGTGACCCATATTTAGGAAAGCTGGAGTGAATTTTGTTGATGAATATACCATAGTATTTAATGCAAAGCTCAATACTCCCTGGTGTTTGTCCCAATCACGATGGTCTTGCTCTATGTAACTATTAATCATCGGTTTTAGGTTACGATTGATTCGCTTTACCGGATTTGATTGCGCGTGATAAGAAGGAGTAGTAGAATGTTTAATGCCATACTTCTCTAAACGCTCATCTACAATCTGATTTCTAAATTCTGACCCGTTATCAGTTATTAGACACTGTAGACAGCCCCATCTATTAATGAGAAGTTCTTCCAATGCTTGAATCACGTTTTTACCGTCTGCTTTACAAAAGGGTTTTAATTCTACATATCGAGTGATAAAAAGATCTTCAAATACTATAATATATTTATAACCGGTGCTCGAAGGTTGCTTTGGGCCATTTGTATCTGCGGAGACTACCGTCCATGGGCCTTGAATATATTTTTCTCATATCAGACCAGCTGGAGCCTGTTGAGATTGTTTATGAGCTTGAAACTCTTGGCACGCTCTTATATATTGACAAGTGTCGTGGTAATATTCTGTCCAGTAATAATAAGTAGCTGAACGAGCGAAGGTTTTCTCCATTTCCATATGCCCTGCTTGAGGAGTGTTATGAGCTTCGAAAAAGGCATTTTTACGATCAGCAAAAGGGAGAACTAATTTTCAGGCATCTAAGTCGGGGATAATAGGGTCTATATTATCATTTGGGTGATGGAAATAAAGTAGTTCATTTTCTATTCAAAAATCGGGGTATTTAGTGGGGTATTGCTGCACTATTTCTTTTCTTCGTTTGTACCAGGTATCATCGGTATCAAGGGTTGCTAAAGCGGCTAAGTCAATAAGGTTTTCTTGAGCTCGTGAAAGAGCATCAGGGACTTTAAGTTGGCTTTCTTGCCGATGAGTTAGTTTAATATCAAATTGCTGTAGTCGCGTATGCCACCTAGCTAATCTACCCGTGGCATCTTTTAGATTTCTCAGCCATGAAAGGCTATGGTGATCAGTAATTACATTTAAAGGAGTCCCTTGGTAATATGCCCTGAGTCGTTCTGCTACCCAAATAACTGCTGAGCATTTTTTTCTGATACTGTATAATTGCGTTCTGTACGATTTAAGGTTCTACTTATATAGTAAATAGGGTGTTCTTCTCCATAGATATCTTGAATTAATGCACCTGCGATGGCAAAGTTACTTGCATCCGTTTTTAGAATAAAGGAATAATCAAAATTGAGACGTGCTAAAATGGGTGCTACAGTGAGGGCTTGTTTAAGTTGCTGAAACGCTAATTCCTGCTCTTCATGCCAATGCCATCGAGTTGTCTTTCTCGTTAAACAAATTAATGGAATTTTTATTTTAGCTAAATTGGGAATGAAACGTGCGTATCTACCAACCATTCCGAAAAATCTTCGTAATCGTTTAAGATTGGTTGGCACAGGATATTCTAAAATAGAACGAATTTTTTCTTTACCGGTTCGTAGACCATTTTCATTTACAATATATTTTGCTTCTAAGCAACAAAACTCTAACTTCTCTCCATTGATTTGCAGGTTGGCTGTCTTCAGGGCCAATAATACTTTGCTTAACCATTGTAAGTGTTCATTAAAAGTGGTTGTTGCTATAATGACGTCATCTAAATAGGAAATTACGTACGGTTTCCAGCTAGGTTTAATTAAATTATCCATGACTTTTTGGAAGGAACTGGAAGCGTTGGTCAGGCCGTACGGCACACGATTAAATTGAAATAGGCCTCTACCTGGGACTGCAAACGCGGTAATCTTCTTGCTATCAGGGTCCATTGGTATCTGGTGGTAAGCTTGACTTGAATCTAATTTGGAAATATATTTAGCACATCTTAATTTATCAAGAATATCATCCATATTTTTAATAGGATAGGCGAACTTCTTCGTGACGTCATTCACTGGCCTATAATCAATGCAAAACCTATATTTTCCATTTGGTTTAGGGGCTAAAACGGGGCAGCTACTCCAAGTACCAGTTGAAGGTTCTATCATACCTTCTTTTAACATTCGGTCCACTTCTTCTTGGTCAACTTCTAGCATTTGAGGTGAATATCTCGTAGTTTTCTGTCGAATAGGGTCATGTCCTTAAACATCAATCTTGTGGGTAGCTAAATTGGTGACTCCTAGGATCTCAGGCGTGGGTGGTATTAAGTTATTTAACAGAAGGGTTATCTGATTTTTCTCCGCTCCAGTGGCTTGTACTAAGCCTCCAAGGGTAGCTAGCGCAGCGTAGCTGAAAGGGTCGGTGCTATAAGGATAAAAGTAATGAGAAACCTTTTTAGGGCTGCACCAGGTATTGCGCTCATAATCGATGCTAATTTTCATTAAACGCATAGAATCGATGCCTAAAATGCATTCGTAAAGTATATTTTCTGCAACTCTAAAGGGCATATAAAGAATTTTACAAATATTTAAATGTACAACAAACTAAGAATTATGAAAGCAAAAAAAAATCTTCATTGAAAATTTTTATTAATAAAAATTTATCTCAATAGCCAGCACAAAAAAGGTCAGCTAATAAGCACTTTACGGAACACAGTCAAAGAAACGATTTGTTCTCTGACTGCGCGGCATGACTACGTGATGAGACGATACAGATATGAATATATATATGTATAGATATATGTATATGTATAATGATGACTCTACGTAGTTGTACACTCGTAACAAGCTAAAGCAATACTTATTATCGAAAATTTGTGCTATGCTAAATGAATTAAGCGTTTCTACTTTTTAAGCTGTAGCCTAAATTTACAGCGATTCAAATTCGCCACGCACGAAATGCCAAAAAAAATTGTTTTTGCGTTAGCTTGTTTGATGGCGACTAGAGCTGTTTGTTCTACCACTCGACTGTTACAACTATATATGTAGATATATATATATATATATATATATATATACATATACTAGGGGGGTACCCCCCTGCTCGTTCCACTCGCCAACCCCCATTATAGTTATCATATCAATATAAAATGTAACATTTATGCATTGTTTTATATAAAAAATTTTTTATTATAATATATTTTTATATTATACATAATATTATATAATTGTACATTTTTCATTAAATTTTTATTATTAACATAGAAACATGAAAAAAAATACATAATATTAATTATTTATGTAAAATATCTGAAAAAAATTATTAATAAATTTTAATCATTATTCATAGCATATAGATTAAGCTTGTTTTTACACCACCTTACATTTTAAATCTTTTAGATTTTTATCATTGTGAATTAAATTAAAATTTTTTCAATATGAAATAAATATATATACATAGAATAGATTTATAAATATTTTCACTTTTTCTTAATTTATATTATTATAATTATTAGTTTTCAATATATAATGAAAATTAATGAAAAAGAAAATTTCTAATAAAATATTTTCAAATCATAAATTTTTTAGTAAAATTTTCCAATAGTATTATTTGATTTATTTAAATGTATACTTAAGATTTTTAAGATTTAGAGAATTATTTTGTTATAATTCCTGTTTGATATTTTTTTCTTCATCTTACATTTTATAAATATATCAAAATTTTTCGATTATTAATTATCAATAGTTTTATATAATGTTTGATATCTTATGTTAATATTACATTAATTATTGAAAAAAAATAATTTTTAATTATTTTATTGTATTAATTCAACATAATGTTTGATACATCTAAATGTATATTCAAGATATTTAAGATTTAAAGGATTATTTTGTTATAATTCCTGTTTGATATCTTTTTACTTAATTTTACATTTTAGAAATATATCAAAATTTTTTTCATAAAATTTAATCTTAATGAAATATTAAACATTTTATGAAAATATTAAATTTATAATTTAAATAATTAATAAATTTTTAAAAATATATCATATTATTTTTTTTTAAATGTGTACAATGTTCAATAAATATCTTGAATATGTTTCGTAATTTTGATTTAGATAAAATTCATTTATTGGTTCATGTAATGTTATTTTATATTCTATAATTTTATTAGTGTAATATTTATAATATTCTGGTACTTGTTTCCAATTATGAAACTCTACTTTTTCATTATCTTCACCAATATATGAATTTATTATATTATTTAAAACAGATATTTCAGTATTATGTGAACTATTATTATCAGCAAGATTTTCTAAGTAATATTCATACTTTTTCTCATAATTTAAATAATCTTCAATGTTATTATTCAAACTATCCATCATCTCTTGATCATTTACATTATCAATTATAACATATCTACCTTCAATTGCATTCCAAATAAAAGGCAAAGAAGGCGATTCATTTGTACTTAAAGTTATTTTTGGTATAAAAACTTTATTTCCTTTATTTCGTGAGGAGGTAATCCTTCTCTAATATTCTTTAACATTTCAATAGGATAATTTAAATGAATATTTTTATCAGTTTGATCAACGCCTTTATAAGTTGCATGATCTATACTGTAATAAGTTATCATTTCACCATCAATTAATTTTAATATTTTATTATTTAAAATGTTTACATCTTCATTATGTAAAGTTAGAATAGCATTTTTAGAAAAATTGTAATTGTTGTTTATATCTTTATAAATTGTATCACATATATTATTAGTTTTATATTCTTCGGGAATAATGAAAGTATTAATTTTTCTTTCTCCTATATTTAATAAAAAAGATGAAAATTTTTTATCATTACATCTTATATTAGTTTTTAAATTAAAAATTTTAAATAATTGCCAAAGATGTGAATATTTTATAGTGTCTTTTATAATTGTATCTTTAAATCCATTTTTGACTATAGGTAAAATTTGTCTAAAGTCACCACCTAAAATTTTTAATACATACATTATTATAAATACATACACTATTATAATATGGGGGGGGGGGGAAGTGGAAGGGTCATGGGAGTGCCGTGGGTGTTCCGTGGGGGGTCATGGAGGGGTGTGGAGGGATGTGGAGGGGTGTGGGGGGTGTGGAGGGTACTTAGAATAAAAGCAACAATAAAAAATATCGTAATATTTTAAGCAATTTTACGTTATTTTGTGGAGGAACTGTGGAGGGGCTATAGAGGGGAGTGGGGGGGGGTCGAGGGGTGTGGGGGGTCCAAGGGTTTATTTTTAATATAACTATATAATATAGGTAGATATATAGTTGTAACAGTCGGGTGGTAGAACAAACAGCTCTAGTCACCATTACACAAGCTAATAGTAGGAGTAGTATATATATATATAAAGCTACTACACCTAAGCAAAAGCAAAAAAAAATTTATGTCCCTAATACAACAAAAAAAATTTTTTTAAAGCACTCTAAAAGCTATTAAAAATTTTATCTTTTTTTTTCAAAGCACGAAAAAAAAAATTGTTGTAAGCACGAGAAATAATTGTTTTAAATATTCTACTTTTAATTTCAAGCACAAGCATAAAAAGATAAGAACTGCTAAAGGCAAACTTGCTGCAAAATTTTCTCTCTATACCTTACCAAGCAACAGTATCAAGAAAGGACAAGAGGAGAAAAAAATGGCTGCCAGAGCTTCTCCTTTCAGCCTTGTCGTGTGTGCGTCGTTCGTAATAGCGACCACGTGGCGAAGCGGAAACGCATGAGTATATATATAAAAAAAATGTTTTTTTCACTGGCACAGACAATTGTCTCTTACTTTAAGCACAGTTTTTCTTTTCTTTTGTGCACGATTTTTTTTTCTTTTTAATTTTAAGCACAGTTTTTTTCTATTTAATTTTAAGCACAAATTTTTTCTTTTTAATTTCAAGCACAGTTTTTTCTATTTAATTTGAAGCACAAATTTTTTTTTTCTTTTTAATTTTCGATCCCGTGACTCTAAACAAAAATTTTCACCAAAATTTTTGTCGGCCCCACGTTGGTTGCGTCAGTTGTGACAACCTTGGGGATCAGAGAGTTCACTGATTTAGGAAAATATATAAGTTGTAATTAATTGAGTGATAAAAAAAGAGAAGCTTTATTTCAGAAATTTGTACAGTGATCGCATGCGCGATTAAAATGGACGCCAGCCGCGTGTAGCGTACGCGACACGTTTGCACAGGGACTATCGGCACGTCGAAAAGCAGATAGAAAGAAAAAAACACACAAAAAAGGCACGAGCACAAAAAAAAAGAGTCGGAATGGCACGAAGGGAAAATACGCAACAGAACGCGCACGCGATCGCCCGGCACACACGTCGCAAAATAGAGCAATAATTTATATTCTTTTATGCAGCACTCAGGCACTTGCAATAACACGAGGCTTTTTCAAGCAAACTAAAAGAGACTATAAATTAGTGAGTTTATCCATTCTCACTCACACTATATACGGTAATTGTAACACACAACCAAAAAAAGTACCGTGCAATACAGCAATTCGTAACGCTCTTTTCTCTTTGCTGACGACAGAAAGAATGATACAATGGCGTTTTCCTTCCTGTCTACACACCTCATTTTTCTTGCTGTACGTTGCGCGCGCCGCGAGAGAGAGACAAACGATCAATAATGGACCCCAGCTTAGCTACTCGAGTCAAGCGGCTTGCTAGCTATATCAGTGCACATTATACGTGCTTTATAGATTCACGCGTGTGTGCCAACCATCCTGGGTTATAGTATTACATATTTTACTCGCGTGATCTGCTTTCCGTCGTGCCAGCAGCTGGATGCTCCTTTCTGTCGTCTATATGCGTTACAAATATACAGACAAGCCACATGGCCAATCTGCCATGTTACAATCTTTTTCTTAGATGTATCAGTTACAAGATAAAAAACTAAAAATGCATTTCTACTTATATTTAGAACTTTTTGTGTAAATTCATGAGAATATTGTTAATTATTATTCAATTTAAGTTCAACTAAATTCATCCACTAGGATATTGATTTACGAATTGCCTTATACTGATGTTCGACGTACTGAGATACAAAGAGCTATGAGTTTAGTTATATATCACTGGCCTGTTAAAAATAATCAGGTGATAAATCACCTGATTTTTTTCACTAGGGGGACTATAAGAAAAAATAAATTGAATATTGATATATATCAATCTCTATTATATGTTAATTGTAATTATTTGTTTAAATCAATCCTAAGTTTTCATACATAACTATTGCTGCCACATCATTAGATTCAATGACAAATTTTCAGGAAATTTAAATTACGATCACCTATTTCGACAAAATCATAATGTTTATTACTAATATAAAAATATCAATACTAATAATAACATACATTTAAAACATATTAGAAGAATCAGAATCGATCATTTTCTAAAACTGAATTCAATAATAATATCAGTAGATACTTTAATCTTAACAAACTTGATTAAATGAAATTCAAGTCAATGTGTGTTATATACTCAATCTATTTAAAAATATTAACATTCACCTGTTATTCGCATCCATATTATAATATTCTTCACCTACACTGATATAAAAAGAATGCTCGCTCGAAAGGTTTTGAATATACTTAAAAAATATGCATTCAATAATTAAAATATAGATTATTTAATTCTTTATATACCGTATATTTAAAAATGTATTACTAATATATAAAACCGTAAAAACATATATAAAAATTAATAAATTATGTTTACTTTAATGGAGTTTACAGAACAAGAAAATAATTTGCATTCCATATTGCCATCTTCGATTGGATTTCATTTAATTAGTTTTGTTAAGATTAAAGTATCTACTGATGTTATTATTGAATTCAGTTATAGAAAATGATTGATTCTAATTCTTACTATATTTTTTAAATATATTTGATTATTTTTATATAAGTAATAAACATTATGGTTGTATGGAAATGCTTTTCATAAAATTTGTCATCGATTATAATGATGTGACAGCAATAATCATATGTAATTGTGTATAAAAACTTAAAATTAATTTAAACAAATAATTACAATCAACATATAGTAGAGATTAATATATATCAATATTCAATTTACTTTTCCTTATAGTCACCCTGGTCAAAAAAATCAGGTGATTTATCACCTGATTATTTTTAACAGGGCAGTAATATATAACTGGACTTATGTCTCTTTGTATCTTAGAACGTCGAAGATCAGTATAAGGCTATTTGTGAAACAATATCCCAGTGAATGAATTCAGTTAAACTTAAATTGAATAATAATTAACAATATTCTCATGAATTAACACAAAAAGTTCTAACATATAAGTAGAAGTGCAGTTTTAGTTTTTTATCTTGAAATTGATGATCTAAGAATAAGGTATAGGCATATGAATTTTGTATTCAGTGTATAAGAAATTAAATTTAAATATTGGTTAGTTATTAATTTAAGTTACTTTTACTGTAGAAATGCAATAACAAATGTGATGAGTTATCAGTACAAAGTGAATCGTGTCTTATTATCTCTTGGACTGTTAACATTATTTAATATGTAAAATTATTTCTTGACTAAAAATTAAATCAATTATTCTTTAAAGTATTATTGTATCTTGAGATAGATTATGTTTAAATTATGAAAGAAATAAAGCAAAAATAATTCTCCAAATCTTTTTAGTCAAATAATCAATGAATATTTTATTTACCAATCATAATTTTCAAGGAATTGAATGACATTCAATTTTATTCTAATAAAAAAATCTACTCTAAATCTTATAAGAAAAGAATTTTACATAAAGTTACCTGTCACCATGTGTTATAGGATATATCAGCAGTATTATATAACCTTAAACTATAAAATGAACAAAAATTTTTTTCAATTTAGTATTGTATATTATTCATGTGCTACGGTGGCACATGATTTGTTAAAAAAATCTCAAGGTTTGGTTTATTCTAAATCTTTCAGAAGATATTTTAAATATATTTTAATGTTCGTGAAGTTGTAAGATGGCAAATTGGCCACATTACTTGTATATATATTTGTAGCGCATATAGACGACAGAAGGGAGCATCTAACAGCTAGCACGACGGAAAGCAGACCACGCGAGTTAAATATCTAAAAGTGTAAACCCAAGATAGTTGGCATACATGCGCGAATATCTAAAGCACATATACTTTGCACTTATATAGATAGCAAGCAGCTTGACTCAAATAGCTGAGTTTGGGTCCGTTAAGGATCGTTTGTCTCTCTCTTGCGGCGCGTGCAGCGTACAGCAAGAGAAACGAAGCATAGTAGACAAGAAGAAAACGCCATTGCGTCATCCCTTCTGTCGTCAGCGTATAGTGAGGAGCCGTTGCAACTTGCGTGCGACTTCAATATTACGTATATAATTATTTTGTGTGTTACGAATATCGTAAGCTTGAGTGAGTGAGAATATATCTTCAATATTCTGTAATTCATTTTCTTGTGCTTAGCAGGGCCTCATTTTGTTGCGAGAGCAGTGCACTATTGTTAGTTAGAATATAATGTCTTTCTTTTTCGTGACGTGTGTGCTGGGAGATCGCGTGCGCATTCTATTGCGAATATTTCCTTAGTACTATTCTATTTCTTTTTTTGTGTGTGTCTATTGCTCGTGCCCGTTTTAGCTTCTTTTTTTTATACGATCTGCTTTTTTTCGTGCCAATAGTAACGTCATTAGTGCAAGCGGCGTCGCGTACGCTATACGCGGCTAGCGTCCATTTTGAGCGTGCGTGCAACAACTGTATAACCATTGAAATAAAGCTTCCTTTTTTTATTCAATTAATCTAACTCCATAACTTATCTTATTTTAAATTTAGTGAAACCTCCTGATCCCTAAGGTTGTCACAAAGTATACAACTATTTTTATGAATGCTTGCGAAGGGACATCTGCAACTGACGAGTACAAGTTAACATTAAAATGAGTAAATGTAATTAAAAATCACATTTTTCATTATTTTTAATTACATTAAAATTTTTTTAAATGGATCGCCGTTTCGCACCACACTGAAATTTATAGGTTATATTTATACATAGATTACCTACTTAGATGATTTTCTTGGACATGGGATCATGGTTCGAAACCTCGAAAAGTGGTATTTCAATGCTTTAAATGACTTTAGCTCAGCGAATGGCTACATTAGCTCTTTTAAATTAAGTTTTTCTCAAAATTTAGAATAGATTTGAAGAAAAAAGTTTTCTATTAATAAATTCCTGAAACGCAATCCAATTGAGTAATTTAAGTTTAAAATGAGTCAAAAATGTCAAAAATATGGATTTTGCCCAACTTTGAAGCTCTGTAGCTCTAAAAATGTGTACTAAAAGAATTTAAAAAATTCTGAGTGGTTCAGATCATGGAAAAGGACCATTTTACCAATTTTTAGCAGCATAAAATTTTTCGTCCATCGATTTGACAGAGAATGGGCGATATATATATATATATATATATATATATATACACACATATATGTTTATATCATGCTTGCGAGTTGACATGAAAAGTCCCATGTACATGAACGCGTGTGTGCATGCATGCGAATTGACATGAAATGTCACATATATATAAACCTAAGGGTACTTAGATAGGTGTGTACAAGTTGTCATAAAATAACCCATATATATAGAAAAACCTGTGCTTGTGAGTACATGCGAGTTGACATAAAATGTCCCATACATGTAAACCTGAAGGAACTCGGATAGGTTGTGAGAGTCGTCATGAAATGTTCCATATATATATATATATATATATATATATATATATATATATATATATATATATATATATATATATATATATATATATATATATAAAAAGGAAAGCCTGTGATTATGAGTACGTACGAGTTGACATGAAATGTCCCATACATATTTATATATATATATATATATAATCCTGTGTGTGCGTGCGTGCGCATCGGCATGAAATGTCCCATATGTATAAACCTGTATGTGCGTGCGTTGAAATTGACATAAGAAATCACATGTATATTACGGTGTGTGTGCATGCATGCGAATTGACTTGAAACGTTTCATATACGTGAACCTGTGTGTGCGTGCGTTATAATTGACATGAAAAATCTCATCTTTAATAAAGTCTGTGTGCATGCATGCGAATTGGCATAAAATGTCCCATATATATAAACCTGCGTGTGCTTGCATTTCAATCGACATGAAAAATCCCACGAATATTAACATGTGCGTGCATGGATGCGAAACGATATGGAACGTTCCGTAAATATATATATATATATATATATATATATATATGCGCGATTCCACGTCAAGCGGAACAGACAAAATTTTTTTATCAGTTCAAAATGTTTGTTTTTGTGCCCTGAGAAACCAAAAATTTTTTCAGATTATTTTAGGCTATAATTTTCGAGATATAAACATCCAAAGTTGGTCAAAAACTCAATTTTGTCAAAAAATTCGTTTTTTCCACTCTAAATAGCGCGAAAATGGCGCGTCTGACTAAAAATATTTTTAATATATAATGTTTATAAAATTTTACGAATTTTTAAAAAAATTGAACATTACCACCATCATAGCCCTTTCAAGGTACTTTTTTGTCAATTTTAAAGTAAAAAATAGCTTAAATACACGACCATCAAATTTTTTCGATTTCTAACCATGAAAAATGGATTCCTTGTCGAAAATTACATGAATCATTAAGTTTTTGGAGTGGGCAAATAGGTATTATTAGTTTTACAAAGTAATTTCCAAAAAAAACTCGATATTTTTATCAAAACTACAACCCTTTCCGTTTTTATCATCTCTCACTGGTCTGTTGTAATTCGCCTTCATGTCTATGATTTATCAATTCTCGGAGCTTATGTTTTAGTTTCAAGAAGATTCATAACTTGGTTGATTCTAATTTGAAAAATTATTTTTATAGATCTAGAAGTTTATTTCATAAAAGTCAGCTTCATTTTTAAAAAATAAATTTAAAATCTTACAAAACACGCATCTTGTTACTATTTTTAAGTATATGTAGTAATTTAAGAAATAATGCCTTTTCAATTCACGATTACATTTTGATTTCTTAATTGAAATTTATTTAGCTAAGGATTCTTTTTGATTTTGTAATGAAAGCCCTTTCGATTCACGATTACATTTTGATTTCTTAATTGAAATTTATTTAATTAAGGATTTCTTTTGAATTTTTAATTAAAGCCCTTTTAATTCACGATTACATTTTGATTTCTTAATTGAAATTTATTTAATTAAGAATTCCTTTTGATTTATTAATTAAAGCCTTTTCAATTCACGATTAGATTTTGATTTGTTAATTGAAATATGTTTAATTATCAATCCAAAAGGAATTGTTAATTGAATAAACTTTAATTACGAATTCAAAAAGGATTTGTGAATTAAAATTTTTTCAAAGCTCAAAATGATTTAAATATTTGCAACGCTGATGTGCTGCATTAGTCCGAATGTTTTTAAAATTTTTCTGGACTTATTTTGGGAGTTATGAAATATCAAAGTTGAACTTTTCTTTAATTTTTCGATTCAGGGCCATTTTTATTGAATTATAGCTGTACAACGAACCTTTTTTCGCTATAGATTTTTTTTAAGAAAATTTTCTCAAATTTTCTAAAAAAAAATATTTATAGAGCCTTGGAAGTTTAGTAAAACTCACATATATTGAACTTACAGCTCTAAATTTATAAATTTTAGAATTCAATCAATCGGTACAATACCAAAAAATTTTTGACGATAGCTTTTTTTGGTACAAAAGTATTGGCACATCACACAACAGGAATTTAGCTATACTTTCTGATAAAAATTAAAATAGCAGTAAAATTATACTAAAAAACATTCAAAATGGCTATTCAGTTCTTATGACGAAAGGTTTGATAAGTGAGACCATCACCAAAGAAAGTTTTTTTCAGTAAGGAAATATTCGTGCATATTCCAGAATGGCACTGTAGCTGTACTTTCTGCTGACAATGAAGATAGTAATTACATTATGCTAGAAAATAATTTGAATTACTCAACATCTCATATAATGAAAATTTCGATTATTCGATTTATTATCACAAAGTTCATGGAGATGATTCTTATGCTTTGATTATACATCTCATATTTTTTCTTATATTCAAATATATGCAAAGCAAAGTTTCAAAAAACTTGTCTGAATTTATTATCAAATTCTTTCGATTGATTGCATCACATAAGAACTTAAATATTATTATATAATTTTTTTTATTATGATTGCATATTAATGGACATTTTAAATTTCAAAACTCTTTCATATAGGGAATTAAATTAAAGTTTATTTCATTCTACCGATATGAATAATTTGATAATAAATTCAGGCAAGTTTTAAAAAATTCCACTTTGCATATATTTGAATTGAAAGAAAAAATCTGAGGTGTAATAGCGAAATATTATAGTAATAAATTATAAGTGCTATATAGTCATTTCAAATGGATTGGGCATAATTTGATCACCATATAAATCTTCATCAGAAAGTGTAGCTCAGTTTCTATTATGGGACTTATTAATATACTTTTACATTTATAAAATGTATATCTATGAACTTATGATAATAACTCAAATAGTCAATTTCTTGATTATATGAGACACATAGTCATTTAAATAGTTTTTAGCATAATTTGATTACTATCTTTATTTTTACAAATAGTACAGCTGAAATCCCATTTAGTCAGGGGATCATTACAAATCCCATAGCCATTTTGTTCCCTCATACACCACAGCTTTTCTTATGTATTTTACCTCCTCAATCTAAATTCTGAGAGTGTTCTACTCAAAATTGGGCAGAGCACGAGTTATAAACAATTTATAGTTGAAATTATGAAATTCACGATTTTAAAGTAAAATAATGTACTTTAAATATTTTTATCTATATATATATATATATATTAACATGTAAGTACTTGGTCAGAGGGTGTGTAAGAATATGAATGCGGTAAGGTGACTCGCGCATTTATCTCGTAATTTCGTATGTATAAATAGATTTATTAATTATAATCGACGAAGAAATCACCCACGTAAAGAATTTGATGACCAATGTGATATCGCCTGTATTTACAAATATATGGATACAACGAACACACGTCCACGTATTTTATTTTTTCATCCTCTTTTGCATCGTAAATTCTGACTGTATTGTCCGTTCGTCCGCCAAAAAATGCTTCTTGGGAATTCAATGGTGCGTGCAATTTTCGTTTCTTATCTTCAATGTACGACCTCATATTCTCGTTCTCTAAGTACTCACGATCGAAATCACACTCCCACTTTTCGATAAGTTCACAACCATGGGCTTGTATTTTTTCCGATATCCGTGCGGTTCTCTCGAAACGTTTGTCCATATTTTCACTGTTTACGAGCCTCGAGTCTCGGTTTATTGCATAACACCACACACAGCCAAGCCAATAACACCCGTAAAATTGTAAAACCATTTTCTTTTTATTTTCAAATATGCAATATCCGTCCACTACAGGGTCTTCGGGAAGTCTCTTTTCTCGTGTACGAACGGTATACAGAATTTGTCGATTTAGCACATTTTTCATCCAGCATAACCACCGCATCACCTTCATAGACTGCGTATTTGCTTCTCTATAGCCGCCTTGAGGTATAAAACCTATTATTTTTTTTTTTGAGAATTTTTTCCTATACACATGCACGCAAGATAATACGATAGTAGCACACCTTACAAACGGATCTATATTACCACATTCGATGAAAGTATTGCGAAAAGCCAGACATGCTAATCGTAAAATTTTTTTATCTTGTTTACAATATTTTATAATTTTATTTCTAAAATTGAATATGTAATTTTCAGCTTTTATTCGTTATACCACTGCATAAATTTGCGTCTCTCTTCGACCTTCATTGAATCTGGCGAGAAAGTCCATATAAGGCATTTCCCCTACGTAATTCTGATTTTCCGATGTGTTGAAAAGATAAGGAAACATACCTTTCTCAATATTAACAAGGCCGTAAGCTTTTGGTAGTGCAGCTAAATTAATATGTAGGTAATTCAAACTATCTATGAGTTTAACCGATATTTTTCATTATGATTATTTTTGACTCGTTTAAAATTACATTTGGCTTATTTCTGAAATCTTTACGCTCTCTTAAATGTTTCAGAATAAATTGTGCATCAACACCCTGCGCATTGTGGGCTATATAAATGATTTGTTTGAAATTTTTTTTTGGTGCCAAGGCCAAATCGACTAGCTGTTTCACAAGGTCAATTTCAAACACGTGCTCGCGAATCCCACATACTTTGCAAGAATTTGATACATTTTCATCGTCCAAACAGTAACTACACACTTGCTGGACAAAACACAAATTTGGTACATGCAGCCTTACTTTTTCAGCCTCACAATCTAAGATGCTCTCTGATTGCTGAGTCTTGAAATCATAAAATAAACAAGGAATTGTTTTTTTATTCATCATACATCCTTTTTTATGGACGATAAGCCGCATGTATTAAAGATATTGTATTGGCCTCTTACCATTACATATTTTACGAAATATCGTATCATAATCATGTAGTTCCTTATCGTTGATTCGCATTGCTCCACTACATGTACTAAAAATTTTTATACTCTTACATACCGACTGAGAATTATAAAAAGATTTTGAGTTGTTATGATTTTCAAAACAAACAGCGCCGCAAAAATCTCTGCTACATTGAAAACATTTTATTTTTTCCTGATTCATATCACAAGGAGGTTTCTGCAAACATTTATAGCATTTTCGCTCACACTTATGATTTTTCCGATGACTAAATATTTTATTGCAAGGTATACTGTAGCCTCGACTCCCAGCCGCTGCGAGTAAATTTGAAATTGGCTGGTAATGTCTGGAATTTTCATAATACATAATATTTAGAGTATGCCTAACGACATTACCAACTTCGTGATCAAAAACGTGCACCATTGTAAAGCGGCTTTTATTCACGAGCAAAATTTTGAAAAGAATAAACGATGATCGCGACTCAAAAGAGTGCAAAATATTCTTGAAATAATTTGATCTTTGCTATACCACAGCCTGTCTCATGTATCGTAACTCTCGCAGCTCTGACAAGTTTCAATGTTTGCACTTTCTGATATTGCGCTGTATGATGTCCTATTTTATTCCATTTGTTATGGGAAATTCCACTACGTGTTTGACCACATATGGCGTTTACATGAGCAGCGATTAGCCAGCGTGGAAGACAAAGACTGTCGCTATTTTCAATATTTAGGATGGATTTCTTGAAAACTGATTCGCTAGTGAGAGACACACGATTCTGGCCCTCTGATTGAGTCACAGTACTGACTTTAACATTCAAAACATCGTCAATTTCGAAACCATCATTACTTTGTGCTATACTAGCTATCAGTTTAACTCAATCTACCGGTGAAAAATCATGAAGCATTCTAAAAGAAATCTATAGAAATCCATGTACGAAACGTTCAAAGCTTATAGTCATGCCGATATAATCTAATAGTTGGGAACATTTACACACGTGACGATATAAATCGTTTATAGCGGCCTCCAAAAAAAGCATATACATTTACATTAGCTGGTAGAGTCTCTTAGTGAATAATAATGTGTTTCTAAGCAGAAGCGCCATCCCCCTGTTGAAGATATTTATCTACAATACGGTGCAATAATATGAAAGAGTTAATACAATTATAAAGTTACATACATCTCAATAGTCGTGATCTTCTGTACCTGGTGTTGATATTGCAGATAATGTAGTTTCAGGTAAAACTATTTTATTTGTATATCCTGGTCATTCTAGAAAGAGGAGCAAGGCAATGGTTCATTAGGTGGTGGTGGCGCTGCAGTATCAGCAATTACCCCCTTTAACATCGTGTTTGGTGTACTATGATCATAAGTCACGTGATCATCTAAGGAATTTATAACTTCTCGTTCTACTTCGATGGTTGGTAGTAACGCAGGATCTCTCAAACTAGGCAGTGTTCCTTCTGCTGACAGAAGATCCATCAGTAATTTATCCCCACCACTTTTCTCCATCATGTTTTGCAGGTCTGAAAATTTTTTAACATCATATCTATTAAATTACACTATTTTAAACAAATAGTCTTATCCTGCAAAATTTTCCGACTATAAATAGAAAATATATAGATTATTGATCCGATATTGGTAGTTGATATTTTTTGTAAAACATTTTCGGATTTACTATTGTATTTATAACATAAAAGTATTATCTTACAAAATTTTTTGACCGTAAATAAGTAAGTAATCGCGTATTGGTCCGATATTGAAAATCAATATTTTTTCGTAAAACATATTTTTGGATTTTTTATTTCATTTACAACCATAGTTATATAAGTAATAACTATGGATAAGTCTTATCCCGCGAAATTCTCTGACCATAAATAAAAAATCAATAGATTATTGATCTGATATTGGAAATCGATAGTTTTTGATTTTTTATTTTATTTACAACATAAAAGTACTAACTATCTTGCAAAATTTTTTGACCATAAATGAATAAGTTATTGAGTAATGGTTCGATACTGGAAATCAATATTTTTTAGTAAAATATATTTTCGGATTTATTATTTTATTCACAACATAAAAGTCTTATCCCGCGAAATTCTCCGGTGGTAAACAAAAAAAAAATAGATTATTGAACGATTATTGACTACGAATTCGTCATTTTAAAATACATTTCTAGATTTGTTATTGTATTCATGATAGAAAATATGCATAACTTACCAGTAGTGACACGATGATGTAACATGAGATGTCTGACTTGAGGTGCATCTTGCATTCCTCTGCTCTTAATACAACGATCAACTATACACAGAAAGAAATTTGGCAATAGAAGATTTCAATGTTGATTGAAATACTAAATAAACATCTATTGAAAATACATTACTATTTTCAACTTTGTTAATGGAATAGTTGGTAATATATCATTTCAACGATCCTTGAAATACAGGATTCAATGCGCTTGACATCTGGGATGTCAAGTTTTGTGATTCTTTGTCTTTGTTGGCATGTAGGATTTCAAGCATAGCATACGGTATTTCAAAGCTTCTTGAAATGTTATATTACAATTTTGAGAAAAATGCTTTACTAAATTTATAATATATTATTTTAAATAATTTTTAAATCCTATATGATCGGAAAATGGTAATCATGCATTCCCAAATTTTTTTCTGTGTATCAAGTATCTGATTATTGGTAAAAATATTTCGCTTAAACACATAGGCTCAAGTACGTAGACCGCAAAGTCCTATAATGAATTTAATCTTTTTTAACAACTCATTCATAGAGCAAGTTTTCAAATTTTTGCATCATGCGTGATTACGAAAAAGTTCTATTTATAGTTCACGAAGGAGAGCCACATTTAAAATAGCTATAAAGATGTTATATGTCTTTTCTTTTAATTATTCTCTTTTTTGTTATTTTTTTAATGTTAAAACTCGGAATGATATCAGAACCGTAAATCGTTGTCTATTTAACAAAATTAAATCATAAATTTAAGGGTAAAAGTGGGCATGCGCACGTGTCTATGTATATATATATATATATATATATATATAATTAAATATATATATATACATATATCAATACATACTTTGCCTTTTCGATGTAGACACTCGTTAAAAAATAGTTATTTACTATGCTGTCGTACCCACGATCGCCGTCTTTGGATACCTACGTGTTAATGACAACTTAAACATCATCTACAGCAAAAACTTTTAAAATTCTACTTATAGTTTAATAACTACTTTGAAGTTGTTGCAAATGTTATCTAGCCGAAACATGGATGTTCCGAGTAAGATAAACATTGTCTACAAGGATATCTTTTAAAATTTAGCAATTATTTATTAATAACATGTACGTTTATCGAGATGACATCTCATAATATCCAGGTGATCCTAGCTATCTGGAAGTCGTCTAAATGAATGAATTTTGAAATTTTCCATACCGGTTTTAAAGTTTACAGACATTAGCAGGGACTACGTCAAATGAAACTTGCAGATTATTTTAAATCTAGATTTTAAGGTTGTTTGATTAGGTCGAAGAATACTCGGAAATCAGAAGATTTTTAAAGAACAACTGTTTAAGATTCATGCAACTTCCATGAAATATGTGGATTTACTCGTAGTCGATACCCATACTTAAAGATCATTGATACAAATCATGTCGCATATAAATTTGCGGTAGTATCTCCACTAATTAATGAATTTTTCGTTCAAATAATGCCAGCGAAATTTGACTTCGAGAAAGCATATTACTATCGTAATTAGTGAATAATTTTAACTTTTTTTCATTAAACATCATTCCGATATACAGGTAATAAGCGTTATTATTTAAAAAATTTGAGAATTCATGAATCTTAGCAATTATTTACTTACCACGAAAGTTAAGATATCATATTAGTAACTCATTTTATTTGAATTAAATCATTTAAAATCTATATAAGTCAAATTCCAAAGATAAAGAAATCCTGAATCAGTTATGCATTCACATATAATTTTTATTTAATTTTTAACATTTTTGTTTATTTAACCGAACAATAAACATTCTTGCTATTTACATGAAATCATGAAACTTTTATTTTCCTCAAAAATAAAAAGTAATTTATTTAAACATCATTTATTATAAATATTATATCCTTAATAGACATAAATCTTTGAAATCATTAAAGATATCTAATACTATTACAAAATTATAGAAAATAAAGATATATTTTAGGAAAAAGAATCATATTTCTGTCCTTTGCTAATAAGAAAATTGGTTTTTCAAATAAAAAAAAATAAATTAGAATGGAGATAATGTATTGACTATGAATAAGATTTACATAATTAGACACATTTATGCATATTGTGCACATCCATGGATAATAGATACATCGTATATAAATTATGTGGGCTTATATAACTACACAGGTTCTCTATAGCTTTTTATGCATGACTTCTGAATTTTTTTCCATTCGATATGACCTTATATTAAGCAGTAAAACAATTTTTTTCATGTCATTTATTTAAATGATTTATTTACTTCATGCTGGTAAAAATTTACAATATTATATGTGGCGATAACTCAGCCAATGTACATTTTTGGATAGTTTTCAGTATCATGATTGCTTATTTAACACAAGAGTTTAAATAATAACTTTTCAAGTGGCGATTACTCAGCTAATTTAAGTTTTCAGAAATTTAATAATATCGCGATTATTTTCTAATATAAAACATTTGAAAAGAATTTATTAAGTGGCGATTACTCAGCCAATGTAAGCTTTCATATATTTCATAATATCGCGATTATTTTCTAATATGAAACATATTACTGTTGATACATAATATATTTTTAAAAGCATCTACGTTGAATTTTACTTCAGATAAATATATATTTCTATTTTCATTAGTTTAATACACACATTCACACTATGCTTTATATCTTAATTTATTTATTGTTTGTTCGTTTACTAGAGTATTTATAACTTTGAACAAATATTGACTGATTAATTATTTTTTGTGTCTTTGTTTTTAACGGAATGTCGGAGTTGTTGAAATCGATTTTTGCTTTTTTTATTTCATTAATATTTTTTTAAATTTATTATCTGAACAAATATACTGATTTGTGCGCACTAAAAGTATGTTGATACTATTTGAATGAAAATTAGATATCAATATCTCGATAAGCTTAACCTCAAAATACTATAAATAGAAAGTTTGCTTATAACTTTTTATGTATAGTGTTTTGGTGTATTCCTTGTCCGTACTTGGGATTGATATTACGAATTTTTTGACTGTAACGAAAGAACATGATTTGACGCACCCTTTATTAATAAGCTTTAAATGAAAATATTATTAAGAGGCGGGGGATGGAGGAACTCCGACATACTCTTAATGATGTATTTCATTAATTTTACATTAAAATTTTTTAATGTCTGAAAACGATAAAAACGTCATTGTTAAAATTTTTGAAAGCTGTTCCTACGGATTATAGACAATGTCAGGTTTAGCTGAGCATTGTAAAATACCCCCTATGAAAAAACATATAAACTTACTATGGTTGTAAAAAATTTCAATATTTTTTTTCAAGATTGACGTTAAGAGACAGTCGGAACCATTTGCCGCTTGGTGGTGCTGCAGGTGAGAGAAGGATATAAAATTTTTTTTTGTACACGGATTTACAATTTATTAAGACAATAATATACTTCTAATGTTGTCAATAACTCTTGTCATATATATGTAGAATAATTATTAATGCTAATCTTATTTGAAAAGTCTAAAATATTTTTGTAAAGCGAAAAATGCTGCGCGTAATAGAGCCAATGTAAACATGTGTATTTTTCTTTAGTGCGACAGAGAAAGTAGTACTTAAGAATGATGAATACATATGCTCACGCCAGCTCTATCTCGCGCTGCATTTTTCGCTTTATAACAATATTTTAAACTTTTAAACAAGATTAGCATCAATAATTATTCTACATATATATGGCTAGAGTTATTGACAACATTAGAGATATATTATTGTTTTGGTAAATTGTAAATCGCTGAGTAAAAATTATTTTACGTTTTCCTCTCAGCTGACCGCAGCGCCCCCATGCGGCAAATAGTCCCGACTGCCTCTTAAGATTAGCAGAAATAACCAGAATCTTAGATTCCATGGAAATTTCTTTATAATTAATAGATGATATGAAAAATTTCAAAATTTATCACCCTGACTGACATTCAGATTTCCAGGAAGACTGATTGACATCCACAAGAACAAATTTGAATTTGATAAACAATAAGCAATGATACTACAGATGATATCAAGGTGTCCAGAAACATCCAAGTACCGTAAGACATCGATCACAGATACATTCGATATAAAAGATTAATGATGTGATATCTCTCAAATTGAGCTACAGCAGCTACATACACTGCCACTCACAAAAATTTGGCCACCTGAGAAGAAATTGGAAAAAATTAAGTTTTCTATCTCTGCGACAAATAATCGAATCTTAAAAATTCCAACTGTGTTTATCAATAAAAAATTTTTCATAAAAACTGAAGCTATTTTTTGTCATTTTTTTTCATCCATTTTTAAATTTGTCCCATTTTTTCAAAAATTGTCGGAGCTTAAAAATTGAAAATAGAAATGAAAACTACAATACTCTACTTCAAAATGAGAGGTTAAAAACTACTGTAAGTCTATTTTTAAAAGAGTTATACTCATTTACGTTAAAAAAATCCTTGTTTTTTTTACAGCTGATATCTTGAAAAGGGTGCTTAAAAAAAGAACTTCAGTGAGTAAAAAGTGTTATTTTTCAGCAAATAATCCGATCTTAAAGTTTAAATACAAACAAAAAAAATTTTATTTTTCTCATTTTCCCTATGGTAAAATATTTTTTATATTTTCTACTCTATTAATTGTGGTGTATCAATATTACGTCTATTTATAATTATAGAAATAGAAAACAAAATAATACAAATTAATAAAAAAGTGAAAAAATAGAAAACATAATAGTAACAATATTTTAGAACTTAAAACTTTTCATAGTGATTCATTCATATTCTAACAATAAATATAAAGACTTTAGATTTTTTATAAATAATATCAATATAAGCTATAAATTCCAAGTTAGTTTAATCACAATACTATTCATTTTATCATTTCAACATAAATTTTTTCAAAAATGTAACAACTATATCACTTAATATTTATAAATAACCAAAATCCATAATTACCATAATCACAAAATTATCACTACTTTATCATTTCGACATAATAGTATATTATGCTATGTGGGGTAAAAATGCCGGCCTACAGTGTCGTATTTTTATCCCAAGTGGCATATACGATTTTTTCTCATACCGGGCTAAAAACACGTACAACTTAGACTTATTGATAATTCATCATTAATGAAAAACCAACGCGAAAAATCATCTGCTACTCTCGGTCGAATATGTTTCCTCTTTGTCTGCTACTCTCTCACTGATGATAATTCATTAAATAAACCATCAATATATCATTATAATACGCTCTTATTATATTCTTATTATAACACACTATAGATTATAATTCATAAAAATAAAACAAATATAATTGTAAAAAATAAAAAATAAAATTACAGAATTAATCGCATCACTGATGATAATTTATAAAATAATCATTATAATACACTCTTATTATACTCTTATGATAACACACTATAGATTATAATTCTAAAAAATAAAAAATAAAATTACACAATCAATCGCATCACAAATTCTAACTTTTTATAACAAAAAGTATTATTTACAAACTTTTCTATGATACATATGAGAGAGTCGATGTTTGTAACCGATTAATAGAACAAGATAGACTTATGTAATACATATGAAAGAAAGAGAGAGAGGGAGAGAGCAAATGTTGTAGCTGATGTTTTCAAAAGAATAGGCTACAATATACATGAAAGAAAGAAAGAGAGAGAGAGAGAGAGTTGACGCTTATAACCGTAAACAGAAAAGGATAAGCGTATACTCCCCACTCTTAAAACGCACGAAAGAGACTCGAGAATAAGTCGGAGCGTGCCGGCCTGAAAGCATAAATTTTTACTGCTTGCGTTCGACCATTAATGACGTGTTTTTAGCCGGGGTATGAGAAAAACTTCTTTAATAATATAATAAATAAATAAAAAATTTTAAAATAGCTTCATTTTTTGTGGATGAAAGGTTGATATTTCAACTTTCTTATAATGAAAGGAAGCTAAAGAGAAACGAGGCCAAATTTTCGTGAGTGGCACTGTATATATATCTATATTTTTATTATATATATATATATTTTTATTATTATATATATATATATATATATATATATATATATATACACACACACATAATAGAAATTTGAAAAATTATCAATAACACCTAATTATCATTGTTATTATTCTAATACTATTATAGTAATATTTTTATAATATAAGAATGATATATCATTATGAACTTTTATTCTGTGAATGCGGTAATAAAGAATTTCATTTAATATATCTCCTTTAGTATTGGAAATTATGGAACAAATCCAATCATATAAAAAATAAATCACAATACGAGATAGCTATAATAAAAAGACAATCTACAAATAGGTCAGAAATATGATTAGGGGGAGAAAATGGGGGTCCAATGGCTGATCACGAAGGGAGGAAAGGGGGAACAGTTTTCTATAAATACATAAAAGTAGCCCTTGACGATCAGATTAACAGCATTATTTAATAAGAGGATAAGGGAGCAGGAGAGTACTCAGGACTAAAAAACACCTACGACTATATATATAACTGATTATATTGGTAACTTGACATGAAATGTTCCATTTATAAGCCTCTGTATATGCGAGCGAGTTGACATGACATATATCTAAACCTGGGCGTATGTGCGTGTATGTATGCGAGATAACATAAACTGTCCCAAAGATATATTAATATACATGTGAAAAATTGTCATATAACGCCCTATATATATATATATATATATATATATATATATATATTTATATACATGTGTGTGTATGCGTGCGCGTGTGAATTAACATTAAATATCCCATGTACATGTGTACACAGATATACACACACATACATATATATACATATATATATATATATATATATATATATATATATATATATATATATATATATTCTGTAACGTTTAGCTTCTTGTCCACGGATGAACCAGTTATTGCCGTCGGCATCAGACTTTTACTTCTACCTGAGGGTTGATGCTGGAGATGGTCAGTCTTTGGTTCGCGGAAGCCAAAGTTCAGAACTTACAAATTTAATTGATTTTTACTAAATTTAATGATAAATAAAAATTGAATTTAATAATAAAGATAAAAACTGAATTCAATAATGAAAAGTGCATAAACGTTAAACGGTAATTGATATTAATAAAAAGATAAAAAAAGAATTAACTTTTGCATTTAAATAATAATCAGATAAAATGAAATAAGCAAGCATAAAATCAAAGTGGTAATGACGAGGCGGATTTACAGAAAAGGTTTAGCGGAACTGGTAAATGAGTGTGAGTCGTGCAATCTTATATTTCTTACAATAAACATTCTTTGCATTTATTGAGTTGACTTAAAACTAATACAAAGTTAATGATCAGATAATAATCTCGGAAAAATGTCCGGAAGCGGCAGCGGACAATCAATCAAAACAAACTAAGACTAAGTTGTGTTTTTAGGCGGTCGGTATTAATTTTTACCGGAGACGTGGTACAACTAAAATCATACTTATTAATAATTCCGATCGGTATCGGTTATAAACTAGAGTAAAAGGAAAAATCAAACTATTTACAGGTTACGATATTACCGGCTGTTGGTGCGATCGGAAACTACTTTACCGGTAGCGGGAAATCGGAGCGGTGTCTCGGTGACACGTGGTACAGGATCCAGATACAGGTCAGGAGTACTGGAAAACAGGACAGGTTACCTCCAAGCTTCGTGTTAACTCCAGCAAAGACGTGAAGGGGGTATGCTAGACGTGGGATTCTCATCGACTAGCAGAGGACCCTACCTCTAACCGAAAAGGTAGAGGTAAGCGGTTAAAAAGACTGCGTAAAGTATATCTCCTAGTACACAGCCGTGGCTGGAGAGGAGCCTCGACTCTTCGTATATACTCCTAGAGAGTCGAGGAGAGTGGTAAGAAGACTGCATAAAGTATATCTCCTAATACACAGTCGTGTAGGATGTAAGAAAACCACTCTATGTAGTCTCCAAGAGAGTGGAGAGGGAAAGGTACACTGTAAAGCATGCAAAGTTCTCCCCCCAATACATGCTCACAGCAAAGAGGTTAGATAAGCTCCGATTCTAACAGGCCGGTGACGGCTCTTATAAGCCCTGAGGCTCTTTATTCCCGTTGCGGGAGTGACGCCTTGTAGCGGTTGAGCGTAGAACCCGGTTCAAGCACGATGCTTAAAAATCGCATCATCGTAATTTATAAGTCCATGTGTGTGCGTGCATGCGAATTGACAGAAACGGTCCCATATACATAAATACAAATCTCCAGTATATGTTTAGATGTGTTTGCGAGTTCGAGTTGACAAAAAATGTCAAATATATAAAAACCGGTGTGTGCGTGTTGACATGATACGTCCCATATATGTAAACCTAAGGGCACTCGGATAGGTGTGTTAGGGTTGTCATGAAATGTCCCATATATATAAACCTGTATGGGCGTGGGTAATAATTGAAGTCAAAAATCCTATGTATATAAACGTGTGTGCATGCATGCGAATCGATATGAAATGTCCCATGTGTATAAACCTGTGTGTGTGTGCGTGCATTTGAATTGACATTAAAAATCCTATGTACATTAACGTGTGTGTCCATGCATGCGCAATGACATGGACTGTCCCATATATATAAACCTGTGTGTGCCTGGGTACGCATTGGCATGAAATATCCTATATATATATATATATATATATATATATATATATATATATATACCTGCATGTGCGTGCATTCCAATTGACGTGAAAAATCCCATATTTATTAAAGTCTGTGTGCATACATGCGAATCGACATAAAATGTCCCACATATATAGAAAAGCCTGTGATTATGAGAACGTACGATTTGACATGAAATGTCCCATAAATATATATAATCCTGTGTGTATGCGTGCGCTTCGGCATGAAATGTCCCATATATGTAAACCTGTATGTGCGTGCGTTCCAATTGACGTGAAAAATCCCATGTTTATTAAAATATGTGTGTATGCGTGCGCATCGGCATAAAATGTCCCATATATATAAACCTGTATGTGCGTGCGTTTTAATTGACGTTAAAAATCCCATGTTTATTAAAGTCTGTGTGCATGCATGCGAATAGACATGAAATGTCCCATATATATATAAACCTGTGTGTGTGTGCGTTTGAATTGACGTGAAAAATCCTATGTTTATTAAGGTGCGCGTGCATGCATGCGAATCGACTTGAAATGTCCCATACATATAACCCTAAGGGTACTCGGATGGGTGTGTGCGTTTTGTCATGAAATGTACCACATTTAAAGAAAATCTGTACTTATGAGTACGTACTAGCCGACATGAAATGTTCCATGTATGTATGTATGTATGTATGTATGTATACATATACATATATATGAACCAAAAAATATACGGGTCAACGGGTGCAAGTTGACATGAAAGGGACCATGTATATATATATATATATATATATATATATATATATATATATATGTGTGTGTGTATATATATATATATATGTGTGTGTGTGTCGATCCACGTCAAACGGATAATGGCTCTATCTAAAATTGTAGATCACCAAAAAAATCGTGTATGGGCTCAAAATTTTCGTCTTACACTCTACTTTCTTTCGCAATGTGGCGATTTCAAAAATTCAAAATGGCGGCTCCAACATGGCGGCTCAAACCTAGAGATTTCATAAAAAATTTTTGAAAATTAATTTTAATTTATTCAAATGTGATTATACGTATTTTTTTATATCAGAAATCAATTCAGCGTTCAATTTTACATGGAAATATAGTATTGCACTCGAGATAAAAAAAATTTATAATGTCATCGGAAGGTCATATCGGAAAATAATAGTTATTTCTCGAATTACTTATTGATCAATGTTGATTAGTGAGGAAACAAAGATACTGATAGGTAACTCGAGTCACTGTATCCAAATCTGATATCCGCTTAACCCTACTAGTCTCCATCAAGGTCATTTGAAGATCAAATCGCGAATATCTTTTATTATTTGATAAGATTAAGACACCCATAAGTTTTACGTGATGCTGGATCCGAATTCGAGGCCCGTTGGAGTGTCAAACGACGTAATTACAGGAAAATTCGTTTCAAACTGTAGTTTCTTGGAGAACAAAAATTTTCTGTCAGTCAATATTTAATTAATTTTTACGTAATTACGTCGTTTGACACTCCAACAGACCCCGGATTCGGATTCAGCGACACGTAAAACTTGAAGGTGTCCTAATCTTACCAAATAGTAAAAGGTATTCGCGATTTAACCTTCCAATGACCTTGATGGAGTTCTTGTATACCCTATAGGGTTAAGCGGACATCAGACTTATATTCAGTGACTCGAGTTATCTATCAGTATCTTCATTTCCTCACTAATCAACATCGATCAATGAGTAATTTGAGATATAACTATTATTTCCCGATATGACCTTCCGATGACATTGTAATTTTTTTTACCTCGAGTGCAATACTATATTCCTATGTAAAATTAAATGCTGAATTGATTTCTGATATAAAAAAATACGTATAATCACATTTGAATGAATTAAAATCAATTTTCGAAAATTTTTTATGATATCTCTAGGTTTGAGCCGCCATTTTAAATTTTCAAAATCGCCACATTGCAAAAGAAAGAAGAGTGTAAGACGAATTTCGAGCCCATACACGATTTTTTTGGTGATCTACAATTTCGGACAGAGCCATTATCCCTTTGACGTGGATTGACACATATCTATTTTTGCAATAAAAAAACGTCAATGTGACATTAAATTAATGAATCAATATAAAAATTACACTTTTTCAATATTTTGAGTTGATTTCATTTAAATAATAGTAGCTTCATTTTGAAGTAATTGGAACAACGAGAAAATGTTGACAAATTCAAATGTTATTTTTATATATACGTAAAATGAAACATTTCTAAAAGATTATATTAAAAATAAAATTTTAAAATAAAAGATAAATACATCTTACCCAAGTGGAATATTGCCAACGGTAATAATACCGTAAACATTTTCAAGATTCGCATAAATTGATATCAATGTACCTAAAACGACTACAATCATTTCAATTGGAATTGGAAATATACAACGTTTAGACAGTCTTGGCTAAAAAAGGAAATTTTTTTTTATTTGTGTTACAAATTTTTGTTCTTTATTTACAAATTTATTTTATATTAGTTTTTACCTTTAGTACCTCATTATTAAAAACAATAATGATAATTGTCACAGCCGAAATAACCATTGCAAGAATATTGATATTATCTATATTTTTAATTATATCATAATACGTCTGAAAAAATAAAAAGTAATTTAATATTCAGGTTTGTATTGAAATTTTATTCATTAGGGTCAAGCAGCCAATAAATGCAAATTTAAGATTCTCAAATGTAAAGCTTTATAAGTTTCGTTATGGCAATAATATTACAATAAATGCTAAGTTTTTCATGTTAATATTTCATCATGTAGTCAGTCCATATGCAAAATCTTAGTCATATATAAAAAAAATCAAATATTTTAGAAATAATATTAATGTTGTAAATTCATTGACTAGTGTTTATTCATCGACTGGTTGACCCAATACAAAGTATATGAAATCTTATCTTTAATGAATCAACAATTAGTAATGCTGTAACTGCAGTTTTATTATAGTAAATACATTTGGCTGATTTCATTCAGATTCATGCAGGCCGTCACTGATCGAATTTTTTTTTCTTCTAAGTAATAAAAATACCTTCTATTATGTATATAAAAATAAAATTTACCTCGTAGAACGCTCAAAAATTTTTTTTTACTACAGCAATTCTAGTGTTGGATGTAAAAACGAAAATTCAAAAATTAAAAATGAACCTCTACTTTTAAATGACTATAGCTCCTTCAATTTTTAACCTTTTTAGGCGTTCTTTTAACGAAAGTGTGCGGAATTTTGTCTCAATTTAAATGCAATCTCGATTTTTGTAATACAATTTGATCTCACTGAGTTATTTACAAAAAACCGAAAAAAGCGATTTTTTTCAAACACGATTTTCTCAAAAACTATATTTTTTTTTTTTCATTTTTATATGATTTTATTCATAAAAAATACTAACTTTTTAGCATAGGTGAGAATATGCGATTTTGCCTTATTTTTTTTTAACAGATTTTTAAACGTTTTTTTTATATTTTCGACTTTAAAACATTGATACCATGGCGCATCGTACTATTTTTTCAACTTTACATGTTCTTACAACTATTTTTATGCTTTTATTTATTAATATATCAAAAATATCAACAATAATCTTTGAAATGAACCTTGGATCGAATATTTTGATCAATTAAAACCAAAGTTATGACGATTTCAAGTTTAAAAAAAAATGCTGAAACATTAAATAAATATATTTACTTTGAATTTTGAATTTTGAATTTTGAATTTGAATTTTGAATTTGAATTTTGAATTTTGAATTTGAATTTTGAATTTTGAATTTTGAATTTTGAATTTGAATTTTGAATTTTGAAAAGGTGAATTTTTTAAATACTGAAATATATTATTTGGTCATTTTCAATGAACAAATAATATGCGATACAATTAAGAAAGAACACTAATGAATTGAGAACTAATGTGAATAAAAAAATCCGAATTTGAATAAAACCTTTCAATTTACTTCTTGCCACTCATGTCTTGAAGTTTTGGCAGTGTAGATTTGGTTTCGTTCACTTTTCCAACAGTGAATCTTTTGAATACCTTCAATTTCTTTTGCATTTCCTAACCATTCCATTTTTTTGTCAGTCGAAAAACTTCTAACTCATCCTTGCGGATAACAAGAATGTTAATCGACGGAGTATATTTTGATACGTGAGTGGCGAAATTTTCAGCGTTTCTAATAAAATCTGCACTTTTCTTAGACAGATTATGCGTGGTAGCATAATGTTTAACTAAACCACCAATACCGTCACAAGCGCCTTTTCCATGACCTGTTGCAGAAAAAAGCCATTTTCCGTTTACTTTTGAGTTTTGAAGCTCATAGAATTGATATCTATATTTAAAATGACTGGCAGCTCCATTGGAAATGGTTATGATTCCATCCAGATCTTGCATAATATGTTTTTGTTTTAAGTTATCGATAGTTAAATTAATAGCCATTAGGGCATGCGACGAATCATGTTTAATATCGTCAGAGACGGTGACATAACTGACTGTTTTATCATTTCCAAAGTAGCATAAATATTGATATTTGGTTTTTACTCCAATGATAGCTTTGAATTTCATTTTGAAGCAGAACTGTCCAATTTTCTGCAAAATCGACATGAATAACTAATTGGAAGTCATTATTTTTCGCTAAAAGTTAAACCTCTTTAATTGCTATACGTTGAATTTCTTTGACCAATTCATGAGCTCTTACAGTGAGAGCGCGCTCTCTTAACTCTATTAAGAAATTTTCAATTGTTCTAGTTTTATTCAGTAAATTTGATTTTTCCCAAACAACATAAATTATTTCTTCATATAAATCTTCTTCTGTTAAAGAAATTACTTGTAAATCAATAGAATCTCCAATGGGACATTCTTTACATTCTCTTATTACACATTTCATATCATCTTTTGAACAAAAAAGTGAAGAACATATTTTAAATTCCAAATCTGCAATGTCTTGTTTATTCTCTTTTTTATAATTATTCAAAGTATCTAACATAAGTTTAAGATTCTCGCAGTAAACGCAAAGACACGGATCGGTGGGTGGATGTGGTATAACCCACTTCGGTCTTAAAGCGTAGAATGTTGATTTACCAATTTTTGTTTTCATTTCAGGATTTTCGTCTTTAAATAATTGATATATTTCTTTTATACTTCGCGTAAGTAAGCGTTTGACTTTTTTAGTTTTTATACCATTTTCTTTGATAGATACTGTGTCGCTTTTATTTGCACTTTGACGAGAACAATTAAAATCATCGTTCAGATAATAATCCTTTACTTTCATTACAATTTCACTATCCAAAGAATGGCCACAATAGTTCTCAGACTGCTTGTAAATTTTTTTATTATTTACTAATGATCGTGCTTGATCAATCATATAAATAGTTACATTTGGTAAAACTGATAATAAATAATCTTTGGGAATATCACTTAGTATAATACTCAACAATCGCACTTTTTCAAGAAAATTTGAACAATTATCTAATGCAATTTTAATATTCTGAAGCCATTTATTATTTATTTTACATTCATTATTTTCATTCAATGCGGGCAAATCCGTTGTATCGTAGACTTTCATCATTTCACTTGCTATTTGTGAATCAAATGCTTCGATTATTTGTTTTCTTTTTCGGAGACCATAAGTTTCTCGCATCTTAAAATTGATACTTTGAGGCATTTTAATTGGTGAAATGTTTAATTTCAAATTACTTGAAATCTCGTTGAGCTGTTCTACTACAGCCTCACTATGAATAAGATCTTCCGAAGATTAATGGCTGCTTGAAGTCGATGAAACAGGTGCATTTTTCACTTCATCTAATAATATTTTGTAACACGAAGGGCATACTTTATCTTCTCTAGAGAAAGAAGTATTTGGACACAAGCGCTTCAAAGACTCCGTTAGATCACCTAATTCTCTAAGCGGACTTTTGGAGCAATCATAAACAACTTTTTTGTGCCTTTCTTAGACTTGTGAAGTTAGCGCCTGTAAAAATAAAATATTAATATTTTTTAGCAATGAAAAGCTAAAACGTTTGCTCCTCATTTGCGGAAATAGTCTCCGTGCAAATTTTCATTTGCGGATTTTTCATTTTCAAGTTATTGGAAAAACAAATTCTCCGATATAAGCGCGGCGCTAAAAATGTTTTCCTTTTTATTTCATTGAAAACTCCTGTAAAATAATATTCTTTCTAGACTAATTGATTTCTCCTTTCTTGCGGATTACATAAATATTTTCATTTAATTAATTGTTCAATAAAATAATTAGATAAATCAATTTATAATTACTTAGTGGAAAGCAGTTTAAAATCTAGTTATTTTTTAGGGATTCCTGTTCCGCTCGTTCCTATATTCTAATTTTAATATCGCGGGCGCTAAAATTATGAAAATAAATTGAATATATTGATTATTATTCAAGGAATTTAATATATTTAATAGCATAAATTGTTTTCTCCTCGTATGCGGATTTATTTATAAGTAAGATTATTCGAGATATCGAGATATAAATATGAGAAGCAAAACATTGCAATTTCTAAACTATGTTAAAATCCTTTTATTCTTAATTGTTGCATCGTTTTGATTATTTAAGAATATAATTTACTTACGTTACTTTTTTATTATTTATACGCGTTTGCAAAAATTAAAATTGTCCCTTTAAATTTTATAACCTTGTAAACTTATAACAGCTGACTCTACCTCTGACTAATTTTGATTTTCTTAAAAATTTTAATTATTCGAAGTTATGCAAATTTATTACTTATAAATAAATCCGCATACGAGGAGAAAACAATTTATGCTATTAAATATACTAAATTCCTTGAATAATAATCAATATATTCAATTTATTTTCATAATTTTAGCGCCCACGATATTAAAATTAGAATATAGGAACGAGCGGAACAGGAATCCCTAAAAAATAACTAGATTTTAAACTGCTTTCCACTAAATAATTATAAATTGATTTATCTAATTATTTTATTGAACAATTAATTAAATGAAAATATTTATGTAATCCGCAAGAAAGGAGGAATCAATTAGTCTAGAAAGAATATTATTTTACAGGAGTTTTCAATGAAATAAAAAGGAAAACATTTTTAGCGCCGCGCTTATATCGGAAAATTTGTTTTTCCAATAACTTGAAAATGAAAAATCCGCAAATGAAAATTTGTACGGAGACTATTTCCGCGAATGAGGAGCAAACGTTTTAGCTTTTCATTGCTAAAAAATATTAATATTTTATTTTTACAGGCGCTAACTTCACAAGTCTGCCTTTCCTTTAAATCCTTGCACTTCATTTTAACAATCAGTGATGCCATTATTGATATTCTGTTCAATGAGAGATCGAAAAAAATAATTTTTCTTAAACAACTTTATTTTTTATTCTCCTTTTCTTATATTTTTAAACGCGTCAAATCGTTGATGAGAATGCAAAGAACGAAACATCGCCACCTAGTAGTAACATGCGTCAACTCCCTATAAAATAAATTCAAATTCTAGGCACGAAATTCAAACTGATAAAAAAATTATATTCTTCAACAAAAAAAATTTTTATTATAATAATGTACCATAAAAAGAGGATAAATGGTTATGTATTCTTTCATCAAAATAACTTTTTTTTTAAACTAAAAAATTTATATCTTCAGATTTTAATCTTTAACGAAAATTGCGTTTCGTCAATGTAAATATCATATTAATTTAAAGTTTCAGCATTTTTTTTAAACTTTAAATCGTCATAACTTTGGTTTTAATTGATTAAAATATTCGGTCCGGGGTTTATTTTTTTTGGAAAAGGGTGTTTGCGAGAATAAAGTCTTTATCTTTATTAAAGAATATTTATTAAAGTATATATTACACTTGTATATTAAATCATCAAGAAACTACACTCGTAAAAGTAAAATATAATAAAAGAAACAAGCTCTCGTAATTCGATGTCGCTCCGCTCGTTGTCTAACACAAAACTGAACTAACTCTAGTTCAAGAACGTTAAGGCCCGCTTTATATAGAGGGGGAAGTGAAGAGACTCACGACAAGAGCGCCACTATTCCAACACTCCCTCCCGCTCTTGCGTAGACTCTCGTTATTTCTTAATTCCTGTAACAGATAAATTATACAAAATTAGAAAACAGATGTGACAAATGATCAGAATTTTCAACACTCGTTAGTTTTCACTCGTAATTTCAATTTTTTTTTTTTCTCTTCTTTATTCATGATTTCACTCGTTAATCGATTGTGCAATTCAAATGAGAGAGGTTTAGTCATTATGTCCGCGATTTGTTCTTTAGAAGAAATCCATTTTATTATTATCAGTTTTCGCCGAACACACTCTCTTACGTAATGTTCTTTGATTTCTGTCATATGTCTCAATTTACCATTACCACTCATTTTAGCGCTGGCTTCTGCAGCCTTGTTGTCACACCAAAGTGTGACTGGACAAAAGGAGACATCGAGCACTAATTTCAGCGAATTATCCAAAGCTATCAACTCCTGGCAAGCCTCACTCATGGCTACATATTCTGCCTGACATGTAGACAGAGCAACATATGACTGCTTGTGTGTTTTCCAGGCAACAGGATCTCCATACAGTTTTATGATATAGCCACAAGTCGTCAAAGAACCCTTACAGTCGGCAAAGCTTGCATCCGAATAAGCCTGCATTGAATCTTGATTTCCAATAAAGGTCAATCCTAGGTCTTTAGTACCCTTTAGGTATTTGAACACTCGTTTCACCATCGACCACTCGTTATTTGTTGGATTTACCTGATGCCTGCTCAATACATTTACAGCGTACATTATATCGGGTCTTGTTGCACTCGCCAAATAAAGAAGACTCCCAATAGCTTCTCTATATAAACCATTTTCAACAGGTCGGTTGTGATCTGCTGAAGATCTCTCGTTTGATTCCTCTCGTAACTTTCGCTCTTTATTCGAAACTTGCGTGGTAACCATAGGGGTGCGTTGTGGATGCATTTCTTCGAACTTAAATCTTTTTAGGATCTTTTCGGTATACAGTTCTTGCTTCAAAACAATTTTCTGTTTTTCTCTCGTTCTCTCGATTTCAATACCCAAGAAGGTTTTAGGCGTGCCAAGATCTGTAATTTTAAATTCACTTCGTAATACATCCTTGACCTCTTGCAATTTTCCTGTTTCGTTACTAGCTATCAGCATATCGTCAACATATAGCAGTAAAATTAGAAAATTTTCCCTTTCTCGCCAAGTAAAGAGACAAGGTTCAGCATCGTACGACTTTAGACCAGCTTTTTCAGCAACTTCAGTAAATCGTACATTCCATCGTTTAGGACTTATGCGCAGACCATATAAGGCCTTTTGTAATTTACACACTTTCGTTTGTCGTACGTTCTCATCGTATTCCATGCCTTCAGGTATTTCCATATAGATATCCTCGTCGATTTTGCCGTAAAGAAATGCGGTTTTGACATCCAATTGAACAACATCCAAATCATGTTTGTTAATGATTGCAAACACGGACCTCACCAAAGCCAATCGAGAAACTGGTGCATATGTTTCAGTCAGATCGTATTTCTTCAAATCCTTAAACCCTCGTATTACCAGCCTGGCTTTGTATTTAGTGAGTCCGTTTGTGTCATACTTTCTTTTAAGTACCCACCTCGAGTCAATCACATTGGGTCTCTTTTGTTTTGATGTCAGTTCAGATCTATCAACTAGTGTCCAAACTTCATTTTCTTTCATAGACATCAATTCCTCGTTAATTGCCTTTTGCCATTTAGATTTCTCTCTCGTTTTCATGGCTTCTTTATAAGAGGATGGGTCAAGATTAATCTCGGCTAAAAGAGTATAACAACTTGTGTCGTCCATTTCACTCGCTTGGTCAAGTGTCTTGGATATATTACTCTCGTTCGACTCTTCGTTTGTTATTTTGTCTGCATCACTCTTAATTTTCTTTAATGTTGTTTCCTCTGAACTGATTTTATCTTTCCTTGGTCTACCTCTCTTTTTCTTAAACTCTCCCTCCGTTTTTGAGATTTCAGGAAGATCCTCACTCGTCGCTCGTTCAAATTCAACAAACCAATTTTCTTTGTTGATTTCATCAGTCGGGAAAATCCAATGTTTAATACTCTCCTTTTGATATTTATCTCCATAAACAAGCTTTTCATTAAAACGAACGTCCCTGCTTTCATAAAACTTTCCCTCTTCAGGTCTAAGTAAAATAAAGCCCGATGGAGTATATCCTACAAGAATCGCTCGTTTGCCTATACTTTCAAATTTTGGTCCTACGTTTCTTTGGACTTTTATATAGGCCAGACACCCGAAGCGTTTCAGTTGATTGATGTCAAAACTTTTCTGAGGTACAAACTTCTCAATAGGTATCTCCATGTCAATAGACTTATGCGGAGTTCTATTGTAAGCATATGTGGCTGCTCCAAGAGCCAAATCCCACATATTCTTTGGAAGTTTAGAGTCATACATATATGACCGCACCTTCTTCTGAATGGTCTGATTAAACCGTTCAGCCACTCCATTGTGCTGAGGAGTATCCGGACACGAGAGACGAGATTCTGCTCCAACTTTATTTAGGACTTCAGTCGTATGTCCTCCAACGAATTCTTTGCCTTGATCAGACTGTAAATAACAGACTTTAGCATCAAAACCTAATAGGTTTCGTCCACTCTTGATGAATGCCTCCAAACATTGTCCAGTATCGCTCTTTGTTTTCATCGGGTAAGCCATAGCCAGCCTCGAATAATCATCTATGAATACCGAAATAAAACGGTATCCTTTTGGATGCGTCTGAGGGCTTATTGGTCCCATTAAATCAGAGTGTATTACCTCTAACGGTTTCGTCGCTCGTTGTCTCGTTTTATTAAAAGGTAATCTGTTGAATTTCGATATTATGCAGATCTCGCAATCTCTGATGGATTCATCAAACTTAGCGTCTTGTAAGCTTTTATTGTCTGGATACTTCCTTTGCATTGATTTCAGATAGTCCAGAGATGCATGTCCAAGACGCACATGCCATAGTAGTGCTTTATTATTGTCTAAGAATTTTTTGTATCTCTCGTTAAACGGCGTCTCGTCACTCGTTAATTCCTCAGACTGTATATCATCAACATTACTAAACTTACGATCCCAGACTGATGCATCAAAGTTAAAATTTTGGACTAAGGAAGTAGCTTTCACGTTTGTGCTATCCTGATCATGTTGATTTATATTATCGTCGTTGGTTTCTCTCGTTAATTGCACATCGTTTTCAGAATTCCTTTCTGTTTCGACAGGTTTCTCTCGAATGGCATTATCAATCGATATTTGATCTGTGTCTAACTGTAATTTATCAACGTTTTTAGCTTTACTGCGAGTCATGTATCTAGGTTCATTATCAAAATTTTCAGTTGTCAAATAAGCTCTCGTTCTAATCGTATTACTCTCGTTTAATGTTTTATAATTTGCATTCATTTTATCTATCTCTAGTTCAATTAACCAGAAAGGTTTTTGATAAATTCCCTTGATAAATGACTCGTGCGTAATTGGATTGAAAATATCTATTTGTCGATTGTCCAAATAAATACTTAATCCCATGTCCGCAAACTTTCTCAAGGACAAGAGATTTTCTGATAAAGATTTAGCACATATAACGTTTTCCAAGCTCATTACTTTGTCATTGATCAACTTGACATCTACTGTGCCAGCTTCCTCCGATTTTAAATCAGCTCGAGCTTCTTTATTAGCACATTTTACCAAACTTTTCTTAGCTTTATCAAATGTTTTAAATATAAGCTTGGAATTCGTTAAATGCTCCATAGCACCAGAGTCAGCTAAAAATTTCATTAAGGTAACGTTATCTTCAGTATCGCTCTCGTAACTCGATACTGATCTTACGCTCGTAGCACTATAATGTGTAATAATTTTATCTGTATCATTTACATTACCTTTCTGTTGTTTATTTCCACTCTGATTCTCCTTTGAATCATCCTGATTCCCTTTACACTCCTTATTTTTGCTTTGTTGACCACCATGTCTTTTATCAGAATGTTTCGCTCGTTTTGTATGATTACCATGACTCGCATCACTCGATTTACGTTTGCCTCTGAAGCTCCTTTTATTTTTAGCACGATCAAAACTGCTTGTATTTTTATATTTAGAAGACGATTGTTTTGTTGACGAGCTTTCTCCATTTTGTTTTGATAACCTCGCGGCACAATCTCTGGCAATGTGTCCAATTTTACCAAACTCGTAACATTGAGGTTTTCCTTCGTTGGGGCATTCATTGCTATGATGACCTTGAGCACCACAGCTGTAGCATCGATTTTTAGAATTGTATTTCCTGACACTCAAGGCTGTCGGTTTCGTCTCACTCGTTTGATTTTTGCTCGCCTCGTGCTGTATAATAAAAGCCTTCAGTTGATCATACGTTAATCCTTTGCCAGTTGAGTTCGTAGTCATAAATTCGATCGATTGTACTTGAGGTATTGCCGAAGTTATCGCATTGAAGAAGGCGTCTCGCTTCTCGTCATCCGAAAGAGGATTAACATTCGGCAAACAGTCGTGATTTCGTATTAGTTCCTCAAACCGATCCCAGAACTCCGCTGCTTTCTCTTTGCTTGGAACATATTCCATATTATAGAGTCGCTTTCGTATTGTCATGGAAGTCAGGTTGGTCTCATATCGTTTGATCTCTTTGATTTTATCCAAAATAGCAACGGGATCTTTGATTTTGTCTATCTTTGAATAGTAATTTTGATCGAGTCTATTAATGAGAATGTCTCTAACTTTGAACGTATGTTTTTCTCTCGTTGCATCGTCGACTGCAAAGTTAGGTTTTTCATTCGGATTAATGATATATAACAAATCCAAAATTCGCAACTCTGATGTGAGAAAGTCCATAAAATGTTCAAACTTTGTTTGGTTTGTTAATTTGTACTCTCGTTTGCTCGAATCTTTACCAACTATTTCCACTCGTATTTTCTCACTCAATTCTTTGGCAACGGTATTAGAAGAACATTGCCTCTGGTTTCCATCATTATTTGAATTGTTTTCTGCTCGTTTCAATTCACTTCGTATCAATTCAATAATATCCAGTTTACTGATCCCAGATACGATGTCTTGGTTGACTGAATTAGTTGTATTAGATGGTGCATTTGTATTTAGACTCTCGTTTTGTCGCTCGTTAGATGAATGCTGTTGATCGCTCGTAGGTGTTGTTTCATTCAGCGTTCTTACATTTCCGTCAGTACTCTTGTTGGGCTGACATGAACAGTTATGCGAACGACCAATGGATTTTTCAAGTTTTTCGGCTAGTAGACTTAAACGATCTACTCCCGATTTAAACGCACTCGTCATTTCTTTCTGTGTTTCCACCATTTGTTTCATGGCCTTAGCGACGCTGTTCAAAGCCTCTGTGTACCTTTCTTCTTCGCTATCTTCGCTCGTACAGGAGCCATTATTTCCGCTCTCAGAGATGTTGTCATCATTATCATCCTCCTTCCCAGCTGATATTTTTTCGTTCTCAGTGTTCATGGGAAAATACAACTGAGAGCCCTCTCGTTGTTTGTTATCGATTGCTTCCAAAACAACCGACCTCTCTTTTTCTCCAAGATTATTTAGATCTGTAAAATTTTAAATTTATAATAACAGTTTAATATTATCATAATGGACAATTGTTTATTATTCTCTTAACCGAACACAAGTTAATTAAATGAAATGAGTAGGCATTGTGATATCTGAACACAAGATTACCACAATACACACTCACACTCATAGAATGTCAGAGCGCACAGCGGATAACATTTGAGTTTATTTAAGATAATTATTTCATTAATAATCTGAAAAGGCATTATTCTTTCAGTCCTGTAATAATAAAACATTCGCACTATTACGTGATTTCAGAGCGCACGGCGGATAAAATCATTATAAAAGGCAAAGCTTTAATTATTATTTAGAAACGCTCGTTATTATAAAATTAATGCTAATACCAACTGTATATTCCTTATCAGATTCAGTTTTGAAAATGATTTTGTCATCATCGTGAATAACAAAAATTTTCTCTCCTGAATGCTCAGTCTTGAAGTTAAAATTCTCCTGATACGTGCGGAAAAAAGCCAGCAAAGTCAGTTTATCTATATGAACATATGTATTAATTAGTCATCAGATACATAAGTTTTTAATGAATTCTACTAAAGAATTTTTATTTTATGTGTACACATTTTCATACATGCATTCCAACACTCATGTTCATACATATATATTTCCACTCATTAATACGGTCGTTCTCTCGTTTATCGTTTTTAACTGGCAAAGCTTTAAAGAATAGTTGTAGTTCGAACTGTAGTTAAAATTATATTTTATTAAACAAAGTCAACATTTCAAACTTAAGATTTCGTCAAATCTCACATTTGTATATTTATTTATAACAGCGAGTTATGTTCTTACACATATATACCGGCGCCTGTATACATGTGAATAAGTCAACAATACAAGTTACAATAACGCACTATAATCATAAAAAATTCTGCCTTAACTATTTCACTCTTAGATATCAAATTCTTTCGTGCACGTACGTACGAATGTTTACTTGTATCGTATTATTTTACTCACTGTATTATTTACAACACATATATTCTAATGGATATTCAATCCTCAACAGTATACATATATACATACATATATATATATATATATATATATATATATATATATATATATATATAACACACTTATATGAGCGTTGCGTTGCTCATGTTTATAATAGCATATGTGTATGTAATTTGTATATACCGACACGTGTTCACTCGTTCACTCGTTTACACATCATCTCTCTTTTTCTCGTCGTCACTCGTACTCTTTCGTTCGTTAGCACTCGTCGTATCTCTCATCTCTCTCTTTTCTCTCGTAGGAGCTCCCTCTCTCTTTCGCACTCGTATACACATGTCTCGGGCGTCTCCGCGAATGTTCGGCTAATATGCCACGTGCTGCCACCTTTTCTTGTTCATACAAGCACGGGCCTCTCGCGAGACTTTCCCAGAATCGGTTAAAATTTTAAATTTCGTTGCTTTGTATTTTTTTTTCCGGAATTCCGAGTATTTTATTTTTATCGCATTAACGATCTCAGAACTAACTTCAACTATTCGGTTTCAGCCATTTACACTGAAATTTGCATGTTTTCTCGTCAATATTTTTAGCCGACCCTCTCATTCAAATCATAATTTAATTCGACGAGTATCACAAAACATGCATGCACTCTTTGCTTGAATTAATTTTCCACACTGAGATTTTTATACTTACTATCCGTTATGTTAGCGGTTTCACTCGTTTGATTTTTCTCCGCCATTTTCTAAAACTCCTCGTCGTTTTCTGTCTTCGCTCTTACAGTCCTTCCAAGACTAGATTCTTCTCTGCTCACACACTTTTCTAATTTTTCTTTAAAAATCACTTTTCACTGGCGCAGTGGAAAGAGTGTCTGGGCACATAACCTTTTGGAAAAGGGTGTTTGCGAGAATAAAGTCTTTATCTTTATTAAAGAATATTTATTAAAGTATATATTACACTCGTATATTAAATCATCAAGAAACTACACTCGTAAAAGTAAAATATAATAAAAGAAACAAGCTCTCGTAATTCGATGTCGCTCCGCTCGTTGTCTAACACAAAACTGAACTAACTCTAGTTCAAGAACGTTAAGGCCCGCTTTATATAGAGGGGGAAGTGAAGAGACTCACGACAAGAGCGCCACTATTCCAACAATTTTAAAGATTATTGTTGATATTTTTGATATATTAATAAATAAAAGCATAAAAATAGTTGTAAGAACACGTAAAGTTGGAAAAATAGTACGATGCGCCATGGTATCAATGTTTTAAAATCGAAAATATAAAAAAAACGTTTAAAAATCTGTTTAAAAAAATGAGGCAAAATCGCATATTCTCACCTACGCTAAAAGTTAGTATTTTTTATGAATGGAATCATAAAAAATTTCAAAAAAAGAAAATATAGTTTTTGAGAAAATCGTGTTTGAAAAAAATCGCTTTTTTCAGTTTTTTGTAAATAACTCAGTAAGATCAAATTGTATCACAAAAATCGAAATTGCATTTAAAACTAGACAAGAATTCCGCACACTTTTATTAAAAGAACGCCCAAAAAGGTTAAAAATTGACGGAGCTATAGTCATTTAAAAGTAGAGGTTCATTTTCAATTTTTGAATTTTCGTTTTTACATCCAACACTAGAATTGCTGTAGTGAAAAAAAAAATTTTTTTTGAGCGTTCTACGAGGTAAATTTTATCTTTATACACATAATAGAAGGTATTTTTATTACTTAGAAGAAAAAAAAAATTCGATCAGTGACGGCCTGCATGAATCTGAATGGAATCAGCCATTTATTAATGACTAAAATCAACATTATAACTTACTAAGTAGAATACTGTTTCTATCGGTCTTACAGTCAAATAAAAATATATGATAATAATAAATAAACAAATATGGACAGTTTCTGAGGATGGTCAGTAGCGTGCTTGAAACGTCGGACAGTTTTGAGAAAAGTGGAGTTTGCAATCAAATCAAGGATTTTTGGTGGTAGGGGACAGTCAGATTGTGCTTTACTAATTTTATTCATTTTCAGGTTTCAACGCAGTTAGTTTTAAAATTTTATTTCAGATTGTTCTTTGGAGGTGATCATAAACAAGGGTATTCTGACTGTTTATGTTTGTTTATTCATTATTATTATATATTTTTATTTGACTATAAGATTGATAGAAATATTCTTCAACTTATTTATTCTTCAATCGACATGAATATTCTTTCTATTATTATAACTTACTAAATGGCTGGTTTTTAATTTATCAGTATTTTCAATTATTGCCACGGTAATTTTTAATCTTCTTAAAGATTAACATATTTAGTAAGCAAGTAGAGCAAGTTATTTTAGTGACTATCCAAAACTATTTGTAATCAATTCCAAATATTATTCGTGCTGATTAGTTTCTCTATACATAATACGAGATGTTTACGAGATTTTTGATTCTCGCATTATTATTATTGCAACAAGATAAAGTAAAAAAATGAGAGTAGTTAGAAAATACACCATTTAGTGATTAAAAACAGATGTTTCTATGAGATAATAATTACGGAAAAAGGAAGAAGTTGAAATGCAATTTCCAATTACAAATTTTTGATACAAAAATTCATTTTTAAACATGTCTGATTTTAAAATTTTATATCTGTCTAAAACTACCGATTATCTAAAGATCTTAAATTGAAATATCAGATTCGTAGGATCTGGATACTTTAGAGTGTCCATATCATCTAATATCCGTATTCTGATAGTATAAATATTATATACGGATTTAAAATTCAGATCTATAAAGCTTTTTGCGGATCCGTATCTACATCGTAGGATTATGAATAGCGTTGTTGCTTCGTAATCCAAAAAACGTGTGTTCAAACTTCATTCAAGTCTAAAAATTTTTATCGTTTCTTTATAATCCTAGTAATATTTTTCTACAAACTATTAAGGAATCGATATATTGTTTACTTACATGTAATATATATGATTTATTCAGAAAGCATTTATCAAATACTCTCGATTATATTAAAAATTCTTATCTGAAATTCGGACGAAAATTTTACAACTATAAACAAATATAGTAGTTTTCTAAAAGTTGAAATTTTCATAAATCTCATCACATACTTTTAAAATTCAATCTACATCTTCAGTTGCAGCTGTGTCTGACTGCTGGAGTTTACGAATACAAGATACTTATTTATCGGTTTCCGTTCACTACTCAACTGAAACTTTAGAACCAAAATGTATTTGGCAATGCAGGAAGCTGATGAGCAGTATTCTGCTGAGAACTTGTGCATCAAAATAGCATAATCATTAACACCACACACTCATGCTCGAGGTACATCATAATGAGCGAAACCAAAAAACGACGCGGAACATTAGAAATACGTGCTCGTGAGTAAAGAGGAAGAGTCGATAAGGATGAAAGTGACCTAGTCGCGACGGAAATTCACGATTGATGACAAAATCGATAGAAAGAGGCAACGGTAGAAAGAAAGAGAGAGGAAATCAAGTCACGAGTGGCGAGAGTAAAGGATTACAGAAAAAGGGGGGCTAGCTATAGTTCACGCATATATACGCTATTATATGGAAATGTATATGAAGTAAAGATGTATAAGAATAGAATGTATTAGTATGAGTAATATATATGGAACTACATAGAAATTGAGAGCAGCATAAGTATTATATATGGAACTACGTAGAATCGAGAGCAGCGTGAGTATTATATATAGAACTACGTAGAATCGAGAACGAGAGTGATGGAAGATAGAAGAATAGAGCGTTGGAGACAGAGATAGCAATGGAATTAGTATAGATAATATTCAAAATCGTATATGGAGCATTCTAAATGTGAATTTGAATGGAGCGTGTGAGAAATAGAGGGCGCTAACATCAAAGAAGCCGCTAAAATGGGAGATGCTGATTGGTTGTAAGTCAACATCCTTAGTGATTGACAATTACCAATTACGGAAAGGATTAATAACCAATCAACAGTTATTATAGTTATGACGTAATTGATTAAAAAAAGGATAAGGAGAAAGGAGCTTGAGAGAAGACGCACCATCGACACACTTCTCTATGGGATCTGGATAGCTTCACTTGGTTGATCTTCCTATTGCTGGTTATACTCGTTGAGTTTATTTTGAGTTTTATACTCCATTTTGTTGGGGTTTGATTCGATTGAGGAGAAATATCACACTGCGATTTGGTCTAATAAATACGAGAGAGATTCCTTTGTATTTTTGAGAGAACAGAGGAGATTTCTCGTTGGAGATTTTTCGTTATTGAAGAGTAACGCTTTTACTATTAAGGTAAGTCCTCTATCTTACTCCTTTATAAAGTGAAAATTCAGAGCCAGTGCGCGTTGCCGATTTGCTCGTCATAGTAAGCGTCGGTTTCGCAGCCATTGTTCATTTTAATATTAACGTCATACATTTAAGTTGATTTTTATTAATTATAATTTATATAAAAATTTCATTGAGTTGAGTCAGAGTTTTCTTTCATACACAGTTTTTCTTATACTCCATATGATTTCGAGAAAATGTCGGGTGGTTAAACTGTTAAATTTACTTTAATGAATTGAGAGTGAAAATTACTCATCTTGTAGCTTACTTAACAGTGTTACTTAAGTGTTACATTATCATTGTGTTGTTCTAAATATATTAATTATTCATTGCTGCTTTTCATCGGTGGTTTTGTCATTGTTCCCTGCAAAGACCCGATTAGAATCCACCCGAGGGAGTTAATTGCTAAGATATTTTTAGATTACATTCAGAGTAAAATAAAAAAAATTAATATATTCGAAATTAAGAATAATTCAGAGATTTTATTATAGAGTTGAGAATATAGTTATTTTACGAAACCTTTGACTTTTTAGGGAACTCTAGAGTGCTGAATTAGAACCACTATAGCTCAGCTTCTTGAAGAGGCACACGAACATAACACGATTCAAATTAATGGTTTTAAAGCCAAGAAATATATCCTGGTATTTTTGTGAGAGCACATAAAAAGTTATTCTGAATATTTTGTAAAATTATCGAAACGAGGGGCCATTACATCAAATAAAAATGCAAAATTTTCGAAGATTTATAGAAATATTTAATTTAATATATTGGATAATCAAAAAAAATCATAATAAATTTTTTTTTGACTTCATTATGAAGAATTTGAGCCGGGATAAACTTATGTGCTTGATGAATACATTGACCTATATTAAATTTTACCAAAAAAGAACTACATATCTTCTGCAGGCTGCTACTCAACTTTTTGAGCAGGCACACAAGTTTGACTCGGCTCAAATTTTTCGTAATGAAGTCAAAAAATAATTTCTTATGATTTTTTTTGATTATCCAATATATTAAATTAAATATTTCCATAAATCTTCGAAAATTTTGCATTTCTACATGATTTACGTGAAATGGCCCCTCGTTTCGATAATTTTACAAAATATTGAGAATAACTTTTTATGTGCTCTCATAAAAATACCAGGATATATTTCTTGGCTTTAAAACTATTAATTTGAATCGTGTTATGTTCGTGTGCCTCTTCAAAAAGCTGAGCTATAGTGTTTCTAATTCAGCACTCTAGAGTTCCCTTAAAAGTTAAAGGTTTGGTAGAATCACTCATATATATATATATTAGTATTACACAATACAAAACCCTACATTATACTTATAACACGCTCGAATGAATTTCGTAATATAATCACTCACAAACATTTTCATCCAGTAAATACCCTTATAGTTCATATTTGAAAGATTCAAGTTTATTAGTATCTCAATATCCTGGGGCATATCCTCCCAGAATTCCGTAGCCACGATCGGAAATGAATTTGCATATGTTGTCTGCAAGCTCTAGGTATAGCGAATAGAGAAGTCTTCATTTGTTGCAATCTAACTGATTTCGAACTTCCGTTATCAACAGGTGGAAACAATTCAAATAAATTAGTAGGCTTACGATCGGAGAGTATTTGAAACGTAAGCACTCCAAGAAAGTACTTTTAACGATCAGCCAATGATAGACAGTCTAATTGGTTCAAATACGGCGACAAAGCAGAGTCACGACACAGCCAAAAAACAAAACGTACCAGTATATGGAATGATCGCTGCAATTTAGTGCTGAAGTAGTCAGTTAAATTATAATAAACTAAACAAGAATAATCAAAATACGGGACAACTGATGAAAAAATCAATTGTATTTTTAAAGAAGTAGACAAAAAATTCACCTTATATCTCCCCTTGCATAGCACTCCGTTAACCCGCGAGCATATTGATGAGATGTGTTTGTTTCATGATAAATCCTCACTGAGTATAAGACCAAGATCCCTTATATTTGATGCAAAAGAACCACTGCACCGTTGACTAACAGGAGGGTGATCTAGCCTTATCGCAATTCTTTTTGACATTCCGATAAAAGTTTCATCCAAATCTCAGGTGGTTTTATAGTTATGGGACGCACTGTATTTCGCAGAAAATGTGATTGTTAATCTCTTTTCATGCGGCTTTTCCTATTACTAAAATTAAAAATTATTAAATATTCTGATTCGTGATATTTAAGGAATAAAACGATACATGTTTATCTTCCATATTCCGTTTTAAAAAAGTTACTAAAGTTTGACTTTATAGATGACCCTGAGTGTTGAGTATAATTCCAAGCTTAAATTTCGTTACTTGAGTATAAGTAGTTACTTCAATGGAGTATTACGTCTTTACCGATGATTGAGGTTGGAATTCATGGTTCTAACTGAAGTAATGATTGCTAATAAGATTTCTTTCTGGTTTTGTCTCTCTAAAAATGAAAAAAAGCAGATAATGCAACCGTGGCATGAGTTAAGTCTATGAATTCAAGCCTAATTTATCAATGTGATTAACAGTCAAGATTATAACTTATACGCAAGTAATGGTACTTGAGTTTCAAGTAATACTTAATATTTATATTATGTTTTAAAAACCAAATTTTTGGCTGAAATTCATAGACCAACTCAAGTAACGGTTTTATTATCTATCTTTTTTTTTGTCATGATAGAGATAAAAACAAAATAAAATTTGGGTAGCAAACACTAATACTTGAGTTGAGTTTATGAATTCCAGCTTTATAGACAAATATCAATTATCATTCTATGAATTATAAAGTTTGTCAAGTTCCAAATATAAAATTGTAATTGCACAGTTGTCAGTTTCGATAGAATCAAATGCAGCATACAGCTTTTGATTATTTCATGGAAAATGATTAAAACGTATTTTTAAAATAATGATTTATATAATATTTTTTTATTGATTACAATGGAATTTAGTAAACTGATTTTAAATCTATCATGATGATATGAATTTCATTTAAACAATTTTTACGTAAGGTCAATGTCCCAACTGCGGATAATTTTTTATTATTTATATTACGAAAAATGCAATATTTATAATACACATAAGAAAAAAAATTTATTTTATTAATTAAAATATTTTTACGCGATTCCGCACTATTACTAAGCAGAAAAAAAATAGCACAAGTTAAAAAAAAATATTAAAGCAACAGTTTTGGTTCAACTCACAAAATTCAAAATGGCGTCCTTATACACATGAAAGACTGAATTGTCCGCAGTAGGGACATTTCTAATGCAGTATATAATTAATAAAAATTAATGATTAATTGATTAAAATGATATAATATTGTAACTATTTGATAATTAAAATTTTTAATTACAATATTAACAGCAGGCCGGATTAGAATCTGATACCGACTGAGTAAAAATTGAGTTTTTTGTTATTTACTCAAGTATTAATCGGTGTATCTTCAAATTAGAGGTTGAGCGCAATAGATATTATTATTATGAACATCTATGCACAAGAAAAAAAAAATTCTATTGTTTTGTTTTTCAGAAAAGTAAGGAACGCCAAAGTAAAAGTTTATGTTTATAATATTTTCGCGTTCCTTACTTTTCTCAAAAACAAATCAGTAGATTTTTTTTTCTTGTGCATACATATTTGTAATAATAATATCTATTGCGCTTAACCTTCAAATAGCAGATACACCAATTGATACTTGAGTAAATAACAAAAATCTCAATTAGACAAGGACAGCGAATGCGGCCTGCTCTTAATCTACTTTTATGAAAATTGCATGTGATAAAGTGTATTTTTTTAATTATTTTATTGCACACGTAACCTTAAATTATCCGCAGTTAGGACATTGACCTTAAATTTAAATTCAATTAATACATATTCATATAAATATAAAAACTTAACATAGTCATAACTGCAATATAAACATTCAGAAGTTGAGGCAATACCTTTTCACCTAAAAATTGGCTAATTTATACATTTTAATATAATAAATAAAAATCCAACCAAGTGATGTATAGGGCACAGTAAATTAAGTTAATTTTGAGTAGTAAATAAAATTGAAAATAATTCGATTAAACATAATATAAAAATATATGTACACATGTGCTTAAAGTAAAAACGCGTATAAGTTATTCCATCAAGTGACTATTTTTTACTCTACTTCCATAAGAAAAACAAAGATAGTACGATATTTGATATAAATAAATTGAAAACTAGGAACTGAGTAACAACTGTAGTTTCCAGACCTTAATATATGACCATGAATTTCAATTATAAAATCAATTTTTACGTGAGACATGCTTTAAAAAAATTTCATGATTATTTCTAATAAAAATATCTTATAGCATATATCGAATAGCGCCCCGTAACTCGGCAAAGATTTTTAAAACCCCCTAATTCGTCGAAAATTTCGAAAACCCCATAACTCGGCGTTTGGTTCAAGAACTCCATAACTCGAAAACCTATTATTTTTCTTCAATTATAAGTGACAATTCTGTAGGATTTGGAAATCATTTCTGTAGAATAGACACAATAAAATTGATTTTGTTCTGCATTTTAAATCGTACTCATTTTGTAGACATTTTATTTTAAAATCCTGCAGATTTGTTACTACAAAATTAAATAAAAAGAATAAGTCTTTGAGTTATGGTGATTTGAAATCTTTACTGAGTTATGGGGTTCTTGAAGCAATTGCCGATTTATGGGGTTTTTGGGATCCAAGCGGAGTTACGGGGTTATTCCTTTCAGCCGTCGGTATATGTAATACGAAATTTAAATAGAAAAAACCATAAGATTAAAATACACATTTTTGGTTAATTTTAAATTTGAATATTTCAGAATAATAAAATAACTATTTGCAATTACTTAAGGGGGCCAGATACTATTAGAAGCTGAAATATATTGCTGAGATATATTGATATAAATTGCTGATGTTTAAAAATAATTAATTTCATATAAAAATACATTCAATTTCAAACATTTTTTGGTTTAAAACATTTTCTATATCTTGAGAATTGAAGTGGTGGTGCTCGTTGAAAGTCTGGAACAAAAAACCCTTTACCGCAAGGTTTCTTCATGAGTTTTCATTGGATTTACTTGAAATTTTATGGAGATATCCAAAATTATAGTAGGATTCATATAAGTGTAAAACATTCATAAAAAATTTAAATAATTAAAAAATTTTTGAAAAAAAAAATTAAAAAAAATTTTTTTTATTAATTATTATAAATAATAAGTTAATAAATAAATAGAAATAAATTAATTCAAAATTTGCTCTACTTATAAGGATTCTACTATAATTTTGAATATATTCATGAAATTTCAAGTGGATCCAATGAAAACTCATGAAGAAACCTTGCAGTAAAGGATTTTTTGTTCCAGACTTTCAATGAGCACCATTACTTCAATTCTCAAGGAAATGTTTTGAACTAAAAAATGTTTGAAATCGAATGTATTTTTATATGAAATTAGTTATTTTTAAACATCAGCAATTTATATCAATATATCTCAGCAATATGTTTCAGCTTCTAATAGTATCTGGCCCCCTTAATAATCCTTTTTGCATCTAATATAAAATTTTAATAAGATACAAATATTACAAAGTGTATGTATCACAAGTAGGGTTTGCATATCATAAATATTATAATTTTTAGAAAATTCTTGATATTAATAGATTATTAATTACAAAATTCAAATATTTTTTCATTACTGACAAGTAACTATTTAAATATAGTTAAAATAATACTGTAAATGTCAATCAAATACCATTTTCATCAAAATAAATTTCAACGTTATAATTATTGAAATAAACATTTTTATTTAACTACAATCTATTGTAATAATAATTTTATTTGATGAACAGTTATATAAATATTATATATTTATAATTGTATAACTTTATTAAATAAATTAAAATTTTATTTAGTTATCATTCAGAGAATAAAATATTTAAATTTTTTTTTCATAAAAATATATTATTTAAAAAGTTACTTGTTAACAATTCCTTATAAATAGCATACATTTAACCTTAATTACATTTTCATTCGTACACGTGTTTGTATTTAAATAAATTGTCATTTATATAAAAATTGTTAACAATCAAATATATTAAAATTCATTTCATTAAATCAATAATATTTTTATTACGAGAAACATACTAATTTTTAAAATATATGAAATTACCTCATTTGAAAAATTATCATTACATGATATAGAAATATTTCTATTAATGTTGATACGTGAAATAAGTTTGAAATAATATATGAAATTTCATGTAAATCAAGTCAGAAACGAATTTTAAAAGAAAACTGTGATTAAAAACTAAATAGATCTTGGAAATAAAAGTTTCATTTAGATTCATTATTCGGATCGCATGGATTCTACTTACTAGTTTCGTTTGATGTTATTATGTAAAATTTTATAGAAATTTAATATCGGTAACTTTTCCCCTCTTGGCCCAGAATCGTCCAGCAGGGGGGGGGGGTCCTCAACGCTTGGCTTGACTTGCTTGCATTTGTGCATCTGCATCTCTCGGACCCTTGACGTTCTTCTGACTATGTGCATCGCTCTATCCAGCATTGTCATTTTTGTTGTTTGTGCTACTGCTGCTGATGGTTGAGGATTGGCTGGAACGTTGCTGGTTGCTATTTTGACTATGGAGTGAAGTGCTGAGTGGTGGTGCAGTGGGCGAATGCAATTGCATCTTCATGATTTATGCATGTGCTACATATAGCTAATGTATATGCTACATAACCTACAATATTTTTGGCGCCAAATTGACTATCCCTTAGGCGAATCTTTCAAGTGCGTCATTAGTAACTCCATTTATGGGTTACCTTGTCTACTGTCTTATCTACACTATGGATAAGTGACAGTTTAAACCATGTCACAAAATACCATCAAGGACTGCTGCGCCATCTGAAATTTCCCTGCTGATAATATAAGAGGGTCGAAAAAATTAATGCAGTATTTTGCATGTCGGCAGCGCTGCAATGTAAAATGCATACTTCTGTGAAGCGCATACCTCATGATAACGATGGTAATCCGAAATATAGTTGTGAGAGATGAATAGCTGGCCGACCTATCGCTTCTCCCGCTGCCCTACTTATTAGCACTGGCGCTGGACCACGCAATGCCACTATGCGCGGAGCTTCTATAACCCGACCTATCGTCGCTCATACTCCATCACGAGGATGCTCACCTGTGGCACCGATTACAAAAGCACAAGAACACTCTGTGATTAAGAAGAAGACGAATTCGCGCTGTTCTGCAGTGGTTGGAGGAGAACATAGCATAAGTATTAATTTGAAAAATAAAAAATTTAGAGGTGGTGCTGCATTGGTCACCCCGGATAGCAATATTAGTAAAGATAAAAATAGTGGTCTAAAGTAGAGTAATTATGGCGCTGATTCTTCCTCAGTACAGGCAGATGTGTCTGCTTTGGAGAGCGCGCTATCCTGCAGGCTCGAGCTGATTCAAAATGATCTTAATCGACTTCCGGCTCTTGAGAGCCATATCATAAATACTGACAAGGGTCTGCAGGATATCGTGACCACAATGGAGAGTCAAAATGAAATTATTAAGAATTTACATGCTGGGCAGACGCAACTGCTAGAGGAGAATCGTAAACTCAGGGGAATGATAGGTACTTTAGAGAGTGATTTGTTGTCTGTTCCAAATAGCATTCATGAAAAGTTTTTCAAATCTCTCATGACTAATTTTAAGAATATGCAGACATTTTTAGGTAATAAATTCAATGGAGTGGACAGCAACTTTTTTCAACTTATGACCAAGGTGGCTGAGATAGTGCAGACCGTTAATGATCTCTCGACCCAGGACGAACACTCAATCAACACTAACACCAACACTTACACTGAAATGCCTGTAAATTCGAATATAACCCGATCATTTAAACGTACAGATATCAGCTCTCATAACACAACCACTGAAGCACCTGTTGATTCGAACGATGTACAAATAGTAAAAACATATACAGACAGTAGCAGAGAGGCATCCTGTCATGCTGTGAAGAGGTGTGGTTCTGGGAATAGTGACTTGGTGACGTTCAGCGGACTTGACTGCTCTGCAGCTAATGTCGTGCTGGAGAATTATGCTTGCGCTGTTCTGGGAACTATACTTCCGACTTTTGAACGTTCAAATATAGTATTTGTCACTGAAATCCCTAATTCTAAAAATAAAAATAAGGACAGGATGTCTGCAGGGCGTGAGATCGTTGGCGGTCCGAGTGTTGCATTCTCATTGTTGGTTAGACTTTCTGGAGATGACTTGTCGCAGAAGGTGTTTATGGCTAGGCGTAGATTAACGGATTTTTCGTCAGCGGATCTGGATCCCTCCCTCTTTGGCAGTTTTTCTACCACCGAGCACCATTCTCAAATATATATAAATGAGTATCTTGAAAAAGATAAATATATTAAATTTAAAAATCTTAAAAAGTATGCTAAAGGAAAAGATTTCAAGTTTGTTTGGCATAGAGATGGTTAATTTATTGTGAGGAGGGAGAGAGGGGAGAAGGTACACAGATTTGAAAGTGAACATGATTTCAATGAAATATTAGATAAATCTAAAGGTAATGTACAGAAAATGTTAACGTAACTGATATTGGGAAACACGATGAAGTTCTAACAAATAATGGTTCTACTGATAATGATAAATTTAAACCTCACAATAGTGGGATGAGCTCGAATCATGAATTAATTAAAAATCATGCAATATCCTTAAATAAGAGCCTCTCCCCAATGACTGTGCTGGTCCACTTCGGAGAGTCGAACAGGGAGGAGGGTGAACTGCGCGCGTGCTTTCTGAATGTGAACTCTTTGAGGGCTCACATTGGGCAAGTGCGTGAACTTCTAAGTGGTTATCATTCTTACGACATATTTGAAGTTGCTGTATTGGATGACGTTATTTGGGTCAGGGGGTACAAAGTGTTTAGACAGGACAGAAACTTGCGTGGTAAAGGAGTTGTCTTGTGTACTAAGGATAATCTAAAATGCACTATTTTGGCCACTTCGGAGATGCAAACTAGTAATAGTAGCGATAAACCAGAGGTGCCTGAATATATTTTCTATTCTGTGCAAGTTGGTGGCTTTGAGTTATTTATCGTCCTCCTGTTGTTTCGTTTATTAGAAACTCTAGCTTGTTAAATGATTTAAGAAATTTTTGTTCGGACTATTCCCATAAAATTATAATAGGGAACTTGAATGCCGATCTCCTTAAAGAGAGCAGTGATGCCAAGTTTCTTAGTAAGCTGTCGGCTGAGCTTTCGTTACAGTTGGTCCAGCATGGTGCTACGCATCATACTCCGACGTTTCACACGTGGGCTGACCTGATCTTCATCGATGACAACGACGTGGTGCTTGATGCACGGAATCTACCGGCGAGCTTACACAGTCGGCATAATTTTATTGACGTCTGTTTGCCTTGCAACACTAACCTTAGATCAAAAACCTATCATGTATAGAAACAATAAAAATATTTGTATGATAGCATTGGGAGAGGAACTTGCTGGCTGTGGTTGGTCGCTGCTTATGACTGACTCAGTTGACCTTGAATCTGCACTTGGTTGCGTATGTGACAATCTCACTACTGCACTCGAGAATTCGGCGGCGTTGAAAGTGTTCAAGCCTAATAAGAATAAGATTCCATGGATAGATGAAGAATTGTCTTTAAACCAATTAATTTTAATGATATTGTTCTTGCAATTTCACATTTTTTCTCACAGGCTTGTGGTGAGAATGGCGTTCCGCAAAGTGTGATAGTTAAAGCTTTACCATTTATTGGTGAACATCTTGTGACTCTGTTCAATTCCTCTTTTGCACGGAGGGTTCTCCCTTCCCGTCGGAAGCAAGCACGCATTATACCATTGGAAAAGTGTGCTGTACTTAAGCAGCCAAAAGATTTTAGGTCTATAGCCATCTTATTTTTTCTTTTAAAAGTTCTTGAGAAGATCGCCCATGACCAAGTGCGGGAGTACATTACATCAAAAAAATTGCTTGATCCTATGCAGACGGGCTTTAGGAAAAACCATTAACGCTTAAGCTTACAGGCGATATAAGGTCAGGTCTGGACAGGAAACTTGTCACGTTACTACTACTTTTTGACTTTAATAAGGCATCCAAAACGATCTCTCCCTCCAAACTTCTTGCGAGGCTTAGATCGATGGGGTTCTCCAGGGCCACACTCAGATGGATGAACTCCTATTTACCAGGTAGAAAACAAATGGTTTTCACGCATTTAAAGGAGGAATCGAATAGGCTAACCACCAATCTAGGAGTACCTCAAGGTTCGGTGCTGGGGCCTCTGTTGTTTGCCTTTACATAAATGACGTACGTGACGTACTGGACTCTACTTGCGTCGGGCATCTGCTGTATGTGGATGATCTTCAAATATATACACAAGTCCCTTATGATGATGTGGATGAGGTGATTCGTATTTTATAGAGGGCGGCCAGGGCGGTGGTATTTCTCGGGTGGGCTGCTGGTATTTCTCTCACTTTGAATGCTAGCAAAACAAAGGCAATCGTCTTTGGAAGTAATCGTTTTATTAAAACTTTTTATTTGGGTGAGCCAAGGACGGTTGACCTAGGGAGCGGTATCGGTATTCCTTACTTCGATACCGTTACGAGCCTTGGTGTTGTACTCGACTCTAAACTGTCGTGGGAATTGCACATTAATATGATGACTAAAAAATTAAATAGAGTGATTTCTAGCCTGCGGTTTTTCCACCGGCACACCACTGAGACTTTGCGTAAACAGCTCGCAACCACCCTGCTGTTCCCAGATCTTGATTACTGCTCAGTGGTTTTGCTCGATGCTTCGCAGGAGTTACGAAGACGGCTACAGACGATGCAAAATTTATGTGTGAGAAACGTATTAGGCGTGAGGATAGGTGATCACATCACTCCCTGTAGACATGCTTTGGATTGGCTACGTACTGATTCGAGGAGACAGTATTTTATGGCTGTACTTATATACAAAATCGTACGTATGAATACTCTTGAATATCTAATGGGTCTATTTACTAGATATATACCCAGAGCGACCACTAGGGGTGACATTAAAGATCTTGCGGTGCCCTTCATGCGTACTGAGACAGGAAGAAATTCCTTTCAAGTTCAAGGTGCGCATTTTTGGAACTCCCTTCCTGCTGATATTAAAAATCTTCCATCAATCAACAGGTTTAGAGCCGCTCTGAGGAGGTATTTACTTGACCACGATTAAACAGTATTATTTTCGGACTATATCGTATGTGTTAATTTATTATGTGATGTACCTTTTATAGATTCAAGGCACGATTGTATTTATTGGTGTGATTGTAGGATGTGTGTGTATAGAGTGAATGATTATATTTTTATCAGCTTGACTTGTATATTACTGTATATTCATCCTTGTTCTGTGATTTTAATTTACTGTATACTGCTGATATTTTAACTGTGCTCTTAACACGCTTGATTTTATGTAATTTTTTTGACTGATAGATATTTGAGACTGATTTTTAATTATATTATTTATACTCTATGCGTGTATTTATTCGTGTTCTATTTTGTACCTGTGATATCACTTTTATTTTATTTATTGACTTACTATTACAGTATTATTATCTCTGTTATGTTTTATGACTGTGATATCATACTGTTCTATTTTAATTTTATATATGCTAGGCTATTTCAAGTATTTTATGTATTTTAACTTTATTTGTAATTTTATTGCACTACACGCTCATTTTGTAAATATAATACAAAATGAATAATATCTAATATCGTTTTAACATAAGTTTTATAAAATAAAATCTTAAAAAATTATTTATTTATTATTAAATTTCTTTAATAGTTAATTATAAGATAGGAAAATATATGAAATATGAATAAATTTTTCTGATTATGTCTATAATTATGAATTTATATTTATGTACTGTCTAAATAGAAGTAAAATTTCCTATAAAAAAGTAAACATATCAAAAGAAAATTTACTTATTATTTGCAAAACACTTATTATAAATGCGGAAAAAAATAATATTCTGTAATATCACTCTAAAATTAGTATTAAATATGATAATTGAAAGTACAATTATTTCATTATGTAGAATTTGTTGTCAAAGTTTAATTATATTTTACTATGAGGAGATATAAAACGGACACTGAATACAACTGTCTTTCCATTTAATTGTCATATTTAACTGTCTTTCCATTCTATTGCTGAATTTCCACGAAAGTAATGTATTAACTTGTAGTATGTACCATGATGATTATTTATTTAAATTTTCAAAATAACCCAATCATTAATTTCCAAAATAGTTAGATTTCTGATCCCAAATAGAAAAATTTTAATAAATAATATTAAAATCCAAACTTATCAATAACTGATGAATAAATTTATTTAAAAATTTAACTGAATAATCTTCGTAAGACATACTATATGTTAATGCATATCTTTATTCAAAATTTTGATATACAGTGGAAATATAGTCAATATTTATGGGCACAAGTGTAGTGCCCATTTTACATTCCCTTAAATAATTTATACTTATAAAATTTACATAATAATTTATAAAAACTATCAAAATGATAATCATATATTTAATATTATTTTAAACTATAAATAAAAAGTTTAAAATATTATTATTAGGTAATAACTTATAAATAGTTATATTATTTTATTAAATACATTTCTAACTTAAATAATTAACTTCATGCTAAAACTGAATTTAATAAGCATTCAATTCTAGAAGTTATTTGAAAAATTTACGATCATTCAAAGTTAAAAGTTATTTATAAAAAGTATTCCCATATAAAAATTTCAAAATTTTAACAATTTAATTTTCTATTCTATACATTAGAGAATTAGTTTTGACGTTGAAATTTTTTTGTGATATGCAACATTAGGTAAAGTAAGGTAATTCGGGACACCGTTCAACTTGGGACATAATTCTGGACATCAATGAAGATTGCTATTTCTAAATATAATAATATGACAAATATTAAAAAGTAAAATTATTCATAGTAAACTGAAATAAAATTTAAATAAATAGAAGAAATGAGGCTGTATAATAAGTTGGAAAATGACGTACATATGGGCCCATCCATTGCTAAAACTGCTATTTATATATACATGGAGAGAAAAGTCTAAGCATTTTTCTTCGAATTTAACATGCCTTTGTACTATATAAAATTTCGATACTATGTTACCTTAAAACACGAAGTAAATCACTTAGAATTCTCAGTCTTTTAGTATGTTGAATATTTATAGTAAAGTACCTCGGATCGTGAGGTAGTATTGCTAGAACGCGATGACTTTGTCGCAGCGCCACCCAAGTAAATAAACGTTGATACTGCTTGATAGAACAATTGCTACGCACAGTCTTTTGCTAGAGTGCCACGAATTCTAAGTATAATAACATCGAACTTATGGGACAGTAGCAGCGCCTTCTTAGTAATTTACTATAAGTAAACAACTTGGTCGAATCTCTCGAAATGTTTTTAAAATTATTAAAATGGCTCTAAAAAAACTGAGCTAGGAAGATCAATTTTCAATAGCTTCCCCCCCAGTTAGACAAAACAATAAATTGCATGCAAAATTTGAAGCAAATCCATCGAGTGGTTCTCGAGATATTTTTGGCGTACTGAAATCACACATACACACACACACACACACGCACCCACACACGCGCACGCACGCACCCACACACGCACACACACACACACACGCGCACCCACACACGCGCACACACGCACCCACACACGCACACACACACACACACACGCACGCACACACACACACACGCACACACGCACGCACGCACACACACACACACAGAAATTTTCTGGAAACCACTTTTTTCGACTTCCTGAGTCTAAATATGTACAAATTAATGAAAAAATAGAAAAAAAAATTCTTTATCGATACAATGCTTTCTCTATGAGAAAGCAATATTCTATAAGAATTATATTAAAAAATTATTTATTGTGAAAAATATATTTTAGCGACTGTTTTAAACAAGTTGTACTTAATCCTAAAATTTTTATATTAATTAATGAATAAAAATATATTTTTTCGCAGCTTAAATCAATTTTATCTAAAGTTTCTACATCCTATATTAAACCATTAATTATCTTTATTCGGTTCTGAATAATCATCCGTTATTACATTGCAAAGAAGTGCATTATTCAGCACAGTCAACAATTAGGTCCCTATGCTGTCCAGCTCTAGGTTCCATTTTATTTTACATTGTCCAGTTTTAACTCCCTAATACTCTAAAATAAAAACCTTATAATTTCTTTATTTATGAAATTATTGACTCTATCCTTATCGGAAAATAAAGTGTATAGAGCCTACTAAAAGCCTTGAGTTACGGATTTATCAGAATTAAAAATAAGCAATAACAAAAATCAATTTACATACGATTTAAGGCATTTTTCATTTAATCCGTGGTGAATATACGATTTTTTCACACGAGACGCGAATAGTGTGTGCTTTCATTTCTGCCGGTAGGGAGAAAAGTACCCACTTTTCGCGCAGAGTGTAAAAAAATATTTTATCACCCTGTATGAAAATTATTTTGTAAAATTAGAATAATATTGTAAATGATTGATTATAAGAAAATATTTAAAAATGTAAATAGCAATAAAAAAGCGTTGGGCTGGAGATAAATAATGATTGTTTATTATTATTTATACATTTTTTAAATGTAGATACTGCAAATATCCATAAATAACAGTAAATAAATTGAAGAATACAATTATTCGAAATAACTTAAAATAATTGTTATATTAGTTCTTTTTACAACAAACTTTTCTTAATGATTAAATATATGCATATATATATATATATATATATATACAGGTAGAGATATTGATTTATTTTGTAAAAAGAGTAAAAAAGGGCCTGTAATACATCAAGCAATTCAAGATAAGTTCTGTATAAAGTATAAAGTATTGCACATAATAAGATAAGAAATTACAGTCAAATATTAAAATTAATATATAATACTGTATCAGTAAGTCACCATATAAAAGCGATATCACAGACTATTCTAAATACACGCAGAAAACAAAAAATCATAAATTACAATAGAAAACAGTCTTAAATATCTATCGGTCATAGAATTAAAATCGAATAACATAATATAAAAGATGAATCACTGTCATGACATCAAATAAAAATAAAGTTGGACAAAACTATAGGAAAAAAATTGGACAATACAACAACAAAGTAATAATAAATAATTAAAAAAAAATAAAATTATAATAACATTCGAAGAATAAAAACTTGATACCGAATATAAATATATAATTGCCAAAAATAACCATTCTTTCATCGTTATATTATTTTTACAAATTTTGTTATTATTTTTTTATCATATTACAATTAATTCATAACATTTTTCATGATTTCTTTTATTTTTCAGCTTTTGAAGGTGAAAAGGCAGTAAATTAAATTAGTTAAGAGGCGGTCGGGTCTATTTCGCCGCTACATATAGGGTGGCGCTGCGGTCAGGTGAGAGAACTCTATTAAATATTTTTTATACAGCTATTTACAATTTTCCGAGACGACAATATACTTTTAATGTTGTCATTTTCTTTAGTTATATATATGTAGAATAATTATTAATATTAATCTTGTTTGAAAAGTCTAAAATATTGTTATAAAGCTAAAAATGCGGCGCGAGGTAGAGCCGACGTAAACATTAGTATACATCATTCTTTAGTATTGCTCTCTGTCGCACTAAAGGAATGTGCACGCATGTTTACATCGGTCCTACGTTGCATTGCATTTTTCGCTTTATAACAATATTTTAGACTTTTTAAACAAGATAAGTATTAATAATTATTCTACATTTATATGGCTAGAGGAAATGACAGCATTAAAAGTGTATTGTCGTCTCAGAAAATTGTAAATAGCTGTATAAAAAATATTTAATAGATCTCTCTCACCTGACCGCAGCGCCACGCTATATGTAGCGGCGAAATAGACCCGACCGCCTCTTAATATAAAAGCATTTCTATTGTGAATATCTTTGAAAAAAGTTCATTCAAAATAAATTGAAATTCTTTTGAAAATTCTTTTAAAATAAATATATTTATTATAATTTAAAGTACAAAATAACCTATTAGTAAAAAGATTTATTTTTGAAAAATTAATAAATATCATATGTGTATATGGGGATATCCACATAACTTTTAATCCTAGTAACAGGTCATATTACAGTTGTTCATAGGTTTACCGTATGATGCACATTATTTAAACTAGGTTCAAATCTTTTGTGCTATCCTGTAACTCTATTTCTGATGTATTTTGTAAATGTGCCACAAATGGCACAGCAGATAATTCTATAAAAAGTAAATTTACACATAAGATAAATTACGGTAATTTTTTATGTGTAAAAATGAATATTTTATAGAAATATCTACTGTGCCGTTCGTGGCAAATTTACAAAATACATTAGAAATAGAGTAACAGGATAGCAAAAAAGATTTGAACCTAGTTTAAATAATGTGCATCATGCGGTAAACCCAGGAACAGCTGTAATATGACCTGTTACTAGGATTAAAAGTTGTGTGGATATCCCCATATATATATATATATATATATATATATAAGAATTCTTCTCAATCAGCATTCAAAAACCAATTTTCAGTCGTCAGTGCTACTAAAAATAATAATTCCTAAAAGTGCTATGCTGTGAGTTGATTTCTTTTTTCTCTGAGTATTAAAGCAGCCTGTGAAAAAAGTCGCTCTGATGGCACAGACGTGGCGATTACTGTTAAATTTCGTAAAGCTAATTTTGCTAAAGCTGAGTAAGGCATCTTGGTCCAAAATTCAATGGGATTATTTTCCCTTGAAATAGGATCTTGTGACAAATAGTACCTTAACTCTTCAGGCATTTCATTACATGGTGTACTTATTGCTTTTTTAGTTTGTTCAGCTCTCATCTCGTCGTAACTCCATATTCTTATCTCTTCGATAATCTGATATTCATTTAAAGTTGTAGCTTGTCGGTTAGGAGTAGTATTCTCATATTCTTCGTCTACTAATTGATTCAATGACTCAGATAATATTTTATTTAAATTTTCTGTTATTTTATTTATTATTTTGGAACAAGCTACATTATCAGTAAAATACAGTTTTTTACAACGTGAATCCAAGATTGATGCAGAACCAATTAAACTCATATATTTAATATTTTTAAATCTGTAATCAAATTCTTCTGAAAGTGTTTTTTAAAGCGTTCACCAATATTTGTTGTAGCACTGGTGTCCTCAAAACAGCGCTTCAAATTTTTTATTAATGGCATTGCTTCACTTTCAGTGATTTAATTTTCACCACTAATAATTTCAATTGCTTCTTTAAATAGTTTTAACAACTTCATCATTTCCTTGGCTGTTCTCAAATCCTCTCCCATTAGAGGAGTTGAAATATTGTCACCAGTCATATTTACGAAAACAGTTGCAACTTTATCTGATAAAAGTAAATACCTGTCCAACATCGTGCATTCTGAATTCCAACGAGTTTTGACACTTTGAAGTAATTTAAAATCAGTTAATTTTCTAAGAGCATCACTTGCAGTAACTGAATGTTTAAAAAACGTAACGATTCCTTTTATTTTATAAATGATAATAACAATAACTTCATCTTTTTCAAATACTTTCGATGGAACGAGGCTAAGTGTGTGTGCAAAACATGGTAAAAATTTTGTTTTTTCCAAGCAGTCAATTACAGTTTTTTTAATATTTGCTGCATTATCAGCCACGATAACAACGATTTTTTCTTTTTCAATATTCCATTCATTAGTAATCTGATTAAGCCACTCTTTTATATTGTGAGCTGTATGATGATCTTGTAACTCCAATACACCAATCATAATTGATTTCTGTTTTCCTTCCCACACAGCATGTAAGCTTCCTGGAAGCTTCCCGGAAGATGTAGAAGAAAGGTTGGGAGCTTTCAGGAATTTTCCAGTGGATCAAACTTCCCGGAAGATTGATATGTCCTCGATCAGGAGTCTTCCGTAAGTCTTTCATGGAATATTTCAGTGGAAGCTCACTGGAAGCCTCCGAAAGTCCTTCATGAAACATTTCAGTAAAAACTTACTGGAAGCCTCCGTAAATCTTTCATAGAATATTTCAGTGGAAGCTTACTCGAAGCTTCCGTACATCATTCCTGAAATATTTTAGTGGAAGCTTCCAGGAAGCTTCGGTAAGTTTTTCGTTAAATATTTCAGTGGAATATTACCGAAAGCTTCCTAGAAGAAAACGTGGAAGATTCAATTCACTGCAGAAACAACATTGGAAGCTTCCAGAAAGATTCCAGTAAAAAGTTCCCGGAAGATGGATATGTCCTCGATCAGGAGTCTTCCGCAAGTCGTTCATGAAATATTTCAGCAGAAGTTTACCGGAAGCTTCCGTAAACTTTTCATTGAATATTTCAGTGGAAGCTTACTGGAAGCCTCCGTAAATTATTAATGAAATATTTCAGTGGAAGCTTACTGAAAGCCTCTGTAAATTAATAATGAAATATTTCAGTGAAAGCTTACCGGAAGCCTCCGTAAATTATTAATAAAATATTTCAGTGGAAGCTTACTGGAAGACTCCGTAAGTTTTTCATGAAATACTTCATTGTAAGGTTACCGGAAGCTTTCGTAAATTTCCATGAAATGTTCCAGTGGAAACGTACTGGAAGCTTTCGTAAATCATTCATGAAATATTTCAGTGAAAGCTTACTAAAAGCTTCTGTAAATTTTTCATAAAATACTTCATTGGAAGCTTACTGAAAGCTTCCTTAAATTATTCATGAAATATTTTAGTGAAATATTAAATAAATGGTGAACTAATATTTCTTTGAAATATTTCAGTTTACGAATATTAAATAATTCATTAAAATATTTCTGTAATGTTGCTGGAACATTTCATGTTTTATTTTAAAAAATTTTTGAGACCGACACTAAAATATTCAAGTAAGTTGTTTCATTATTTATCGATATGTTTCAAATTAATATTTCTCAAATCTTTCAAGAAACATGTCATAAAATATTCCTGTTATATTTGAAAAATATTTCATGAGGTATTTGAAAAAATGTTTGAACATAACACTGAAATACTGAAGAAATATTACTGCACTATATCTTGAAATATTTTAAGTCAATAATGCGCAAATTTTTCAAGAAATATTTCATGAAATATTTCTGTAATATTCCAGAAATATTTCATGAAGTATTCCAAAAAATTTATGAATATAACAGTGAAATTTCGGAGAAATATTGTCTAAATATTTGTAGTTATCTTGCGTGCGTAGCAATTCTTCCATCTTGCCAGCAGGTGGCTACTTGATTATATTTTTATGTGATCGTAAATGCGGTTGACAAACTCTCGCAAGTGGTGGGACGTCCTCTCGTTTAGTATATAATACCGAAAATTCTTGATACAAATAAATAAGCGCTTAAATTCTGAATAACGAATAAATGTATAGGTATCTGATATGGTTTAAGATGCAACTCTTACAAAATCAAAAATAATATCTGATAGAATCTTTCACCAATATTACAAATCAATATTTCATGAAAGATTTTAGAAATATTTCAGAAACATTTCTTGAAAGATTCATAATCTTCCATGAATCTTTCGATCAAATGTTGCTGCAATCTTTCAACAATATTACAAATTAATATTTTACAAAATCATGGAAGAATGTTACAGAAACATTGAATATTTCAAATCAATCTTCCAGGCGGACATATCAATATTTCAGAAACATTTCATATCAATATTTCTATTTCATTCCGAATCTTTCGATGAAATATTTCAGAAATATTTCAGAAATACTTCATGCTAAGTGAGTAGTTATATAAAGAGAACGTCATTGTTATTAAAAAATGACGTCATTTTTCGTTAACATTTAACATACTAAACGACGTCATTTTTGTCCTAATCCCTAACATACTAAATGATGTTATTTAAAACGCCTTTTGGTTTGACAATTAATATATTGGGAAAATATTGTTATCAGATATAATGAAAAATTTGAATGGAAAAAGATTTGATTTTTGTTATTGCAATAAAGTCATTTTCGTTAAAAAAATTACCTAATTTTTATAGCAATTATCTCATTTTTATAAAAATGTCTTTTTGGTGTAGCTATAGCGTCATTAACATTGTTTTTTATTAACTTACAAACAAGGATAAGCCATATTTATGAGTGCTAGTGTAGTACCCGTTTTACATCCATTTAAAATAATAATTCCAGATTCATTAGTCTACTGATGGAATCTTCCATGCAATGTTTACATAAGCTTCCTGAAGCCTTCGGCCCGAAAGTTTCAGACGAAAATTTCCAATCTTCAGCTGCAAGGTAAATGCAGTCTTCCTTAGAGCTTCCTTGGGTCTTTTCCTGCAAAAATTTATCAATTTTCCAACAGAATCTTCCTTGCAAGGTTCACGGAAGCTTTCAGGATACTCGAACCGGAATATTTCAGTGAAAATCTTCAATATTTCGCTGAAAGGTAAACAGAGTCTTCCATTCAAGCTTCCATGAAATCTTTCGGTGCAATGATTCATCAATCTTCCAACAGAATCTTTCAAGAGACTTAAGTCGGAATATTCAAGTGAAAATTCCCAACATTTCCCCGAAAGGAAAACGAAGTCTTCTATAAAGCTTCCATGAAATCTTTTGGTGCAATGATTCTTTAATCTTCCAACGGAATCTTCCTTGGAAGGTTTACGGAAGCTTTCAGGAACCTTCCACTGTAATATTTCAATGACAATTTATCGTCAATATATCTGAAATAGAACACATAATCAATATCATGGTTAATTTTAAGTTTCTCAAGACACTGTTCCTCAAAGCGTGAGAAAAGTATTTTTAAGGTGTTTTGATTAGGTCAAGTCTATGTTTCTCCTTGAGAGATATTTTAATCTGAGGCATGGAAGGCGCCGACAGGAGGCGCGTGAGCCGTTTTAACTTTAGCTGAAAGTGCTACTTTTTCTAGTGTAAAGGCTCGGCGGAACCGCGTGGTTTCACCGAAGGGATAGAGAAAATGAATTTTTCATCATTTACATGCGGTCAGTTATTTTACGGGGTAGTCGATGTTTGGGGTGGTAACCTAAAAATGCAAAAACACGTAAATTAAAATATTAGATAAAGTAAACAAAAATGCTTTATTCTATTTTTTTGAGCTCATATCCTGGTTTTTATAGAGAAAAAAAGCATAAAAAATCTAGTTTTTTAAAAACATATAAGGGTTGCAATCTCTTGGGTCATAAATATATCTGGTATCTTACGCTTCTTATGACAAATATTTTGCACTCTGTCTTATCAAAAAATATTAATTAGAAGCTGAGATATGACAAAAAAATGATTCTTTGGGGTAAAATTTATGGGTGTTATTCACTACCTCTTTAAAGTGGATGTCGTCACAAAAAAATACGTGTTTCTTATTTTTTCGAGTACTACAATATATCACAGAATGGTTGAAATTGTTGATGTCAGGTTGAGGGACCTTCCTTGTTAGTCAAAGTATAGGTTTTTTTAAGAGTTGTGTTTAGGGCTTGAAATTAATAATGTTGCATAAATAAATTGGCAATGATTATTAATATTATAGAGCCGATAGCTGTTCCTACTGTTTATTCGTAAAACTGTTGGTTAAATGAGAATTTGTGTTGTTAAGGCAGTGTTTTAATTGCGGTAAGAAATATGGAGGCAGATTGGGGATGTTAAATGGAATGATTAGCAAATGGAAAAAAATTAAAGGTATCCAAAAAATTCACTATTGGAAGAGTGAACGAAACCAAAGCTACACTGCTAGAACTTCGAAACATAAGTGGCTAGAAGTAAATTAAAACGTTTTATTAAAATTTGGACTATTTTTTATTTAAATTTGTTGTAAATTCATTAATTTTTTTGTAAATTCGTTGTTCATTAAAAATATCTTTATTGAAAAACTTACCTTTTTAAAATTTGAAAATTTTAATTGTTAAAAAATGAAATTATTATTTTAACGAAATCCAAAAAAAATAACCTATGAATTCTTTAATTTGAATATCAATTTTCAGTTAGTTTTAACATTTTTTAAAACTTACGCTGTAGCAAGAAAAACATTTTTTTTGAGCTTTCTACGAGGTAAATTATATTTTCATATACATATAAGAATGTGTTTTAAATATATTAATGCAAACTTTAGTTAGATATATTAATGCAAACTAATGTGCAGTAATTAATATTTGTTTACATTAGATGGGCAACAATATAATGAATTAAAAATTTAGTTTAGTCTTGATGTAGCATTATTTGTTCCTCTCTTAAAAAATTGATGGAAAGAATTTTTCATCACGATAAGACAGTTTTGATTGGTTAAAATAAAACAAATGAAAAAGTAACACAGAAATTCTTACTTTAGAATAATATATTTATTTCGCAGGAAACATGCTAATGATATTGAAACGAATTAAATAATTTAAAATTTATAAGATTTGAATTAGGATATTATTTTATTCCTGACAAATGTTCGTTTTCTGCAATTTATAAAGCATGCAAACACGATCTAATCGGGTAATTATTTACCTAAAATATGATAATTTAGATAAAAGAGTTCTTATACATAAAATTTTTTATTACAATCTGTCAAATATTTATGTATATCGAAATTATGTTAACTAACTAATGAATAAAACAGGGCGCGCAAAGCACGCTGAAAATTGCTAGTGTATAAAATGTATAATTATTGTTCAATGAATTAATTGTAAAATATATTTAAATTCGATTTCTCAATAGTGAGTTTATTTCTTTGTGGCTAAGAGCAAAAGTAGCGCCTTTTGCAAAAATGGAATTCTTTTCCCCCTAGAAAGAAAAATAATGATTTTGCTCTCTTAGGTGAAAAAGAACTATTTGGCCCTTAAAAATGGACGTCAAAAATTGAATTTTGTTTTCTGAGTGTAAGAAAGTAATTTTCATTTAGTGGTTCAATTTCAACCTTACGGAGGAATAATTATAAGAGCAAGAATTCATCGAATGATTATGGGATTATGGCTAAAGCGAAATTAGCTTACAATAGCTTTAAATTATAGTATATTATGCACCTTGGGAGGTAAAGTAAAGGACAGGACATAGCACGAGTGAGTTGGTGGAACACTCGTGCTATGAGTTGTTCACTTTACCTTCCGAGGTGTATATACAATTTTTTTCAACATGCTAAAAGATATTCATAATAGTATGAACACTTTAAATTTCGATTTAAATTGTGATATTAATACTGAGGGGCGATTCAACCTATGCTACATATGTATGTATCACGGCGTTTAGTTGTGAGCAAGAGAATAAAAAGTGTGCGCGCGCATTACGTACGCGTGATACATACATATGTAGCATAGGTTGAATCGCCCCTCTGGAAGAAGTTCTTTGAAATTCACCTTGTCTATCAAATCTCTAAAAGACGACAATAACATTAGCAGAAAAAGAAGAATTCTAAGAAATAGAAGTTATTAGCGCCAGTAAGATATTTATTATTGCTCTTCCTACAGATAGACAGAAAAATCATAGCAATGTAAAACTTTTGTGATCAAAATTAAAAATTAATGATAGTTTAATTAGAAATTTTGCAACAATTACAAACGGCAAAAACTTGCAAACGTAATTAGTAAATTAACAAATAACAGAAGTTGTTGTCCATTAAAATCTCAAATATCCAACTACTCGAATTTGCGCAAGGTTAAGAAAGAGACAACGCCAGTCAACCTAAAGCCAACCCCAAGCCACTAACCATACACGCGTTAACAGTACATAACTATACACGTAATATACAGCACAGCAAGCTTAGCCAACGTATCTAGTATATGTATATCATGACTCTAGCAGTCAAGTGGACAGAAAAGGCAAGAGAATAAAGTGGCGCATATAGCGCGCTGCATGTAGGGACCCTCTTGGAAGGGACAACAAAATGTTGCCACCATACTGATCTAAACCGGAAAGGAACGGATAAAGTGCTTATAGAAAATATCACAGGTCGTCTTCGTGGGAAATATTTACTGTCTCTTTCCAACATATTGCTTTCTTATGTAGTTTCCGGTTTAGATCTCTTATTTGTAACAGCCAATAGAAAACGCAGAACGAGGTTTCCAGTCTTTTTCTAGAGGGTTTCTAGTCGCATGAGGAAGGGAGAGCATCCATCTTGAGATGCTCATTCCTTCTGTCGCTAGCCTGCAAGTCAGTCGAAGTACCTTACAATTTAATTGCGCAGCATACTGTACAATGCGAAGCCTTTTAACCCATACGTTGCTTTGCGTTCCCTTTTTTTGTGTGAAGGAGTGAGAATATTACGGGAGTGCTTAAAGCTTAAAAGCTTTATAACAATTCATATTTTTTTGGCTGTAACGATGAATATATCGTTACTTTTATTGCTTGTGCGCGTATGTATTAGTGACCACGTGCGCGGATTTAGATAGTGCCTTCGTTTTTCTTTCTAGCTCTCGTTCAAGCTAAATATTCGTGTAGCTTTCGGGTTTAACGTACCCTTACATGTTAATCAAGCGTATCGTTAGCTCTCTTTTCGCCACGTTGCTTTATACAGTCATCCCTCCGAATAAGCGCATCCGCAATAAGCGCATACCCCTATGTTTGCTCGTGAGCCATGCCCCCACTGCGACTACCAAGTCCGAGCTCACTAAACTTTTGCGGACTGCTTCTCAATAAGCGCAATCGCTCATAGAGAATTTAAAATTTTAATTTCAAATAAAATCTTAATATTTTTTATTATTAATAACGAAATTTTTTATTGAAGCATAAATTTGTATTAAAAATGTTTATAAATATATTTATAATAAATATTTATAGTTTTATTAATTCTAACGTTTATTTACTTTTATTAAATGTTTTCTGACAAAATATTGTAAGCTTTTGTTATTAGAAATTCATTTTGAAAATCATTCTAAAAATTGTTTCGAATTGCGTTATTTTTTGCTACAGGTTCTTCGACACTCACTTTCACGGAATCGCTTTCATTTTTTGCATCACTAGCACCTGCTTGAACAAAAGAATTTTCGCGTTTGATTTTTTTAATCGAGTCTGACATTTTTACCCACTCACCGAGTGTTTCTGTACTTATGACACGTGTCTGCTCTCAAACAGTAGCCGTTAAAACAATAAATGTACGGCAATTTAAGGGACTATCGCCAATACGCTTATTGAGAAGCACTAAACCTAAAATGTGCAAGAGAGACAGCAAGTCAGGAAAAAAGGATCTATGTATGCGAGGTGGGGGAACCCCGATTCGTGGAAAATCTCTTCCCCTTGGGGGCTTCTATGCGCTTATTCGGAGGGATGACTGTATAAATCCAATTGAGATACCTCACGGAGTCGTGTCCGTATCACGCAACTGGTGCCCTTTCTTGTGTATAGTTAGTGGTTGTATTTTGAATAAAACCTATAAGTTTTGTAAATTTTAGCTTATTTCTTCTCTTAGTTTGTGTGTAATTTATAGTGTAATTACTAAGTATATTTCTAGCTATACATTTAGCTACACTTGTGCGACCTGATCCTCACGGCCGTTACAACGTGGTACCGTCAAAAATTTAGGGATTGATAAACTGTGAAAAAAATAATACATTGTGAAAAAATATAAACTGTGAAAAAAATAGAACTGTACCAGTGCAACGACAATTTTTTTCTTCGCTTTGCATGTATAAGGCTTTGTCACGTGGTTGCCATCTTCTCAAATCACACACGAAGCGGGTTTTTGTTTTGCTGTCGCTTGGTATGGTAAAATTTTTATTCCCTTTCTTTGCAGCAAATTTTTTTTATCTATTAAAGAAGAATAAAATATTTTTTTACTAAAAATGTATTTGTTTTCTCTCTAAAATTTTTGCATAATTTTCAATTTGGTTTAAAAATATTTTTTTATATATGTACAAATTTTTCTCTTCTCTTCGCTTGTGGCGAATAAAAAATGTTTTTTTTTTGCATATGTATAGTTTGTGTGTGCAGCTTGAGTAAGAGAACAAATCGTCCTCATCGCCTTTAGACAAAGCTAAAAACATTAGTAAAATTTTCTTTTCTGACTTTAATATATTAATTTCAGCCTGAATATTATATAGTTTGTCTACATATTATATAGCTTCATATGATCTTAGCTTTGTCGCATGCATACTAGTACATCAGCACATTTAGCTATATCTGTATCGTCTCACAATACGTAGTCGTGCCGCACAGCCAGAAAACAAATCGTTCCTTCGACTGTGCTATGTAAAGCTGCTCTAGGTTTACTTTTTTGTGCTATCTACTTGACTTGTTTTCTATGATAATTATAAAAATTTCTTTTGTATAGCAAACAATTTAACTTGCTGTTTTTTAATATTCTTTTCACCTATAAAAATCATAGTCAAATTTTTTATTGTTATTGAGCCTAAACTTATTTACAAAACTAAGTAGTTTTTGTAAGTTTAGAACAGTCATCCCATGACTACGTAGTGTGTTCTTATATCATATTCTTGTATGTGTGCCTGTGTTAATCCAATTTTGTAAATATCCTTGCAGCTTACATCCTTCTAATACCTTACCAATTCAGCACTATTCCTTTAAGCGACTCCAACTCAAGCAAGCTCGTATTTTATTAAAATTTTCTAGTAACCCTCACCATCTGCGGTTCGCTCTCTCATAGCCACAGCAACGTGGTAACTGAACCGACTATAAATAAACCGCTGGCTTATATAGCTCATTGTAATAGGAAAATTTTTAGCTTGACTTTAACGCTTTTTTTGTCTCTTTTTTCTTTTTTCTTATGAATTAATAAAAATTTTTTGTATATATCTCGGCTTACACAACTATTTTTTCAACTGGTTATAGATAATTTGGAATAGGTTTGTTTTCTGTAGCTAATAATTTGTTTAACGTTGCAATTGACACATAGAAATTTGACTCTTAGAAATTCAGATAACTCGATTATTTATTTTTTTGGTTCAACTAATATTTAACAATCTCCTTTATCTAGTTGCAAGCCAGAGCTAAATAATAATTACAGAGAGAGTTATCTAACCCCCTGAGACAGGATCTCATTTTAGCGCAGATGATTAGTTAAATAAGGATAGATTAGCAATAGTTTTTTATATGACCTTTGTGTAGTATTACAAACTTTAAAGAGTATAGCTGGATAAGTACGTTAAAATGGCCTGTCCTTCGATTTTTTTAGAATTTGGCTCATTTATTTATCATGTCAAAAAACTCCGATCCTAAAAGTTACAGCTCACTAGACTCAAAATTGGCTTCCTAACCTGTAAAAATGTGATTTTCAGTTTTTTAAGCATATTTCTGCGAATTTTTAACGAATTTGGGTGATTCGAAATTAAGATTAAAGGAAATCATAATGCGCACATAAGCTTATTATTTTTAGAGGTTTTTAAAACCAAAACATAACTTAAAAATGGGTTTGAAAATTTCTAAGTTGCGTAGAAAAAAAACTATTGTTTGGATTTTTTTTGGTTCACCTCAAAGTCTTTTTTTTATTTGAATTCAGTACCATAAATTTTTTCAGATTTTTTAAAAGGGTGGAAAGTAGTTAAAATGATGAAAAACTCAAATTTCCACTCATTTTTGGGATTTTTAGAGTATCTAAACAATTTCGAAGTACAATTTATGATGAAAAATGAGTTCAGCGACCCAAAATACACTTTAATATGAGTTTTTGGTTACATTTTTCCACAATATATTGCTCAAGTGTCGAAAACTAACCTCAAAAAACGCGTTTTGATATTGCATACGACGTACAAACTCAAGTTATCTCGGTAATAATCCAAGGTGTTGACTTAATGTTTATTGGAAACATCATTTTTTCTTCAAAAATGCTATATTATTAATGACATAAAAACTCAAATTTTCCATATTTGACACAGTGCTTTTGATGTTAACCTAAACACTAACCTTTAAAATAAGTTATCGACCAACAAATTCGTTTAGATATAATGGTAAGTCACGTTTCTATTGAATAAGTGAGAGTATATGCGCGAAAAAAATTTAATAAAAAACGCTTTCAACTGCCTTGGCGCAGTGCTTTAGAGTTCTTTAAGTTCGAGTAATTAGACTTTATTTTTTAAAATGTAATTCTAATATAAAAAATGATTTACCAGTAATATTTCCTAATATTTTTATAAAGCTCATCTTAATAAAGTTTCATAATTGAATTTGGCATTAAAAAAAATAATAATATAATAAAAACAAAGCTTATTTGATAAATGAAATAGCAAATCAATAGATCATGCAAATTTTCATCAAGTACTTCACGTAAAATAAAAAGAAGGAAAAAAAAATCAAAATTATTTTAATTCTTAACTTATAAAAATTATTTTATGACAATTAATTGGTTTTTATAAAATATAAAATCATTTAAAAATTTCAAAAACACTTATGTCGATAAAGTTATTTTCTTGTTCTGAAAATAAAATAATGAGAATATTTAATTTTCAGTCGTATGCAGTAGGCTAGAACCACTAAACATATCGTCGGGTTGGCGGAAAAAGATCGTAATTCAGCCAAGCTCAAAAACATAACAACTTGGCTTCGGCAACTAAGAAGTTGTAATTAAACTTAGCGTATAAAAAAATTGTAACTCGGGTTTGGCCATAAAAACGTTATAACTTTTATGCTTAAACATAGATGTTACAACGTTTATTTATAATTACTACTTTTTTGAGCACTAAGTTGAATTAGAACCTTTTCGTGAACCAAACCAAGTTGTTACGTTTTTAAGAGTTGAGCTGAGTTATGATGTTTTTCCGCCAACCCGACGATATGTTTAGTGGTTCTAGCCTACTGCATATAACAAAGTTAAATATTCTCATTATTTTATTTTCAGAATAAAAAAATAACTATATCGACATAAGTGTTTTTGAAATTTTTAAATGATTTTATATTTTATAATAAACTAATTAATTGTCATAAAATAATTTTTATAAGTTAAGAATTAAAATAATTTTGATTTTTTTTTCCTTCTTTTTATTTTACGTGAAGTACTTGATGAAAATTTGCATGATCTATTGATTTGCTATTTCATTTATCAAATAAGCTTTGTTTTTATTATATTATTATTTTTTTTAATGCCAAATTCAATTATGAAACTTTATTAAGATGAGCTTTATAAAAATATTAGGAAATATTACTGGTAAATCATTTTTTATATTAGAATTACATTTTAAAAAATAAAGTCTAATTACTCGAACTTAAAGAACTCTAAAGCACTGCGCCAAGGCAGTTGAAAGCGTTTTTTATTAAATTTTTTTCGCGCATATACTCTCACTTATTCAATAGAAACGTGACTTACCATTATATCTAAACGAATTTGTTGGTCGATAACTTATTTTAAAGGTTAGTGTTTAGGTTAACATCAAAAGCACTGTGTCAAATATGGAAAATTTGAGTTTTTATGTCATTAATAATATAGCATTTTTGAAGAAAAAATGATGTTTCCAATAAACATTAAGTCAACACCTTGGATTATTACCGAGATAACTTGAGTTTGTACGTCGTATGCAATATCAAAACGCGTTTTTTGAGGTTAGTTTTCGACACTTGAGCAATATATTGTGGAAAATGTAACCAAAACTCATATTAAAGTGTATTTTGGGTCGCTGAACTCATTTTTCATCATAAATTGTACTTCGAAATTGTTTAGATACTCTAAAAATCCCAAAAATGAGTGGAAATTTGAGTTTTTCATCATTTTAACTACTTTCCACCCTTTTAAAAAATCTGAAAAAATTTATGGTACTGAATTCAAATAAAAAAAAGACTTTGAGGTGAACCAAAAAAAATCCAAACAATAGTTTTTTTTCTACGCAACTTAGAAATTTTCAAACCCATTTTTAAGTTATGTTTTGGTTTTAAAAACCTCTAAAAATAATAAGCTTATGTGCGCATTATGATTTCCTTTAATCTTAATTTCGAATCACCCAAATTCGTTAAAAATTCGCAGAAATATGCTTAAAAAACTGAAAATCACATTTTTACAGGTTAGGAAGCCAATTTTGAGTCTAGTGAGCTGTAACTTTTAGGATCGGAGTTTTTTGACATGATAAATAAATGAGCCAAATTCTAAAAAAATCGAAGGACAGGCCATTTTAACGTACTTATCCAGCTATACTCTTTTTATTATGGTTAATCGACAAGTGAATATGAAACGCCTTTTACTTCCGGATGACGTATGTCAGACTGATTTCTCACGGGTTGGGCGCGAATTAGCTAGAATAGTCAAAGAGATGTCAATAGACCAAATACTTGATTATGGTGATCATAGGATTAGCATGAAACGAACTATGGATGAAGTTTTAAACCGTATCCACCGGTACGAACTAAGAAAACATCCTGAGGAAAGAGCTGCTGCTTTGGTGCCAGAGTATGACGAGACGATGAAAGACTCACCGTCAGGATATCAGATTGTTTCCTCAAGCAACTCAACTACGTTTCAAGACAAGCAGCACGATCTTATTCAGATGGCAACAGACGTTTATGAAAACCGTCGATATTCCACCCATTTACCCACCAGTCAAAGAAATTCACCGATAATTACTACTCCTTGTACTACCGTCATCGTGATAACTACTCTCAGCACTACCACATCCCATTTCTCTCTAAGTATATTGAGCTTTCCTAAATCTATGATGTTAAGCAATACAATCCTCGCAAGTACTACTATGACATATCGCGGAGAACAGAAAAGAGCATATTAGGAACTTCATCCTAGCTATCAGCAGCGATCCCACAGAGACCGCTTACATAACCTTGCAGATCCACATTGGCTAGGCAAGAAAAGAGAGACCCGCAGAACACAAGATGAAGCAGACAGACCCCCTCCAGCTCCTGATGAATCCCTTTTCCCTATTACAGCTTACATTGGTGTGAATATTCCTAGATTAAATAGGACTCCTTTGATCTTTCCCCTTGATTTCGTTGATGATCTATAGCGTTTCCACCCTTGATTTCGACGATGATCTGCAGCATCTCCACCCGATACCAGTGTTGTTTTCAATAAACAGTGATCGCCCATTAGCTACCCTTTTAACTAATACATCCACCAAGAGCTGGCATGTACAGAAGGTAAATCAATAACCCCAACCAAAAGTGGAAGTTCAAACCCAGAAGGCACATCGAGCAAATAGAGCAAAAACACGGAATGTGCGCAGATTTAGTTCTAACAATCGTGAGTCCCAAGAATCAAGCCACACTCTTCGTGGAATGCCCCTAAATCAGACTTTATCATCTATTATAAGAAATTTTTGGCGTAAGAAAAAAGAGCCATATTTTAGATGTGGTAAATTAGGACATTAGTTGCATAAATGTTCTCAGCCTACAGTGTGTTACGGCTGTGGACAAACCAACGTCTCAATAAAGGACTACAATCGATGTCAACACTCGGTAAACAAGCATAAGGAGAGCGAACTTGCAAAGAGCAGCTTTATAAGGAATAGTTATAACCCACAAAACATGTCCACCAACCTACAGTCATCGACAATTCAACCTCTCGAGTCCCTTAAGATTACCCCACCAGATAATATGTCCCTAACACCTTCCTTTATTCCTAATAAAACGAGTCCCACTAAATCTTAATTACTTCAAGCTGTCTGTAGCTATAATAGTGCAAACGAATAGATTTATATAAACTTATTTAAGGTTTAATAGGATAGTGTCCATACGAATAGAAATTTTGTTTTGATAACTATTCACGTATTGATATTCATTAAACTATTATTTTTATACGCGACTGCTACTTTCTTATTCAATATTTTTTTTCGAGCATTTATTTAAATATTAAATAAATGCTCATGTTCAATAAAATTATATTTTTTCATTCAACTCAATTTCCTAAAATCGGCCACGTAAGGTGATTTCAGAAAATATGTCAAAGAATGTTTAAGATATCTGAAAATCATGATCAAAATGAATTTTAGGTAGCAACATATTTTAATTTAAACTTCCTCTTTTTTTGCAAATCGTGTCATAAGAAAAACTACTTTGCACACGCATAATTCAAATTATCTGCTTTCACTCTTTACCATGTTACGATCGAAAATATATATGATTGAAATCTTTTTATTCTATTTTTTATGAAAAATTTCTTGAAGATCAATTTTATCTTAATATTTTAAATCGTGATTCGGCTTTGTTTTTGAGTTACATGAGAAAATTGAAAGCTATGCTAATTTCAGTTAAGGAGGCTCATGCGCGCAGGAGTGTATCTAGTCAGAAAGAAATAAGAGTGCAAAAAGAAATAAAATATTATATTTTTATTAAACATAATTTTTATAAAAAGTTTTATAGTTTGTTATTTTTCCCAGCAGAGCCCATGTTAAATTTTCAAATTTCTAAAATTTCTTTCTCTTTCATTTGATTCATAGATGGATAGATATTTGTTTATTTTATAACAGGAGTACAAAAAGGTGTGCGATACATTAATTAATAAATAATTATTGTTACAAGAATAATTCTTCTTCTGACAAAGTACGTTCTCTCATCTCTACATATGCTCTGTTTTTAATTCCATCTGGTCCAACCTACCATAGTCTTACTACTGAATATTCTACCCACACGTGGATCGATTTGTTTATTATCAATGATATGAGTTCACTTCTGTCTTATAATAAATCTTCTGCTCCATTTATTGCTGGCCATACTTTCATAAAAATTGTTTACAAATCTTGGAAATCTCTTTCTTTCTCGCATGAGAGCTCTTTCTTTTCTGAATCAAACACTGACTTTATTAATGTTGCTGTAAATAGTTTATCTTCGATGGTTGTGTCGTCTTTCAATCGTATTGCCTCTCTTAAATGTTATTATTTCTATGTAAGGAGGAAGCCCTGGGTGACTTCAAACATCCGTGCTTTAATGCATGAACGTGACAAGGCGTGCGGTTTGTTCTGGTTTAATTGCCAGCATTGCTCACTACAGAAAATTAAGAAGTGATGTTTCTAACTCGCTGGACTCAGAAAAAAATTAGTTTATCTCCAAGCGTTGAGAAAACTTAAGCAGCTTCTTGAATAAATAGTCCATTTTTCGCAAGATTAGCTTATCAAGTAAAGTACTGCCATCATCACTTCAGTATTTTTCACCTTGCGCCTTGTTGTCTTACTGTACATCTATTTCGTCTTCTGTACCTGCTTTGTCAGACGACCCTATTTTTAACTTCATTGATACGAACACATTAACTGTGAAATCTCTTATTCAGTCATCATTCTCTAAATCTATTTGACCTGATAATCTTTTGACTTATATATGAAAGCTTGCTAGCGACGCTGTGCTGCCTCATCTAACAAATATGGTCAACCTCTCTTTATCTTCAGACATTTTCTCTTCTTCATGGAAAAAAGCTTATTAACTTTCATTGGCAAAAACGAATAAGTAAGAGTCATTATCCCAAACACATCCTATCGCAAAACCATGCAAGATATCTAAGATCATGGAAGGAGTAGTGCCCTCTTAACTATATTTACATATCGAATCAAATTACTTGATCCTCTGCAAACAGGTTTTCGTAAAGCGAATAGTACACAAACTGCTCTTCTTAAACTTCTTGAAGATGAACACTTTGCTATTTACAAGAGGATGGTGACTGTACTGCTTTTATTTGATTTCTCAAAGGCATTTGATGCAGTGCCTTACTCTCAGCTTCTCTTTAAGCTTCGAGTGCTTAACTGCTCTGATTTAGTCACATGGTGGTTTGCATCATATTCAAATGACAGATTCTATTTAATTCCTGATCTGGAAGACTGTGTGGGTGACTGGATCTCTTGTACTACTGATGTGCCACAATTACTTACTCTTGGTTTTTACAAGAGCTTAACATGTCCTGTTTGCTGATGATCTGCAGCTGTATCATTCTTTTTTTCCAGTGAATCTGGCTTAACCCTTACAGTCACAGGAGCCGATATATCGGCTACCTAATTTTCTTTTTTTTTACCTCAATATTTTTGCAATATCATGCTTGATTCTTGAATTTTTTGTATTTTTAGATACACATAGCCTTACTATTTAGAATGCTGATGATATTTTATAAATTTATAACTATTAATTATTATTATAAACAAATACATACGAAAAAAAGTGAATTGAATTGCATGACTGAAAGGGTTAAGAGATTGATTTTATAAATCAAGAGGTCACTGCAGTCGTTGGTTAGGCAAGAAAAATGACCTCACATTAAATCTAAACCAAATACAAGCCATCTTTCTTGGAAGCGAACAGTACATAGCTAGGATCGACTCTTCAACACGTTCTAAAATCTTTGTGAACAGCATTCCAATACCATATATGGATTGAGTCAGAAATTTGAGAGTATAGATAAGTAGTTCGTTGAACTGGAACGAACAGGTTTGTTCTGCTGTTGGTCGTGTCTTTGGTACTTTCCAGTCTATTGAATTTCATAGACATGCTTTGTCTAGAGGTGTTGAAAAGAAACTGATTGAGGCCTTGATCTTCCGAAATTTTGATTATTGTTCTGTGATTTACGATGATCTTCCTTAAACTCTTAACCTGAAACTTCATCGTGCTCTAAACGCATGTGCCAGGTTTGTGTTTGGCAACATTAGTAGATAGGATAGGGCTACCTGCTATGGTTAGGAACTGGGTTAATTATCTGTTTCTAATAAACATTTATACTTCAAAGCTACTCTGGCTTTTTTATTACTGTTACACTTTGACCCGCCTTACGTAGCTACTAGATTTATTCGTGCGAATATTGACGCAGCTGTAAGGTCGTCTTCTCATTTGCCTCAGCGGCTACTTATTTGCCCTATCTTGCGCACTGCTGCGCTCTTTAACTCTTTTACTTGTAGAGCATTAGAATTCATGAACAACAATACTGACATTTTCTCTGAGTTTCATCCAGGGCTTATTTATCCTGTTAAATCCTGGTTATTTGAAAAATTTCTCATTGACGAGAGTGCAGAATGGCATCGTATGTTGAGTGCTTGAGAAGAATGTATTGTTTCATTTAATGCACTGCGTACTATTATCATCATTATTACCAGACCTTTAGCGGTTTAGTGTCTTACCAGGAGAAGTTATGACCTCCGGGTTATAGATCTTGATGAAACTTTGGGATATATTTTTACCTACCAAAATATGAGTGAAGCCAGAGTGGTATGGTCTGACGCTTGCCAAAACTGAAGTTGTAGACAATTCTAGTCTTATTTTAAGAAAAATGTAAAAAAATAGAGCTCCTAATTAAAGTGTGAATAATTCAGTCTAGGAAGTGTTTATGATGGTGACTTTTACTTATTCATTTTGGCCAATCAAAATAAAAAAGCTTTTTTCGATGAAGACGGAAAAATACCTGAAGATAAAGAGAGGTTGACCATATTCGTCAAATGAGGCAGAACAGCGTCGCTGACACGCTTCAACATATCAGTCGAAAGGTCATCAAGTCCAATAGATACAGAGGATGATGACTGAATCAGAGATTTTACAGTGAGTGTATCCGTATCAATGAAGCTGAAAACTGAAATGTCTTCTGAATTCTAAAATACGATGATTTTTGGTACTTCTTGCTGCTCAAATTTAAACCAGCATATCTCTGGTGGTAGTCTAATTACCATTTCTCAATTCTGAGAATGACCGATTGAAGCTTGCCTCCTCTACTTTTATTACAGTTAATTTTCAAAAGACATTCCTAGACGGAATTGTTCACTCTTCAATTGAGAGCTCTATTTTTACATTTTTCTTAAAATAAGACTAGAAACGTCTATAATATCAGTTTTTCCAAGTATTAGACCTACCACTCTGGTTTTACTCATATTTTTGTACGTAAAAACATACCCCAAAGTTTCATCAAGATCTGTGACCCGAAGGTCATTACCTCTCCTGATTAATGCTGCAAGTACAACTGATGATTCACCAATAGCGTCATATTTGCTAATATTCTTCTATTTTCATTTTTACTTTTTTTCCATTTTTAATTTAATTTACCTTAATAAAATAACTTTTAATTTTTAATTTTCAATATAAATTTAGTTTGTTGAATTCTTAATAGTATATAAATGTCATCATTTTTCATTCAGTTATCTTATCTAGCTTTAAATTCTTATATTCTACTTACCACTACAAATATCATAATTTTGTTGTAAATTTTATCTACCAATTATATTCACTTCAATTTTCAAATATATTTAAATATTGCTTTACCTCTATATGTCTTATGGATCACACGGGGTGAAACCCCATGAACCTAAAATAAACGTATCATTCAATTGATTTATCTCTCTGTTTTTCTGTCTCCCGCAGATAAACTCAATCGTCAGCAGGGTTCATAGAGTCCTCCATTCTCTCAAGTTATACAGACATGCGCTTTCCAGACAACTTAGACAGGGGCTTGTTGAGTCACTAATTTTTCCACACTTTGACTATGCATGCGTAGACTATAATGATCTGTTTAATCATCAGAAATTGAAGCTCCATAGAGCTCTTAACGCTAGAGTGGAGTTTGTCTGTGGTGATATACTGTTTCGGTAGCGTGTCACTCCTCAAAGACTTGATCTGGGGTGGCTTTTGGTTAAAAGACACAGAAAATATTTTTTTATCACGCTGGCCTACTCTGTGATATCAAATCAGATTTCTAAGTTTCTGGTCAGTCGTTTTGTCAAGGTTGATCTTGAAAATCAGGTTCGCTCATCTTCTCGTAGACTGCCTAGACTCCTAAGGTGTCCTCCAGTGCACACAAGTTCGCTTCAGAACTTTTTTGTATAATTATCTACGGATTTTAATAACGAGCTTAGCTCGAGCTCTGAGGTTTCCTTGTTGTTTGAAATTGGTTCAGTAAACTATGTTAGAAAGCGCACATTCTACTGGCTCATTGATGATGATCGTACGAGTTGGCTGGCTGTGTCAGCAGCTCTGAGATAAGCCCTGGTTATCTCCGACCATCAGATCACACACCTAAATCTTATAATTTAGTCTACATCAACGTTACTTTTTTAATTAAAATAGTGTGTATGTGTTTGTATGTGTTTGTACGTGTTTTTACGTGTTTGTACGTGTTTGTACGTGTTTATACGTGTTTGTACGTGAATGTACGTGTTCGTACGTGTTCGTACGTGTTTGTGCGTTAATGTACGTATTTGTACGTGTATGTACGTGTTTTTGCGTGTTTGTACGTCTTTGTACGTGTATTTACGTGTTTGTACGTCTTTGTATGTGTTTGTACGTGTATGTACGTGTTTGTACGTGTTTTTACGTGTTTGTACTTGTGTGTACGTGTATGTACGTGTATGTACGTGTTTGTACGTTAATGTATGTGTTTCTGCGTTTATGCATGTGTGTGCACGTGTTTGTACATATTTATACGTTCATGTACGTGTTTGTGCGAGTATATATGTGTGCACGTGTTTGTACGTTAATGAACGTGTTTGTACGTTTATGTCCATGTTTGTCCGTATTTGTACGTTAATGTATGTGTAATACATAACATTTTTTTAGCTAGAAATGTAGCTAAAAATCTAGCTATCTTTCTCATATAGATATACAGCAAAAAAAACACATGAATATAGCTATAATACACATCAACATAGCTGTATTTTCTTTACCTATATTTTTAGCTATATATGTAAATGTTATTTTTTGACCGGGAGGATATTTTAAAACTATTACAGAACAATTTTAAAATAATAACTGTCACCATTGTAAAATTTTGAAATATTTAATCATTTTAATAACACTAATGAATTTTTATTAGTTCACATCCTTACTGAAAAAAATGACATGAGATCTTACACGAGATCTCACATGAGCTCTCACACGAGATCTCATGTGCAAAATAATTTTATTTTCTCCTACACTTATAACTGTAATCAATGTCAACGACATCCAATCTGAAATTTGGTCTATAATTCAACTAATTTTTATATATTTCAACATAACAATTGAATGATTCTACTCTACATCTACAAAACAATCGTTATCTAAAGCATGCTATTATAAATTATGGTTTTAAGCTATATTCGAGCATAATTATACTTATCGATTAAATAATAATAATAAAAACAAACAAATTTTTCACGAAGATTGGGACGATATTAACAAGTAATAGTTAAGCAACTAGTCACTACAATTATGCATATCGCCTTTTACACTCGAAAAGGCCATCACTTTTCAGTGAGGTCTGAATCGATACCGTTCGTATTCAAAAGTTTGTACAGAATTTGTGTATTTACAAGTTAAGTTACTTATTTCATATCACAGACGGAATCCTGTATACGAGGCTCGGGGTCAGTCCACTAATTAATGACAGTTTTTCTAATCAATAGGTAGTGTCGTCCTATGATGCACGCTGCATCTGGTTTATATTTACGGCACGACACGTCTTACCAATTGTTAAACAATTTGCATGTCACCGTAAAAACAGTTGCAGCTTTATTTATGTCTTGGAACATTATGACAAACTACCTTCAATGAACTGACAGTGACTTAGTACTTAATATCTTTTTTTCATCATATTGATAAATTATTTTTACATATTATTTACAATTGCGTCATATAGATTTAAATAATATAGATTTTTATAACTCAAAAATTATTGATTTTACATCTATTTTAGAGTATTATCGCAATCTTATTGCTTGTTTTCCTAATTCAGTCGTGAATCTAACGTTATTTGAAAATTTTTAAAATTGTGATTGAATACAATTTCAAACCATGATATATAATTATATTCATACAGACTATTCACATATTTTTTATAATAAGAATTATATTCGTATGCAATATAAAGTCTAAACGTTAAAAGTAAGGTAATACACATATTTTATTATTGTACTATTCGGTATGTTAAAGGTCAGTTTTAGACGAGGTTTTAGACATTTTTTACTAATCGAAAGTAATAAAAGAAGAAATTTCGTTTATTTTTAATTAAAATATATATCAGAATTGCTTTCCCTTATAAATATCTATTCATTTTAATAAATGAGAAACGAAAGCGAGTAAATTTGTTACAATTCAAAGAACAAGCCAAAAAAATATATAAAAACTAAATATCTTTTTTAGCTATTTTCGATCGGTAAAGTTAGTCAAAAGCTGATCCTTGAGTGGGAAGTGACGCTATGAAATATAATGCAAATTAAATAAAGTAGCTAAAATAAGAACTACTGATCCCGGGCAAGATGCATGGGGTCTTATGGCTCCACTAAATTTATCGATTATGATAATGTTCTAGTGTTCGAAGACGTATTCATAATATAAGTGTAATCAAATACATTAAGGGCATGATGAAGCTTCCTCTTTTGATATTATTTCTGATTCAAGTTTTTGAGTAAATAGAGAATTTTATCAAGTTTTTTCACTTCCAGAATAAAAGTTTCAACTTTAGTGCAGACAACTAAAGAAATCTACCGAAATTTTATACTTAAAAAGTTATTTACAAGTTTTCAATTAATAGTATTTCGAGGTTATGTTTGTCAACTTTGATATCTAATTTGCGATCTACACAGTGGAAAAAAAAATGTAATTTCAACACACATAAATGTTACAGATGAAACAAATTTTTTTGTATTAAAATTTACAATTTTTTTGTGTAATTTTTTAAGTTAAAATTTTAACATAAAAATTCTTGAATAATACAAAATTTTGAATAATAAAATTTGTGAATTTCACAAATTTATTTTTGTCAAAATATATTGATTGAAATGATTAAATAGTAAATAATTACTATCTTGTAATTCTTTCTGTTAATATATTTAAAAAAAGAGAGGGATAAAGAAATATAAAAAAAGAATAAAATGATGGATTTCGGAGTGGATCAATAAAATCATACTAAACAAAACTCATTTGACAATATTACATTGTTGTTAAAGACGAACGTAAACGAATGATTACGAAAAGAGCCGATCATTTTTTAATATGAATATATCATTTATAAGTATAGAAATAGAGCCGGTTAGTGGCTCAGTCGGTAGAGCGTTACAAACTCCGTGTGTTGATTCTACAAAAATTTTTGTGTTGATTTTAGAAGTATAGGGAAATTTTTAAATTACAAAAAATTTTATGTTGATTTTACGAACATGTTTGTAAAATTTTAACACAATTTGTGTAGAAACAAAAATTTAACGAATTACCCAAAATTTGTTACTGTTTAAGTTCATAAAAAAAAATAATAGCTCCAAGGGATTTTTTATTTCAACTAAAATGATTGCACTAATATAGCTAATATCAATATTAGCCAAAATTTAAAGAACAAGATGAAAAAAATTAAAAAGTAATAAATATATTTTTCAAATTTTTTAAATTTAATAAAATATATGAGGGATCCCATGTGAGATCACATATGAGATCGCACGCACGAGATTGCATATGAGATGTCACATGAAATCGCCTATGAGATCGCATATGAAATTGAATGTATATTCGGTAAATTTTAAAAATAAAATAAATATATGTGCGATCTGACATGAGATCTCACATATATTTATTTTATTTTCAAAGTTTAACGAATATGTATGAGATTTCGTTGGCGATTTCATATGAGATCTCACATGAGAGGTCATACAATATTTTCAGTAGGGATGATTTTTCTTGGCTTGTTTTTTAAATTGAAACATATTTACACTCTTCCGCTTCTCATTTATTTAAAATAAGTTCATACCTTTAAGTAGAATCGGTAGTAGCGCAGAGGCTAAGGCTCTTAGTTCATGCTGTAGTAGACCAAAGTTTAATCCCCGGGAAAATTTTGGAAAAATTTTTCGAAATTTTTCTGTGTGAAATAGAACTAGGAAACCAGGAAAAACCAATTGAAAATCCCCTCTGGTCAATATTTGGTACAAAGAAATAAATGAATTCAAAATATTTTTTAGATGCATAAAAATATTTTATTGAAGGAATAGTATATTATGCGTCAAGGCCGCAAAACGTATCATTCTTAGCGAAGCCGCTCCAGCTGCACAAGCAAGAATGATACGTTTGTGGCCATGACTGCATATACTATTTTTTTCCCGAAGGCCTTTAAGCGTAAGCTGGGGCGAAGCCCCCATCTATAAAAAAATAATTGATAATTCTCAAAATATAAAAAAATTTAATAAAACAATTCAGTTATAAACAATATATAACTAATAATTCTCCAAATACAATAAAAAAATACAATAAAAAAAATTCGATTATAAAAACCACTAATAATTGTTAAAATATAATATTAAAATTGAACAAAAATACAATAAAATATAAAGTAAAGCTAAACTATAAAAATTATACTTAAAAAATATTATTTAAAAAAAAAAAGTTTTAAAAGAAATTCGATTATAAAAACAACTGATAATTGTTAAAATATAACATTAAATTTAAACAATAATACAACAAAATATAAAACAAAGCTAAACTTTAAAAATTATATTAAAAAATATTATTTAAAAAGAAAATGAAAGTTTTAATACGCGAAACTTGTAACTATGTCTTTTTCTCGCTCTCTCCTTTACTTTTATAATATACATATATCGAGTCTACGTTATTCGTTAACGCATACCCAGTATAGTATATGTAAGAAAAAGATAGCAATATTAAGGAAAGTGAGCACTTCATTTAGTTCAATTTCAAGAATGAGCGACGTCGAGAACGTTTTTCTGCAAACTTTTATTTTGTGCTACGTATACAGGACACAAAAATTCATTTCGCGGCCTGAGGACAAAAAAAAATTTATTTTAATTATTAAGCTAAAATTTTAGAGGCCAACGCTCAATATTTCCTTAGTTACAGGCCATCGAATAAAATTACTAAAAAAGTCACTAGATTTTCAAACGCTTACAGTATTTCATTATTGTTAGCTAGAAGCTTATAACTTTTTTTAAATAAAAGCTCAGCTTAAATCCTTTCGAAATAACACCTATAGCATCTCAAAATATTATTTTTTCCCAAAATTAGAGCGTAATAAAGATTGGACCTGAATTTTTTGTTTAAGACATTAATTAATAATAAAAGCTAACATTGGGTTCAATCTTTATTACGCTATAGCTTTGGAAAAAAATAATATTTCGATATGCTATAACTACTATTTCGAAAGGATTTTAGCTCAACTTTTATTTAAAAAAAGATGTAAGCTTCTAGCTAATAATGCTAAAGAATTATAGGCGTTTGAAAATCTAGTAACTTTTTTAGTGATTTTCATTAATGGCCTGTAACTAGGGAAATATTGAGCGTTGGCCTCTGAAATTTTGGCTTTCTTCATATTTCTGCATCCAAAAAATATTCCTAAAATTTGAACAAAAACGGTGACCCGAAGGTGAAACACTCTCCTTGTTAGATAAAATGATATTTAATTAAAAGCTAATTCTTTTTTTTTGTAACAGGCACAAAATAACGGTAACAGTATATATATATATATTATATATATATATATATATATATATATATATATATATATATATATATATATATATATATATATGATGTATTTGAAAAGTACAAAAAAAATATACTCTCAGGTCTTTTGTGCCAGACGATTGTGAGAACTTTGATAATAACGGATTTTACTTCGTTAAATATCACCACTGTCAACTTCACTGTAATCCTTCGAGTCACAAAGGTGAATATTCGAGAGCCAACATTTTATTTCTGGCAGGTAAGATAAAAATATTTAATCCTTTACTATGAATTTTATAAATTGAAATTATTTTCATTATTTAAATATGATTGAGAGTATTATTTCTAAATAAATTAAAAGTATTATTTTCATTGTTAAAATATGTTAAAATAAATTGCTCCGTTTTCAATAAAATTTATTATAATTGAAAATAGACTAAAAATAAATAAGAAAAAAATTTTTTTAAATCAACTTATTATTTCTTAATGAAGATAATAATATTTGTAATTTAATCTATTCTGAATATATATTCCAACCATATAAATTTTTATTATCATAGATGATCTTAGGCTCCTATTCATAGACCTAACTCAAGTAGCGGTTGTTACTTGAACCTAATTCTGTCTTCGTCTCTCCATGATAATAATAAAAGACAGATAATACAACCGTTACTTCATCTAATAGCTACACTGGAAAAAAAATTTATTAGTAATGAAAAGAATTTTATTGTATCGAATATATTCTTTCGGGCAATCAGTGAAATATTTTTCGTATCAATATCATTTATTCCGTCAGTAAAAATAAAAATTTTTAAATATCAATAGAATATATCTCAACATACATTAGATATTTCTTGAACTTAAGAAAATGTCATACCGGAGATTATTAATTTTATTTAAAATTTATATCTCGTTATGTCAAAATAAAAATTAAATTAAATAATTGAAATAAAATTTTTTTTCTTCAATAAAAAATTTTTATGTATATAAAAAATATTGCGTATTAATTAATTTCTGCGTACTGTAACGTCCAGCTTTCACTGAACGAAACTATTTTAATTGCGCTCACTTTTTTCCTGAGCTTTCGCTCACGAGCAGGGATTGAGCTTTTGATAAAGAGTTAAATATTTTTAATTGGATATTGGAATACATAAAAAAAGGAAAAAAAAACGCTGCCAAGTGCTTTGGCGCAATGCTTTCTCATAGAGCGCATTGAGTTAGAGTATTTTGATTTTATTTTCTTAAATACGATTTTAATATAAATGTCCCTATCCTCTGTATTGAAGGCTGTCTTAATACCTACGAAAACTATATGAATTTTACTCTTTCTTACTTATGCTATTGGCATAATGTGATTTTATGATGCTCTAAAATTAAAAATGCGCTTATAAACTTACTTTTCCCAAGCTTGTCTTCTTAACACTATAAACAATAACTTGCATACAAATTTTGGAATATTTTCATCGAATAGTTTACAAAAAATACCAAATAATTGAAAAATAAACATTGTTTTAAAATTTTCAAAACGCTTTAACGTTACAACTACGCTAAGAAAACCAGTTTTCAAAAGTTCATTTTATTTAGGCAATCGTAAATAATTTCTATACATAATTTTAAGCTACTTCATCGAGTAGTTTACGTAAAATACCAAAAAATAAGTGAAATTCTATTAAAAAATTACAAAATGCTCTAAAATTAAAACTGCTCTAAGAAAATAAGTTTTTCCAAGCTTGCTTTAATTAGGCAATAACAAATAATTTGTATGAAAATTTTTGAGCAAATCTATCGAATGGCTTTTGTGTAATAGAAAAAAAATGGAATATGAACATTTTTTCCAAAATTTTCAAAATGCTCTAAAATTAAAACTGCGCTAAGAAAATGAGTTTTCCAAAGCTTGATTTATTCAGATGATAGTGAATAATTTGCATGAAAATTATTGAGCAAGTTTATCAAGTGATTTTTGTGCAATTAAAAAGAAATTAAAAATAAAAAATTTTTTCAAAATTTTCAAAATGCTCTAAAATTAAATGTGCGCTAAGAAAATTGAAGAAAATTAGTTTTCAAAAGTTCATTTTATTTTGACAATCATAAATGATTCCCATACATAATTTGAAGCTCCTTCATCGAGTAGTTTACGTAAAATATAAAAAAAATTAGAAAAATTTTATTCAAAATTTTTAAAATGCTCTAAAATTAAAACTGTACTAAGAAAATAAGTTTTTCAAAGCTTGTTTTATTGAGACCATTGCAAATGATTTCCATAAAAATTTTCGAGCAAATCTGTCGAATGGTTTTTGTGTAATAGAAATAAAATGAAAAATAGAGATTTTTTCCAAAATTTTCAAAATGCTCTTAAATTAAAACTACGCTAAGAAAATAAGTGTTCCAAAGCTTGTTTTCTTAAGACAATAGCGAATAACTTGCATACAAATTTAGAAGCAAATCTATCGAATGGTTGTCGTAAAATAAAAAATAAATTAAAAAAAAAAATTTTTTTTCAAAATTTTCAAAATGCTCTAAAATTAAAAGTGCGCTAAGAAAATCAGTTGGTAAAAGTTTTTCTTCTTTTGGCAGTCGCAAATAATGTTCATACAAATTTTCAAGAAAATTCTTCAAGTAGTTTACGTAAAATATCAAAAAATGAAAAATTAAAATTTTTTTAAAATTCTTAAAATGGCTCTAAAAAAAACTGAGCTAAGAAGATCAATTTTCAATAGCTTCCCCCCCAGTTAGACAAAAAAATAAATTGCATGCAAAATTTGAAGTTAATCCATCGAGTAGTTCTCGAGATCTTATTGGCGTACTGAATTCATATACACACACAGACAGACATTTTCTGAAAACCACTTTTTTCGACTCCCTGAGTCTAAATATGTACAAATTAATGAAAAAATAGAGAAAAATTTTTTTACTGGTACAATGCTTTCTCTATGAGAAAGCAATAAAAATGAATACAGAAATGAGAACAATTGAGGTAAGTGTTAGGAAAAGAATTAACGCGATTTACTATATCCCAATTTAATATCTTTAAAAGAAATTATTAAAAATTATTAGATTAAATAATTCCTGCCTAACTCTTTTAATAGTTAGAAGGCTCCGTAAGGCCTTTGCGCCGACCGGATTTCTTCTAGCTTGGTTTTGCTTAGAGCTTCGTGCCTCAGCGTTCCTGAACGCTTTACACTCTACTCTAAGACGGGGGGACGTATCTCTAATAGATATGTCTCCCTAATATAGGAGGCTCCGTAAGGCCTTTGCGCTGACCAGATTTCTCCTATAGTGTTAAGTCCGATAAGGACTCCTTATAGGTCTCGTGGCAATCGTTCACGGTCAAAAGACGGCGTGACCCGTATTGCCCTAAACCTTTCGTAGCAATAATAATAAAAAGTAATTTATACGTATATTCACACAATGCGTATAAGCATGTACGTATGTATAATTGTGGACGCCAGAGAGATAGTTAAACCGAAGGTTCTGTATCTCAAAGAGTCCTGAATACTCGAGCAAGTATCATCAGTCAAAGGACTGTGTTGGCCTATGCTCTTTATATTTTAAGGCGTCAGAGAGAGTGAGCAACTTGCGTTTTCACTCCCTTAGAACCTTTTTTATACATACGTATGCACACACGTCAATGCGTGTCTATGTGCGTACTTAAATAAAGTATTTAATAATACTCACTGTTGCTAGATTTGTATAGTTTAATTTGATAACTTTTGTAAATTACAAATTAAAAACTCTTTAAAAGAAAACTAAGTGTTTTTTTGAAATTGAAACTTAGAAAATTTTTAGTGTTTAATTATGATTGAAAAAATTTGAATTTAGAAAATATTTTGAAAATGGAACTTAAAAAAAATTTTAGTTTAGAGAAACTGTTTTAAAATTTTTCTATCTTTTAATTTTAAAATGGAAAAAGAAATAGAAAATAATTTTTGAATTTTTTGAAAAAAAGAAATACAAAAAGATTTTGAAGATTTGGAAATAGAAATCTCTACTAAGGGAGACAGTGATCAAATGATCAGAGATTTAGAAGAAATAGAAAACCAGTAACGGTCCGTAGCCCTTCTATATTAGAAAGACCGTGGTCAAGTGACAATTTCACTGACTAGGAGAGTATCAGACCTCCGGATCACGGATTTTGCTCAAACTTTGAGATAAGTTTTCAGATGTCAAAATATGAAAGGAAACAAAATTTTAGACCCCAACGCTCAATATTTCCCTAGTTACAGGCAATTAAAGAAAATCACTAAAAAAGTTACTAGATTTTCAAACGCTTACAGTTCCTTAGCATTGATAGCTAGGAGCTTGAAACTTTTTTAAATGAAAGCTGAGCTCAAATCCTTTCGAAATAGTAGTTATAGCATGTCAAAATATTATTTTTTCCCAAAGTTATAGCGTGATAAACATTGGACCTGATTTTTCTTTTTAAAACATTAATTAATAACAAAAGCTGAAATTGGGTCTAATGTTTATTACGCTATAACTTTGGGAAAAAATAATATTTTGACATGCTATAACTACTATTTCGAAAGGATTTGAGCTCAGCTTTCATTTAAAAAAAGTTTTAAGCTCCTAGCTATCAATGCTAAGGAACTATATGCGTTTGAAAATCTAGTAACTTTTTTAGTGATTTTCTTTAATTGCCTGTAACTAGGGAAATATTGAGCGTTGGGGTCTAAAATTTTGTTTCCTTTTATATTTTGACATCTGAAAACTTATCCCAACGTTTAAGCAAAATCCGTGATCCGGAGGTCTGATACTCTCCTAGTGAGTTTTCCAGTCCTTATATACTCCGCTTGGAGTGTTCATGTACATAGAAAAGCATGTGTATTAGTGGGTGTAGTCCCCAAATCTATATGCTTTCCTATGCATCACCCCTACTTTCCTTAGTTTCCTTTTAAAGTTATTAGTAAGAAAGAGAAAGAAGATAGAAGCAAGAGTATGCATAAGACGGAGAAAAAAAATTTCTATCCTTCTACTTGCTTGAATCTTTTTCCTCTATCTTTTACAGATATGATATTGAATACAAAATTTCTTAAAACTATGAAAAATATAAAAATATAAAAAGTTATACATAAAGCTTAAAATTAAAATTAAGAATACATAATAATTTTAATAATTATTTTAATAGGCTAAAGAAAAAAAAGAACATATAAAAGCATAGAAAAGATTACATTAATTATAATTTTTATTTACTATTCCTTAACTTAACTAATTTAGAAACTATGATAAAATATAGCTAAGTGTCTTCCCTACTGAAAAATATAAATGAGATCTCATATGAGATTCATGTCGGTTGGTGGTGGGTTGGAAGTGGTGGTGGGTCTGTTGGTGGTTTTCTATTTCATTACGAGAATAAAATGAGATCTCATATGAGATCTCATATATATTTCTTTGTAGGGTTGAAAATAGAAAATATATATGAGATCTCATACGGGATCTCATATGAGATCTGATATGAGATCGCATATGAGATCGCATGTGAGATCTCATTTGAGATCGCATGTGAGATCTCATATGAGATCTCATATATATTTTTTAGTAGGGTTGAAAATGTAAAATATAAATGAGATCTCATATGAGATCTCATATGATATCTTATATGAGTTCTCGTGCCAAAATCTCATATGAGATCCCATGTGAGATCTCATATGAGATCTCATATATATTTTTCAGTAGGGTTATCTCTAAAATTATTTAAAATATATGATATTTCAAAAAAAACTACTGAACAAACAACATATTTATTTAATTTATTATTTAATATAATAATTATAACTAGCTAAAACTATATAATTGTATAGATTATTGTAAACGAAATAATGAAATACCCAAATTCGTTTATTATAAAGAATTAAACTTATAGACTATTATAATATAATAATAAAGAAAAATACTAAAAAGAACACATTAAAAATATTCACTAGTGTATAGATGTATATGTATAGAAAAAGAACTTAAATTACTTATAATAATCGTTTAAAAATATTAATTTTATAACTAAATAATTACTCACTTAACTAACGAATATTTGGTTATGCTAGAAAATGAAAAAGGTTTTAAAGATAGAAAAGGTAATTAAACTTAATTGGAATCAATCAATAATTGTTTATAATTATTAAAAAATATTTTAAACTATAAAAAATTGAATTTTAATCAAAATTTTCATATCTGTATGTAGGAAAAAATTATTGTAATTAAATGTTGTAAATAAGCGTTGTAATTTGTTAATTGTTTTTAAATAAAACAAGAAAATATGAAATATTATTTTTAAAAACTTTTTCATGTACAAAATTTTTAAGCCTGGAAAAACGCTCAAAAAGGTCCAACATAGTCACAAGTGCATCTTATCTGCATTTTTACGACTGGCACGTGTAGCCATGTGTGACGGTTTTTCGGCTTTTCCCAGCCTCCTATAGACTATCATGTACTATTATATACTATTGTATACTACTATTATTCTTAAGAATATTTGAGTATTATTGTAAGTTGAATTATTTATTATTTATTGAATAAGTCTCCAAAATAAAAGTAGCTAAAACGCTTAATGATAAAGACTATACTACGACCTATACCTGTAATAAACTTAATATTATTGATTCGTATAAACAAAAATAAAAATAAAATTTTTTTGTTTTCTTGTTTTTTCAAAAAATAGAATATTTTACAGTACCAAATAGAAATTAATTATTCATTGAATAAATATTATGTTTGTTTAAAAATATATCTGAATTTTTCAAGCCTAAAAAATAATTTTTTGTAGAAGAATATATTATTTTGAAAACAAAAAACATCACTTTTAAGCATAGAAATAATTTTTTACAGGTGAATTTAAAATATTAGTTTAAATAAATGTTTTAACGAATTTAAGTTATTTTTCTGCAATATAAATTTCAATTTTTTTTAATTACTGAAACTTTTTTGTAATTATGTTTATAAGTAATTGCTGTGGAAATTTTTTTTACAATAATGTACGTTTTCAATCAAAGTAATAGTTACTTTAATAAAATGAAAAAATTTTTCACTTATATTTTCTTTATTCCAGCAATCATTTTTATTTTCAATTCAAAATGCTCTTTTTAATGAAAGAAAATGTAATAAATTAAACCGCTTTTTTGCACCAAAAAATATTTTATTGTTGAAAAGAGATAGGTTTATCGAAGTCATGAACTAATTTGTTTAATGCAAAAATTATGTCTTTGGATTAAAAAATTATTTGATGTAAGATATTTCTTTTATTTTTGTATAAAAATTATTCTTAATAAATATCACATTTTTTCAATAAAAAAATATAGCATTGTTTTTAAGAAAGTTTTACTGACTTCCAACACTATTTTGGAAGTAACTAATTTCTTAAAGTTAATAAGATTATAATACTAAATTCACTTTCTCGAGAATGATGTTTCGTCGACCTGGAGGTCGTCCAGGTCACCTGGACATCATCTCCAAGAAGTGACAAAAAATTTTTAATTATAATACTAGATTCACTTTCTCGAGAATGATGTTTTGTCGACCTGGAGGTCATCTAGGTCACCTGGACATCATCTATAGGAAGTGACAAAAATTTATATATTTTCAATGATAATACTATATGTGTTTCCTTGTGAATGATGTTTCGTGATCCTGGAGGTCATCCTGGCCACCTGGACATCATCTCCAGGAAGTGACAAAAAATTTTTTAATTTCAATTATAATACTAGATGCACTTTCTGAATGATGTTTCGTCGACCTAGAGGTTGTCCAGGTCACCTGGACATCATCTTCAGGAAGTGATAAAAATGTACGTTAATTTGTAATTAATGTATTCAAGCGTCTACTGAAAAATCGTGTTACGATTAATTAAACATAAAAAAATTAATTGAACATAAATGTTTAATTTAATTAAACATTTTATCAAATTTTGTTCACTTTCTAATTTTTTTTGTTTTGAATATTTAATTGTCTACAATTTCTTTATAAATTTTAAAAAGATTTTTTGTTATATTTCGTATCTAGTTTTATAGAGTTATACAAAAGTTATATATAATCATTTTCAGATACAAACTATATCCAGTAAACTATATCGAGTACTTCCGTATTTAATTCATTCTTTTTGATATGAAGTTCGTAATCTTTCAAACTATTAAATAAATATACAATTTTGGCTGAAGAAAGTTTAGAAATCAATCAAGTAATCGTCGAGTATTACTTTATTCAATTCATTCTTTTTAATAAAAGGAAGGAAATTGACATTGATTAATAAGCTCTTTTGTTTCAACTTTTTTAAATAATATAAAATTCATAAAAATACCATTAAACTATTTTTTTATTTTATAATTTTATCAAATTTCTTGAAATTTTTTGAATATTATAACTGTTAATTTTGTTTTTAATCATTGTTCAAATTGATAAATACTATTTAATCTTTATTATTACTTTTAAAAAGTATATTTTAGGCGAGTTCAGGTATTGAATAGTATAGTATTCTTTAGAACATTTTTTCTAAATATTTTATTTTACCCAATACATAATATTTTTTTATTTTAGCTTTCGAAAGTACTGAAATATCATCATCAAGTTTATACTTTTTATTTGATTTATCTTTAGTTTTTGCTTAAGAAAGTTTTGAAATCAATCAAGCAATCGTCGAGTACTTCCGTATTAATTCATTCTTTTTAATATGAAGTTCATAATATGAATAATATGAAATTCATAAAATATTTATAGTTTTGGCTAAAGAAAGTTTCGAAATCAATCAAGCAATCGTCGAGTACTTCTGTATTCAATTCATTTTTTTAAAGCTTTTTTTAGAGCTTTAAAACATATTAAATTTTACTAAATATCTACAAAATAACTTGCCAGGCCCGTAGATTAATATTTTGTTGGTGAAATGCTCAATGTTAATGTGTACTGGTTTATAATTTAATTGTTAGCTAATTCACGTGTGTTAAATAACAGTTTAAAATATGAATTTAATAAATACATATACATTCAAAGATAAAGAACAAAAATACATCCTATTACAATAAATAAAAATCTATTTTGTGCTCAAAAATTATTTTTTTATATGTGATGTTATGTAACGCAGAGAATTCAATATTCTTAGTTTTCTTTCGCTTTTTTTACTATAAAAACTTTAAAATTATCAATTACACCATGAACTATTAATCTACGGGCCTGGCAAGTTATTTTGTAGATATTTAGTAAAATTTAATATGTTTTAAAGCTCTAAAAAAGCTTTAAAAAAAATGAATTGAATACAGAAGTACTCGACGATTGCTTGATTGATTTCGAAACTTTCTTTAGCCAAAACTATAAATATTTTATGAATTTCATATTATTCATATTATGAACTTCATATTAAAAAGAATGAATTAATACGGAAGTACTCGACGATTGCTTGATTGATTTCAAAACTTTCTTAAGCAAAAACTAAAGATAAATCAAATAAAAAGTATAAACTTGATGATGATATTTCAGTACTTTCGAAAGCTAAAATAAAAAAAATATTATGTATTGGGTAAAATAAAATATTTAGAAAAAATGTTCTAAAGAATACTATACTATTCAATACCTGAACTCGCCTAAAATATACTTTTTTAAAAGTAATAATAAAGATTAAATAGTATTTATCAATTTGAACAATGATTAAAAACAAAATTAACAGTTATAATATTCAAAAAATTTCAAGAAATTTGATAAAATTATAAAATAAAAAAATAGTTTAATGGTATTTTTATGAATTTTATATTATTTAAAAAAGTTGAAACAAAAGAGCTTATTAATCAATGTCAATTTCCTTCCTTTTTATTAAAAAGAATGAATTGAATAAAGTAATACTCGACGATTACTTGATTGATTTCTAAACTTTCTTCAGCCAAAATTGTATATTTATTTAATAGTTTGAAAGATTACGAACTTCATATCAAAAAGAATGAATTAAATACGGAAGTACTCGATATAGTTTACTGGATATAGTTTGTATCTGAAAATGATTATATATAACTTTTGTATAACTCTATAAAACTAGATACGAAATATAACAAAAAATCTTTTTAAAATTTATAAAGAAATTGTAGACAATTAAATATTCAAAACAAAAAAAATTAGAAAGTGAACAAAATTTGATAAAATGTTTAATTAAATTAAACATTTATGTTCAATTAATTTTTTTATGTTTAATTAATCGTAACACGATTTTTCAGTAGACGCTTGAATACATTAATTACAAATTAACGTACATTTTTATCACTTCCTGAAGATGATGTCCAGGTGACCTGGACAACCTCTAGGTCGACGAAACATCATTCAGAAAGTGCATCTAGTATTATAATTGAAATTAAAAAAATTTTTGTCACTTCCTGGAGATGATGTCCAGGTGGCCAGGATGACCTCCAGGATCACGAAACATCATTCACAAGGAAACACATATAGTATTATCATTGAAAATATATAAATTTTTGTCACTTCCTATAGATGATGTCCAGGTGACCTAGATGACCTCCAGGTCGACAAAACATCATTCTCGAGAAAGTGAATCTAGTATTATAATTAAAAATTTTTTGTCACTTCTTGGAGATGATGTCCAGGTGACCTGGACGACCTCCAGGTCGACGAAACATCATTCTCGAGAAAGTGAATTTAGTATTATAATTTAAAATTTTTTGTCACTTCCTGGAGATGATGTCCAGGTGGCCAGGATGGCCTCCAGGATCACGAAATATCATTCACAAGGAAACACATCTAGTATTTTCATTGGAAATATATAAATTTTTTGTCACTTCTTGGAGATGATGTCCAGGTGACCTAGACGACCTCCAGGTCGACAAAACATCATTCTCGAGAAAGTGAATCTAGTATTATAATTAAAAATTTTTTGTCACTTCTTGGAGATGATGTCCAGGTGACCTGGACGACCTCCAGGTCGACGAAACATCATTCTCGAGAAAGTGAATCTAGTATTATAATTTAAAATTTTTTGTCACTTCTTGGAGATGATGTCCAGGTGGCCAGGATGGCCTCCAGGATCACGAAACATCATTCACAAGGAAACACATCTAGTATTTTCATGGGAAATATATAAATTTTTTGTCACTTCTTGGAGATGATGTCCAGGTGACCTGGACGACCTCCAAGTCGACGAAACATCATTCTCGAGAAAGTGAATCTAGTATTATAATTTAAAATTTTTTGTCACTTCTTAGAGATGATGTCCAGGTGGCCAGGATGGCCGCCAGGATCACGAAACATCATCCACGAGGAAACACATTTAGTATTATAATTGGAAATATATACATTTTTGTCATTTCCTGTAGATGATGTTTAGGTGAGTTGGAGGACCTCCGGGTCGACGAAACATCATTCACAAGAAAGGGTTTAGTTGATAATAAAAAAATCATACTATGTTAGAATTATAGAATACGTTTATACGAAAATATTATTTTAATTATAAGTATAAATAAATAATTTCCGTATTCGTACCCTGACTCGCCGTCGATATATATACTATAGCATGATATACTAACTTGAATACAAACCGCATGCACCATACTAACTACTATACTATAGCCGAAAAACATAAAAAATATGCTCATAGCTCTCCTACAATATTAAAGTGTGACGTCACAGGCTGGAAACAAAAATTGAAGGGCTGATGACGAAGAAGAATTTTCATAACGCGAAATCGACACTTTAAAATTTTAGATTACGTTTTCTCGAGATTGAGTAAACCGATCGTCATAAAACTTTTTTTAAATTAAAGATAAAATAAAAATCTTTCATTATCAATTTGTATTTATAAAATATATGAATGCATTTTCAAAAGATTCTATTTTAAAATTTTCGACACTCTAATTCAAAGTATAAGAGGAGCGCCTCGACGTTTTCGTATTCGTACCTTAACTCGCCGTCGAGGCGCTGCCGCGCCTCTTGATATTTTTCTAAATTCGAAAATTTTTTCCTAAATATTATATTTTATTAAAGAATATTTTAAGGTTTTCTTTTTTTTTTTAAATTATTTCTTTAGTTTAAAAATAATTTTTTTTTGACTCAAAGAAATTCATTTCCTTGCACCGCATTTCTTCTATTCAAAAACAGCTCCTTTAAAGTTAAAAAAACATTTACGCTGTGTAGTCACAAATTTTGTGTGAAATTCCGTGATAAAAGGAACATTTTCACATACTAATTTAATATCATTTCAAAACAATGTATAATAACTATTTTTATGGTGAAAAATAAGGCTTCCTTTTTTTAAAACATTTTGCAGTTAAAAATGAAATTTGATTTCTTTACTATGAAAGGACAAAGATGAGCGACCTGCTCTAGGATAAATTTAGAATAAACGTGCCTGTTTTCTTTTAATATCTTACAAATAATACATGTTTCTGATTAACAATCATCAATTATTTTATTACTCACTAATGTCAAATTATTTTTTTCTTTTATGCTATATTATTGAAAAAATCAATAATTTATAAAAGAATTATATCTTTTCATTACTATTTACTTTTTGAATAACACTAATTCGAAAATTCGTTTCATGACACAATATATAATAAAGTTGAGGTTTAGATTAGAAAAGAACAAATATAAATGACCTATTATAAAACAAAATTTTAAAGGGTTTGCCTTAGACTTATACTTTATTAATCAGATAAAGTTTTAAAAAATTTTTTTTTTTTCATATGAATGAATATCACGATTGTTTGTAATCCCTAGCGGAAATATAAAATGTTTGGAAATGATTAAAACTGTTTAAAACTGTTTAAAACTGTTTATAAGTGCAAAATTTTAGATATTTAAAACAGTTATGAACAGTTTTAAACATTTTCATGCACTTTCAAAAAGTTTTAAAAATTCCGAAATGATTTCAAACGGTGTTTAATAGTTTTAAATTTGTTATGTTTAAAAGTTATAGATTATTTTGAATATTTAAGATATTTCAAAACAATTTTAAATCAATATGAACTATTTTTTATTAACTTGAACAGGTTTGAACGGTTTTAAACAGTTTAAAACACCTTTAAACAATTTAAAACAGTTTTAAAAAGTTTTAAAAATTTCGAAATGATTTCAAACAGTGTTTCATAATTTTGTGTTTGTAAAAATTTTCTTATATACAGGGTGTCCTATTTTAAATAATGGATGTGCATGTCTCCAAAAATATGGAAGATAGGAGAAAAAAATTTAAATACAGAAATTGTAGAGTTCAGAGGAGGCCAACTGAGAATGACATTGGCTACGACCTTGAGAGCAAGGGTCAAAGTTATTTAGAAGGCAAATCGATTTTCAAATAGAAACCCCTACTTTTGACCTCGTGAATGGGAAGAGCAGAAAATTTTACATTCAAATATGTCCTTGGTCAAGGTCATGATCAAGGTCAAACTTCAGATCAAAATCACTAAACGCGAACAAACACTTCGAGAAATGAAAATACTTTAAAAAAAGTGCAATAAAGCTGCAAGATTCAGAGGTGACCAGCTAATACTGAACTTAAGGTAATATCGTTGTTATCCCGACTCTAACTAAGGTCATGGTTGACCCAGCCACTTAAAGCAAGGACATGGTAGTCTCAGCCACTCATAGCAAGGACATGGTAGTCCCAGCCACTTGAGGGGAGGCGGTAGTTGTCCCAGATACTTGAGGAAAGGTGGTGGTAGTCCAAGCCACTTAAGGCAAGGACATGGTGGTCCCAGCCACTGAAGGCAAGGTGGTGGTTGTCCAAGCCACTTAGGGCAAATACATGGTAGTACCAGGCACTTGAGGCAAGGTTGTGGTTGTGCCAGCCACTTAAGGCGAGGGACTTGTGGTCCCAGCCACTAAAGGCGAGGCATTGTAGTCCTAGTCACTTAAGGCAAGGTGGTGGTTGTCCCAGCCACCTAAGGCAAGGTGGTGGTTGTCCTAGCCACTTAAGGCAAGAACATGGTAGTCTTAGCCACTAAAGGCAAGGTGGTGGTTGTCCAAACAACTTAAGGCAAGGACATGGTAGTCCCAGTTACTTAAGGAAAGGTAGTGGTTGTCCCGGATACTTAAGGAAAGGTGGTGGAAGTCCCAGCTACTTCAGGTAAGGACATAGTGGTCCCAGCCACTAAAGGCAAGGTGGTGGTTGTCTAAGCCACTGGAGGCAAGGACATGGTAGTCTTAGCCATCTAAAGCAAGGTGGTGGTTGTCCCAGATACTTAAGGGAAGGTGGTGGTAGTCCCAGCTACTTAAGGCGAGGACATGGTAGTCTCAGTCACTAAAGGCAAGGGGGTGGTGTTACCAGCCACCTAAGGCATTGTGGTGGTTGTCCTAGCCACTTAAGGCGAGGTGCTGGTTGTCCCAGCCACTCATGGCAAAGATATGGTAGTCTCAGTCACTTGAGGGAGAGTGGTGGTTGTCCCAGATACTCAAGGGAAGGTGGTGGTAGTCCCAGCCACTTGAGGCAAGGACATGGTAATCCCAGCCACTTAAGGAAAGGTAGTGGTTGTCCAAGATACTCAAGGAAAGGTGATAGTCCCAGCCACTTTAGGCAAGGACATGGTAGTTCCAGCCACTAAAGGCAAGGTGGTGGTTGTCCTAGCTACTTAAGGCAAAGACATGGTAGTCCCGGCCACTTAAGGCACGGTGGTAGTTGTCTTAGTTACTTAAGGCAAGGTGCTAGTTGTCCCAGCAACTTAAGGCAAGGTGATAGTTGTCTCAGCTACTGACGGCAGGGTTGTGGTTGTCCCAGCTACTTAAGGAAAGGTGATGGTTGTCCCAGATCCTCAAGGGAAGGTGGTGGTAGACTTAGCCTCTTAAGGCAAGGACATGGTAGTCCCAGCCACTTAAAAGAAGGTGGTAGTTGTCCTAGCTACCTTAGGCAAGGACATGGTATTCCCAGCCACTTAAGGCACGGTGGTGGTTGTCTCAGTTACTTGAGGCAAGGTGCTGGTTGCCCCAGCAACTTAAGGCAAGGTGGTAGTTGTCTCAGCCACTGACGGCTAGGTTGTGGTTGTCCCAGCTACTTAAGGAAAGGTGATGGTTGTCCCAGATACGCAAGGAAAGATAGTAGTAGTCTTGGCCACTTAAGGCAAGGACATAGTAGTCCCAGCCACTGAAAACAAGGTACTGGTTGTTCCAGCCACTTGAGGCGAGGACATGGTAGTCCCAGCTACTGAGGGCAAGGCGGTGATTGTCTTAGCCACTTAAAGGAAGGTGGTGGTAGTCCCAGCTACTGGAGGCAAGGACATGGTAGTCCCAGCTACTTAAGGCAAGGACATAGTAGTCCTAGCTACTTAAGGCACGGTGCCGGTGGTCTCAGCCACTTAAGGCAAGATAGTGGTTGTCCTAGCTACTGATGGCAAGGTGGTAGTTGTCCCAGCCACTTAAGGCAAGAACATGGTAGTCTTAGCCACTAATGGCAAGGTGGTGGTTGTCCAAACAACTTAAGGCAAGGACATGGTAGTCCCAGTTACTTAAGGAAAGGTAGTGGTTGTCCCAGATACTTAAGGGAAGGTGGTGGTAGTCCCAGCTACTTCAGGTAAGGACATGGTGGTCCCAGCCACTAAAGGCAAGGTGGTGGTTGTCTGAGCCACTGGAGGCAAGGACATGGTAGTCTTAGCCATCTAAGGCAAGGTGGTGGTTGTCCCAGATACTTTAGGGAAGGTGGTGGTAGTCCCAGCTACTGAAGGCGAGGACATGGTAGTCCTAGCTACTTAAGGCAAGAACATGGTATTCTCAGTCACTAAAGGCAAGGGGGTGGTTTTGCCAGCCACCTAAGGCATTGTGGTGGTTGTCCTAGCCACTTAAGGCGAGGTGCTGGTTGTCCCAGCCACTCATGGCAAGGATATGGTAGTCTCAGCCACTTAAGGGAAGGTGGTGGTTGTCCCAGATACTCAAGAGAGGGTGGTGGCAGTCCCAGCCAATTGAGGCCAGGACATGGTAATCCCAGCCACTGAAGGAAAGGTAGTGGTTGTTCAAGCTACTTAAGGCAAGGACATGGTAGTTCCAGCCAGTAAAGGCAAGGTGGTGGTTGTCCTAGCTCCTTAAGGCAAAGACATGGTAGTCCCAGCCACTTAAGGCACGGTGGTGGTTGTCTCAGTTACTTGAGGCAAGGTGCTGGTTGCCCCAGCAACTTAAGGCAAGGTGGTAGTTGTCTCAACCACTGACGGCAAGGTTGTGGTTGTCCCAGCTACTTAAGGAAAGGTTATGGTTGTCCCAGATACGCAAGGGAAGATGGTGGTAGTCTTGGCCACTTAAGGCAAGGACATAGTAGTCCCAGCCACTGAAAACAAGGTGGTGGTTGTCCCAGCCACTTGAGGCGAGGACATGGTAGTCCCAGCTACTAAGGGCAAGGCGGTGATTGTCTCAGCCACTTAAAGGAAGGTGGTGGTAGTCCCAGCTACTTGAGGCAAGGACATGGTAGTCCCAGCTACTTAAGGCAAGGACATGCTAGTCTTAGCTACTTAAGATACGCTGGTGATTGTCTCAGCCACTTAAGGCAAGATAGTGGTTGTCCTAGCTACTGATGGCAAGGTGGTAGTTGTCCCAGCCACTTAAGGCAGGGTTGTGGTTGTCCCAGCCACTTAAGGCAAGGACATAGCAGTCCCGGCCACTTAAGGCAGGGCCTTGTAGTCCCAGTCACTGAAAGCAAAGCATAATAGTCTTAGTCACTAAAGGCAAGGGTGTGGTATTCCCAGCCACCTAAGGCATTGTGGTGGTTGTCCTAGCCACTTAAGGCAAGGTGCTGGTTGTCCCAGCCATTCATGGCAAGGACATGGAGGTCCAAGCCACTTAAGGGAAGGTGGTTGTCCCAGATACTCAAGGAAAGGTGGTGGTAGTCCCAGCCACTTCATGCAAGGACATGGTAATCTTAGCCACTGAAGGCAAGGTGGTGGTTGTTCAAGCTACTTTAGGCAAGGATATAGTAGCCCCAGTAACTTTAGGAAAGGTGGTGGTTGTCCTAGATATTTAAGGGAAGGTGGTGGTAGTTTCAGCCACTTAAGGCAAGGACATGGTAGTCCCAGCCACTAAAGGCAAGGTTGTGGTTGTCCCAGTTACTTAAGGCAAGGACATGGTACTCCTAGCTACTTAAGACACAGTGGTGGTTGTCTCAGCCATTTAAGGCAAGGTGGTAGTTGGCCCAGCCACTTAAGGCATGGTCGTGGTTGTCTTAGCCAATTAAGGCAAGGACATAGTAGTCCCGGCCACTTAAGGCAAGGCATTGCAGTCTCAGTCACTGAAGTTAAGGCATAGTAGTCTTAGTCATTAAAGTCAAGGTGGTGGTTGTCCCAGCCACCTTAGGCAAAGTGGTGGTTGTCCTAGCCTTTGTAGGCAAGGTGCTGGTCGTCCCAGCCACTAATGGCAAGGACATGGTAGTCGTAGCCACTTTAGGGAAGTTGGTGGTTGTCCAAGATACTTAAGGGAAGGTGGTGGTAGTTCCAGCCACTTCAGGCAAGGACATAGTGTTTACAGCCACTGAAGGCAAGGTAGTGGTTGTTTGGGCTACTTAAGGCAAGGACATGGTAGTCCTAGCCACTAAAGGCAAGGCATTGTAGTCCCCGTCACTGAAGTCTAGGCATGGTAGTCCCAGCCACTTAGGGGAAGGTGGTGGTGGTCCCAAATACTCAAGGAAAGGTGGTGGTAGTCCTAGCCACTTCAGGCAAGGACATGGTGTTTCCAGCCACTGAAGCAAGGTAGTGGTTGTTTAAGCTACTCAAGGCAAGGACATGGTAGTCTTAGTTACTTTAGGCAATGTGCTGGTTTTACTAGTTATTTAAGGCAAGGACTTGGTAGTCCCAGCTTTTGAAGTCAAGTTGGTGGTTGTTCTAGCTACACAAGGCAAGGTGGTAGTTGTCTCAGCCACTTAAGGCAAGGACATGGTAGTCGTAGATACTTAAGGCAAGGAGATGGTAGTTCCAGTCACTTAAGGCAAGGTGGTGGTTGTCCCAGACACTTAAGGCAAGGACATGGTATTCCTAGCTACTTAAGGCAAGGACATGGTAGTCGCAGCCACTTATTGCAAGGTAGTGGTTGTCACAGTTACTTAAGGTATGTACATGGTAGTTCCAGCCTTTTAAGGCCATGTGGTGGTTGTCCTAGCCACTTATAGGAAGGTGGTGGTAGTCCCAGTCACTTAAGGCAAGGTCATGGTAGTCTCAACTACTGAAGGCAAGGTGGTGGTTGTCATAGCTGCTCAAGGCAAGGTGGTGGTTGTCCGAGCCACTGAAAACAAGGATATCGTAGTCCCAGCCACTTAAGGCAAGGTGATGGTTGTCCCAACTACTTCAGGCAAGGACTTGGTGGTCCCAGCCGCTGGAGGCAAGGTGGTGGTTGTCTAAGACACTGAAGGCGAGGACATGGTAGTCTTAGCTACGTAAGGCAAGGTGGTGGTTGTCCTAGCCATTTAAGGCAAGGACTTGGTAGTCTCAGCCACTGAAGTCAAGGTGGTGGTTGTTCTAGCTACTCAAGGCAAGGTGGTGGTTGTCCCAGCTACTTAAGGCAAGGTGGTGGTTGTTCCAGCTACTCAAGGCAAGGTGGTGGTTGTCCCAGTTACTTAAGGCAAGGACATGGTAGTCGTAGCCACTTAAGGCAAGGACATGGAAGTTTCAGCCACTTAAGGCAAGGTGGTGGTTGTCCCAGACACTTAAGGCAAGGACATGGTAGTCCTAGATACTTGAGGCAAGGACGTGGTAGTCGCAGCCACTTATGGCTAGGTGGTGGTTGTTCCAGGTACTTAAGGCAAGTACATGGTAGTCCTAGCTACTCAAGGGAATGTGGTGGTTGTCCTAGCCACTTAAGGGAAGGTGGTGGTAGTCCCAGTCACTTAAGGCAAGAACATGGTAGTCTTAGCTACTGAAGGCAAGGTGGTGGTTGTTATAGCTACTTAAGGGAAGGCGGTGTTTGTCCCAGTCACTTAAGGCAAGGTAGTGGTTGTCCTAGCTACTTAAGGCAAGGTCCTGGTAGTCCCAGCCACTTAAGGCCAGGTGATTGTTGTTTCAACCACTTAAGGTAAGGTGGTGGTAGTCCTAGCCATTCAAAGCAAGGGCATGGTAGTCCCATTTACTTAGGGCAAGGACATGGTAGTCCCAGCCACTGAAGGCAAGGTGGTGGTTGTCCTCACCACTTAAGGCAAGGTGGTGGTTGTGCCAGCCACTTAAGGCAAGGTGGTGGTAGTCCCAGCCACTAAAGGCAAGGACGTGATAGTCGCAGCCACTTATGGCAAGGTGGTGGTTGTTCCAGGTACTTAAGGCAAGTACATGGTAGTCCCAGTCACTTAAGGGAATGTGGTGGTTATCCTAGCCACTTAAGGGAAGGTGGTGGTAGTCCCAGCCAGTTAAGGCAAGGTCATGGTAGTCTTAGCTACTGAAGGCAAGGTGGTGGTTGTCATAGCTACTCAAGGGAAGGCGGTGGTTGTCCTAGCTACTTAAGGCAAGGCAGTGGTTGTCCTAGCCACTCAAGGTAAGGACATGGTAGTCTCAGCCACTTAAGGCAGGGCCTTGTAGTCCCAGTCACTGAAAGCAAAGCATAATAGTCTTAGTCACTAAAGGCAAGGGTGTGGTATTCCCAGCCACCTAAGGCATTGTGGTGGTTGTCCTAGCCACTTAAGGCAAGGTGCTGGTTGTCCCAGCCATTCATGGCAAGGACATGGAGGTCCAAGCCACTTAAGGGAAGGTGGTTGTCCCAGATACTCAAGGAAAGGTGGTGGTAGTCCCAGCCACTTCATGCAAGGACATGGTAATCTTAGCCACTGAAGGCAAGGTGGTGGTTGTTCAAGCTACTTTAGGCAAGGATATAGTAGCCCCAGTAACTTTAGGAAAGGTGGTGGTTGTCCTAGATATTTAAGGGAAGGTGGTGGTAGTTTCAGCCACTTAAGGCAAGGACATGGTAGTCCCAGCCACTAAAGGCAAGGTTGTGGTTGTCCCAGTTACTTAAGGCAAGGACATGGTACTCCTAGCTACTTAAGACACAGTGGTGGTTGTCTCAGCCATTTAAGGCAAGGTGGTAGTTGGCCCAGCCACTTAAGGCATGGTCGTGGTTGTCTTAGCCAATTAAGGCAAGGACATAGTAGTCCCGGCCACTTAAGGCAAGGCATTGCAGTCTCAGTCACTGAAGTTAAGGCATAGTAGTCTTAGTCATTAAAGTCAAGGTGGTGGTTGTCCCAGCCACCTTAGGCAAAGTGGTGGTTGTCCTAGCCTTTGTAGGCAAGGTGCTGGTCGTCCCAGCCACTAATGGCAAGGACATGGTAGTCGTAGCCACTTTAGGGAAGTTGGTGGTTGTCCAAGATACTTAAGGGAAGGTGGTGGTAGTTCCAGCCACTTCAGGCAAGGACATAGTGTTTACAGCCACTGAAGGCAAGGTAGTGGTTGTTTGGGCTACTTAAGGCAAGGACATGGTAGTCCTAGCCACTAAAGGCAAGGCATTGTAGTCCCCGTCACTGAAGTCTAGGCATGGTAGTCCCAGCCACTTAGGGGAAGGTGGTGGTGGTCCCAAATACTCAAGGAAAGGTGGTGGTAGTCCTAGCCACTTCAGGCAAGGACATGGTGTTTCCAGCCACTGAAGCAAGGTAGTGGTTGTTTAAGCTACTCAAGGCAAGGACATGGTAGTCTTAGTTACTTTAGGCAATGTGCTGGTTTTACTAGTTATTTAAGGCAAGGACTTGGTAGTCCCAGCTTTTGAAGTCAAGTTGGTGGTTGTTCTAGCTACACAAGGCAAGGTGGTAGTTGTCTCAGCCACTTAAGGCAAGGACATGGTAGTCGTAGATACTTAAGGCAAGGAGATGGTAGTTCCAGTCACTTAAGGCAAGGTGGTGGTTGTCCCAGACACTTAAGGCAAGGACATGGTATTCCTAGCTACTTAAGGCAAGGACATGGTAGTCGCAGCCACTTAACTCAAGGTAGTGGTTGTCACAGTTACTTAAGGTATGTACATGGTAGTTCCAGCCTTTTAAGGCCATGTGGTGGTTGTCCTAGCCACTTATAGGAAGGTGGTGGTAGTCCCAGTCACTTAAGGCAAGGTCATGGTAGTCTCAACTACTGAAGGCAAGGTGGTGGTTGTCATAGCTGCTCAAGGCAAGGTGGTGGTTGTCCGAGCCACTGAAAACAAGGATATCGTAGTCCCAGATACTTAAGGCAAGGTGATGGTTGTCCCAACTGCTTCAGGCAAGGACTTGGTGGTCCCAGCCGCTGGAGGCAAGGTGGTGGTTGTCTAAGACACTGAAGGCGAGGACATGGTAGTCTTAGCTACGTAAGGCAAGGTGGTGGTTGTCCTAGCCATTTAAGGCAAGGACTTGGTAGTCTCAGCCACTGAAGTCAAGGTGGTGGTTGTTCTAGCTACTCAAGGCAAGGTGGTGGTTGTCCCAGCTACTTAAGGCAAGGTGGTGGTTGTTCCAGCTACTCAAGGCAAGGTGGTGGTTGTCCCAGTTACTTAAGGCAAGGACATGGTAGTCGTAGCCACTTAAGGCAAGGACATGGAAGTTTCAGCCACTTGAGGCAAGGTGGTGGTTGTCCCAGACACTTAAGGCAAGGACATGGTAGTCCTAGATACTTGAGGCAAGGACGTGGTAGTCGCAGCCACTTATGGCTAGGTGGTGGTTGTTCCAGGTACTTAAGGCAAGTACATGGTAGTCCTAGCTACTCAAGGGAATGTGGTGGTTGTCCTAGCCACTTAAGGGAAGGTGGTGGTAGTCCCAGCCACTTAAGGCAAGAACATGGTAGTCTTAGCTACTGAAGGCAAGGTGGTGGTTGTTATAGCTACTTAAGGGAAGGCGGTGTTTGTCCCAGTCACTTAAGGCAAGGTAGTGGTTGTCCTAGCTACTTAAGGCAAGGTCCTGGTAGTCCCAGCCACTTAAGGCAAGGTGATTGTTGTTTCAACCACTTAAGGTAAGGTGGTGGTAGTCCTAGCCATTCAAAGCAAGGGCATGGTAGTCCCATTTACTTAGGGCAAGGACATGGTAGTCCCAGCCACTGAAGGCAAGGTGGTGGTTGTCCTCACCACTTAAGGCAAGGTGGTGGTTGTGCCAGCCACTTAAGGCAAGGTGGTGGTAGTCCCAGCCACTAAAGGCAAGGACGTGATAGTCGCAGCCACTTATGGCAAGGTGGTGGTTGTTCCAGGTACTTAAGGCAAGTACATGGTAGTCCCAGTCACTTAAGGGAATGTGGTGGTTATCCTAGCCACTTAAGGGAAGGTGGTGGTAGTCCCAGCCAGTTAAGGCAAGGTCATGGTAGTCTTAGCTACTGAAGGCAAGGTGGTGGTTGTCATAGCTACTCAAGGGAAGGCGGTGGTTGTCCTAGCTACTTAAGGCAAGGCAGTGGTTGTCCTAGCCACTCAAGGTAAGGACATGGTAGTCTCAGCCACTTAAGGCAAGGTGATTGTTGTTTTAACCACTTAAGGTAAGGTGGTGGTAGTCCCAGCCATTTAAACCAAGGACATGGTAGTCCCAGTTACTTAGGGCCAGGACATGGTAGTCCCAGCCACTGAAGGCAAGGTGGTGGTTGTCCTCACCACTTAAGGCAAGGTGGTGGTAGTCCCAGCCACTAAAGGCAAGGACATGGTAGTCTCAGCTACTGAAGGCAAGGTGGTGATTGTCCCAGCCTTTTAAGGCAAGGTGGTGGTTGTCCCAGCCACTTCAGGCGAGGCGGTGTTTGTCCTGAGGGAAAGGTATCTGACGTCATATTAAAGGTAACTTGATAAGATAATTTATCTTATAAACTGTTCAAGCAATTGACAATTATTATTAAGGCATAACTGGATTCGATCTTGAAAACTTTGAATGGTGGCTATAGGAGCATTTTTCGGAATGTTGGGTCGTGCTGTTGTTATGCGTTGCATCATATTTTCTTTTGTGGTCGGTGCTCTAGCATAGACTATATTTTTCAAATAACCCCACAGAAAAAAGTCTAGGCTCGTCAAATGTGGAGATCTCGGGCACCATTCTTTAGGTCCACCACGTCCTATCCATTGATTAGTAAATTCGATGTTTAAATAGTGACGAACAATCCTGGAATAATGAGCAGGTGCACCATCATGCTGAAACCACATGCGGAGTCTCGTGTATAGATCCACATTTTTGAGTAATCCTGGTAAATTATTTCTTAAAAAGTGTAAATAGTTGCATTAATTTACTTTTTCGTCGAAGTTATAGGGTCTAATCAAGTATTCACACGATCAAACTCGAACGTCGCTGATGATTTACTCCTTGATGCTAGTGAGGATTTTGGACAGACTAGTAATGGCATGTGCCTGTTAAGTTGACCAGTATTATGAAAAGTGTCTTTATTACTAAATAAGACGTAATTAAAAAATTCTGGATCTTGTTGTATCATTCTTCGTGCCCAAGCACGAAATTGACGCCTTCGTTCGAAGTCCCTATATTGAAATTGTTGTGTCAATGTTATGTGGTAAGGATAGAATTTGTGAACTTTCAATATTCGGTGCACCGTGGATTTTGGAATACCTAATTGTTTTTCAATTTCTCGAGTACTAACACGGGGGTCAATGGCTACCATACCTAACACTGTGAGCACTTGAGGATCATTCCTTTCTGGAACATTAGTTCTTGCTCTTTGTCACGGACCGACTGATCGTTGACGTTGGCGCTCTACAAGTCTCGTAATGGTACGATCGTTTGGGTGTCTTCTATCGGGGAAACGATTACGGTATAACGTTGCTGCTTGTAAATAATTACCATGGCATTCTCCAAGCACAAGGATAATATCTACTATTTCATTGCAGGTATAATCTGGCATTATGTGGTAAAGGTCTGACAGACGAATTAACTTTACTTTAATTTTTCCAATTAAAGCGAGGATGTGAACGATGCAACTAATTAAGACAAGATCTTAATTCTTTTACCCACTTAAAGCAAAGTAGCTACTGATTGATCGTGTAATAGAAAAATATTAGCAAAAAAATTTTACGGAATTATTCAATTGTTATTTGTTTAAATACCCACTTGTATACGTACACACATCTGAAACGCATGCAAATAATTAAAATCATTCAAAGAAGTATTTGTAGAATAGTATGTGATAGATACACTCTTATGCGAAGTGTGTGATAAAAACCAAATACTTAACGAAGTGACAGTGCTCTAAATCAAGCATACAAAATTATATGATTAAACGAACTTACCTGTAAGTGAAGTTCTATCATAATTGTATGAAGCGCCTCTTCCGAAGTGATCAATGCGTAGTCCCCCTCCCTCCGTACTAATGTTACCACAAATTTTAAAGAAAGGAGAAAAGATGTCTCTGTCGTCGTCTCGTCCGTCGGTTGGAGTCCTTCCATGTTTCCGCGCTACTTCATTTTTTAAAGTTTACACCACAACATTAACAAGGGGCCTCAAGTATTACTTGAGAAGAGTCAAAAGGAAGATTACTGAGCGGGACTGATCACTTCGGAAGAGGCGCTTCATACAATTATGATAGAACTTACAGGTAAGTTCGTTTAATCATATAATTGTATTGCGCGCCTCTTCCTCGTGATCAATGCGTAGATGTTCAAAGTATGTTGTGGCAAGGTTCAAAAATAAAATCGATAGCTGACTCTATTTACCTTTAAATATATACTCATAATATCTTATTTTAATTTTTTTTTTTTTTAATTTATTTACTTATAACCTTTTTTACAATCCTTATAATAGTGAAATTAACTTATAAGTTTAGAATAGTTCTTGCATAAGCATCGCTGTTGGCACTTAGACGTAAATTATAGAATTTAGCAAATGTATTTGAGGTTTCTGTCCAACCTGCAGTTTTTCGCACGATATCAATTTCTTTCTGCTCCCCTTTTCCCTTACAGCCCATTCCCTTTTCTGCTTACAGCTGATGTCGACGCATGACGTGTTGAGTGAGCTGTAAAAATATTGGTATCAATACCGCTGCTTATGAGAATCTGCTTAACCCAACGGCTCAGCGTTCGAGCAGAAACTGCTCTATGTGGACGTTTAAATGAAATAAAAAGCGTTTGAACATTACTTTGTATCTCTTTGGTTCTCCTTATATAATTGATAACAGCTGATGCTGCGCAAATTTTTTTATTTTGATTATAAAATGGTAATGTTAAAATGGGCTGCTTTCTATTATGTCCAGAAGTTTTGATGCGGTCTGGTATTTTTATTTCGATTAAACTATCCTTTAATTCAATGTTCTGTAATTTCATTAACGAAAAAGTTTGCATATGATGCCCGGTGACTAAAGCTAATAAACAAATCAGTTTCATAGACAACTCTTTAATAGATAAATTATCATTGTCTGGTAATGATGTGAGATAATCCAACACTGTCTTCGGATTCCAAGTCGTGTCATACTTAGGTCTTGGGGGTCTTAGCTTTTCAACACCCTTAAAAAAACGTTTGACGTTGATATTTTGTGCAATCTCTGTTCCAACGAGTAATGAAATAGTTGATCCGTAACAGTTTATAAAGCTATAGGCAGCTCCATTGTTAAATAATTCTGTTAAAAATATTAATTTATTCTTAACAGAACTTTCAAAAGGACTTATGTCTCTCTTTTTACAAAATGACCACCATTTTTTAAAACAACCATCATATTGCTTGTACGAAGAGTCGGTAAGCGAAGTCAGTGTTATATTCATTGATTCTTGTGGAATCCCTCTAGTTTCTAGCGCTCTGCGGACAAGATGCCGGCCACCAGGGTAATCTTGTTCCAAAAAACTTCTTCTTGATGGCTAGAAAAAACAAGGTTATTTTTAGCTTCGAATTTAAATGGTTCAGATATTAACATTGAATTGAATGACGGATATCATGGTTGAGATGGCCAATCAGGCACAACCATAATACCACGAGCTCGGTCATTCCTTATTTTTTGTAAGACTTTTAAAATAATCGAGTAAGACGGAAAGGCATGAAAGGAAAGATTTTCCCAAGAGATAGTAAATGCATCAATAGTGAATGACCCTGGATCTTTTCCCCATGACACATACTGTTTGCATTTTGCGTTCGATCTACTCGCAAATAAATCAAACGAGCGGAGTTCCAAACAATTGACATATTTTACTAAAAATTTCATTTGATAGTTCTATCTCTGTATTAGACTTTAATCTTCGCGATTCACTATCGGCTTCTATGTTTTGTTTGGATGCAATGTAAGATGCAAAGACCCAAATATTTCGTCTTTCACACCATTGCCATAGATTTCCAGCTGCCTTATTTAAATTTTTAAACTGAATTCCGCCCATTCGATTAATGTAAGCTATTGCCGTTGTGTTATCAATGCGTAGCAGAATTCGACAATTATTTAAATCTTTGGCAAAGACTTTTAAACCAAAATATGCAGCTAAAAGTTCTAAATGATTTATAGAATATAATTTTTCCAATTTTTTCCAATGACCGTGTGCATGTTTGCCTTTACAAAATGCTCCCCAGCCGGATAGAGAAGCGTCCGAAAAAATTTCAAGGTCGTATTTAGAATTTCTGATCGGATTTTTTGATCTAATATCAAGAGATTTCCACCAATCAAGTTCTTTTAGAATATTATTCGTTATTGTCATTCTACTCTCATAATCATTTTTGTATAATTCAAGAGCTAAAAATTTTTCTCGTTCGCAAATCTTTGTATATAGAAAACCGTAATTTACTGCTGGGCAACATGAGACTAAAAAACCTAATTTTTTTGCAAATTCCCTAATTTTTATTATTTCTTTATTTAATTTTAAATTAATTGATTGTTTTACATGATCTATTTTCTTTTGCGGCAATTCAACGGTCATTTTCGTAGAATCATATATAAATCCTAAGAACATACATATTTGCTTTGGTATCATTTTGCTTTTCTCTGTGTTTATAATAAACCCGAGTTTTTCTAATAAAGATTTTGTTATGTTAACATTGTTTAGACATTCTTTAAAAGTATGTCCTATTAACATCAAATCATCTAAATAAATGATTGACTGTAAACCCAATCTACGTAAAAAAGAAACAACCGGTCTCATGATTTTTGTGAAAATGAAAGATGCGACATTTAAACCAAATGGCAGACATGTGAACTCATATATATTTTGCTCGAATTTGAATCTTAAATACTTTTGATGAGATTTGTAAATCGGGACTAAATAATATGCGTCTTTTAAGTCCAAGGTTGCCATAAAACAATCCTCATGCATAAACTTTTTAACCATTTTCCCATCTTCTAATTTGAAATGCTCAGAAGATATAAAGTTATTTAAATTTTTTTAATTTAATATAAGTCTACATGTCCCATTGGGCTTAGGCACTAAGAAAATATCAGAAAGAAACTGATCTGTAACACTATTACATAAATTTATTACTCCTTTATCGAGCAATTCCTTTAAAATATTTTTTATTTTTAATTTCTCTTTAAATGACCAATTTTTTTCTTTTGGGCTAAGTTTTTGTCTTGGCTTACTTACAAAGGGAATTTTATAACCACTTATTTAAGAAATAATAACAGAGTCGCTAGTTATTTTACACCACTCATGTATAAACAGCCTTAATCTACCTGATATTTGACTTACAGAGTCCTCTAACGGCGTTTCAGACGATGGTTCTCTCGGTCTCCTCGGGCATGAGAGTTCTGATAAGGCTGGTTGTACGATTTTTTGTATATCTTCCGAGATTTTTGCCCGCTCGCCGCTCTCTGATGATTCTTTGTTTGAAAACGGGGCGGGTTGCTCACGTTTTTTGAGGCTGTACTCGTAGTGGGTTTTCGAAGATTTTTAGCGGTGCTTTCTAATGCTTTAGCAGATTTTATTTTCTCATCCAATTTTTCTCCAAATAAAAATTCAGCACAACTCGTTTCTGCCAGCGTATTCTTTAAGGAAGTATTAATGTTTGCCATAATTAAACTTCGACGAATAGTTGATTCATCACGTTGAATATCTCCTAAAAGCCTAAGAGAATCGCTGAGACATTCAATTACAGGAATATCCTGTAAATCTCTTCCATCCTTTAACAGTAAATTAAGCGCTTTTGCGATCGTTGCGGAACAAGCCGCAATTTTTTGTTGTTTTAACACAATACGAATATCTCTGCTAGCCACAGGTGACTGAATTACATTTTTTATTTCTAAGTTCAACTTACGTGGATCGCTGAATAAAAAATCTTTTGGCAAGGGATATTTTTTAATCAAAATTCCTTTTTCTTCTTTAGGAAGTCCATTCTTAATAACTTCTTCCCAACAGCCCGCCGTTTCAGTGTGTAAGGGCGAAGCTAGTATTCGATCTTCATAGTATCTTTTATCCATTGCGTTAATAAATTCCTCACTGAGAGGAAGCTCATCTGTGTCCCTAGAATTATTTAATGGCGATTCTTTAGGTAATTCTCTTTTTTGCTCATTAGTTATATCAGCCAGGGGTGTAGGTACTTCATTAGAAAATCCCTCTTTTTGTGTTGGTGTAGACTGAGGCGTTAATGATCTACTGCGACTATTTCCTATAAAATGTTAAATTATGTAGAAATATGTCTACTTCATTTTCCTTTCTAATTATTTTAATCATCTTTTTTGATAAATTAAGAACTTATAAGCTTAGAGAGTAATAAGGTTAGAGCGCTTATTTTCTAGCATACTTCTTTATTTTCAAATTTCTTATAATATGTAGCCACATAATACAAAAATAATGTAAATCTCAACAGAACAAGAGAGTACATTATGAGGTTAGAGCCGTCATAAATTTCTTTGAAAATCTGTAATGAAGCTTCTCATATAGGTTAGGGCCTATATGATTCAACTCTTAGCTTGGAATTAATTTCATATAGGTTAGTGCCTACATGACTTTTATTTTTGCGTTTGACGCTAATCAATCATAAATTTATTATTTAGTTTTTGTTTCATATAGGTTAGTGCCTATATGACTTTTATTTGTAAGTTTGTTGCTACGCAATGTTAAATTCGTAACTTAAATTTTTGTTTTTCATAGGTTAATACCTACATGATTTTTCTTTATTTGTTGTCAAGCGTACAGAAGAAAAATTATGTGTAAAAATTTTGTCTTTAATATGAAGTGAAAGAGAGAAATAAAAAATATACGCGTCGGTTAGAGCCTTACGCGCGAATTGACTACAAACTGATGCTTTTTGTACTTACTGGAAATTGACTTCGAACTTTCCGAGTCGTATGAATCTTCATAACGGTCTTTGTAATGGCGACGGTGGTCGCGTTGTTTCTCTCTCTTTTGCCGCTTTTTTATCTTTTTATTTAGACGTCTCTTGCGTCTTTCTAAACGTTCTAAGGAAGATTCGCTGCTAGAAGTACTATCTGCTCTGTGTCTTTTGCGACCCATGACTTCTTCTTGTCAATTTTATTTTATAATTTATGTTGGAAAAACGATGTGGTAACATCGGCACAAAGTAAAAGAATGAAGTAGCGCGGAAACATGGAAGGACTCCAACCGACGGACGAGACGACGACAGAGACATCTTTTCTCCTTTCTTTAAAATTTGTGGTAACATTAGTACGGAGGAAGGAGGACTACGCATTGATCACGAGGAAGAGGCGCGCAATACAATGATAGATATTATAACAATACAAATTATTTTAATCCAAATTATTCACGTAAATTGTATAAGGACTAAATTTTGTATTATTCTTGATGATAATTAGTGATTACATGATGATTAAGATGGTTATTGATGATTGCGAATGGTCATTTGAGGTAACAGTGGTCAACTTCGGTTACCAGTGGTCACTGATGGTTGGGAATGGTCATTTGAGGTAACAGTGGTCAACTTCGGTTACCAGTGGTCATTGATGGTTGCGAAATATTACTTGAGGTCCTTAAGAGTAGCTGGGACTATCATGACGTTGCCTTGAGTGGCTGGAACAACCACCATCTTGCCTTAAGTGACTGATATAACCACGACCTTATCTTCAGTGGCTGGGTCAACCACGATCTTAGTTAGAGTCGCGACAACAACGATATTACCTTAAGTTCAGTATTAGCTGGTCACTTCTGAATCCTGCAGCTTTATTGTACTTTTTAAAAAGTATCTGCATTTTTCGAAGTTTTGGTTCGCGTTTAGTGATTTTGATCTGGAGTTTGACCTTGACCATGACCTTGACCAAGGTCATATCTGAACGTAAAATTTTTCGCTCTTTCCATTTACGAGATCAAAAGTAGGGGTTCCCATTTGAAAAGAATAATATTACCTTTAAATGACCTTGACGCATGACCATGACCTTGACCAAGGACATATCTGAACGTAAAATTTTCCGCTCTTTCCATTTCCGAAGTCAAAAGTAGGGGTTCTTATTTGAAAAAATCGATTTGCCCTTTAAATAATCTTGACCCTTGACCTCAAGGTCGTGGCCAATGTCACCCTCAGTTGGCCCCCTCTGAACTCTACAACTTCTGTATTTAAAGTTTTTTTCTATCTTCCATATTTTTGAAGACATGCTCATCCGTTATTTAAAACGGGACACCCTGTATATTAAAATTCATATAATATATACGAGAAAATGTTCACTTTAGTTTCAAATAATTTTTTATTGTTCAAGACTATTCAAAAATGTTCAAAACTTTTTATAACTGTTCTAAATGTCACAAATTTCACACTTATAAACTATTTTGAACAGTTTTAAACAGTTTTAAACATTTTTAAACAGTTTTGAATAATTTTAAACTATTTCAAACAGTAGTGCACAAGAGCATTAGCCCCTGCGCTACCACTGATTCTGTTTATAGATATGAACTTATTTTAAATAAATGAGGATCGGAAGAGTGTGAATATCTATAAATTTCAAGAACAAGCCGAGGAAAATCATTTCCACTGAAAATATTGTATGAACTTTCATGTGAGATCTCGTATGAAATCGCCTATGAAATCTCATATATATTCGTTGAAATTTGAAAATAAAATAAATATATGTGAGATCTCATGTCAGATCGCACATATATTTATTTTCTCGCATTCTAACCTCAAAATCACAACTTCTTTTTTCTTTTTCGGCTCTCAAGCGAGAAAATGTATTATGAAACGAATGTGTAAGAGCTTTTTTACGAAACTCGTTACAGCCCTCGCCTTTGGCTCGGGCCATAAACTTCTCGTTTCGTAAATAAAGCTCTTACACACCCGTTTAATAATGTACTATTATTTTAAAAATTCAACAAATATACATTTGATTTCATATGCGATCTCATAGGCGATTTCATGTGACATCTCATATGTAATCTCATGTGCGATCTCATACGTGATCTCACATGGGATCTCTTATATGTTTTATTCCATTTAAAGAATTTGAAAAATATATTTATTACTTTTTTATTTTTTTTGTCTTATTCTTTAAATTTTGACAAATTTTGACATTAGCTATATTAGTACAATCATTTTAGTTAAAATAAAAAATCCTTTGGAGCTCTTATTTTCTTATGAACTAAGATCGCAAATTAGATATCAAAGTTGACAATCCTAACCTTAAAATACTATAAATTAAAAACTTTTATATAACTTTTTCACTATAAGATTTTGGTAGATTTCTTTAGTTATCCGCACTCAAGTTGAATCCTACTAATTTTTTTCTTGAAGTGAAAAAACCCGATTAAATTCACCATTTACTCATAAACTTGAATCAGAAATATTATCAGAAGCGGAAGTTTCATCATGCTCTTAATGTATATAATTACACTAATATTATAAATACGTCTTCTTACACTAGAACATTATCATATTCAATAAATTTAGTGGAGCCATATGACCCCAAGCATCTTGCCCGGGGTCAATAGTTCTTATTTTAGCTACTTTATTTAATTTGCATTATATTTCATAGCGTCACTTCCCACTCAAGGATCAGCTTTTAACTAATTTTACCGATCGAAAATAGCTAAAAAAGATATTTAGTTTTTATTTATTTTTTTTGGCTTATTCTTGAATATTAACACATTTACAGGGTTCCATTTCTCATTTGTTAAAATAAATAGATATTTACAAGTAATAGCAATTCTGATATACATTTTTATTGGAAATAAACGAAATTACTTCCTTCGCAACTATCGGTCAGTGAAAAATGTCTAAGAACCTCGTCCAAAACTGACCTTTAAAGTAACGAATAGTATAATAATAAAATATGTGTATTACCTTACTTTTAATGTTTAGACTTACATTGCATACAAATATAATTCTTATTATAAAAACTATGTGATTGTCTGTATGGATATGATTATATATCATGGTTTAAAATTATATTTGAGCACTATTTTAAAATTTTTTTAGAGTACGTTATATTTAACTGAATTAGGAAAACAAGCAATAAGATTGCGATAATACTCTAAAATAAAAGTAAAATCAATAATTCTTGAGTTATAAAAACCTATATTATTTAAATCTGTATGATGCAATTGTAAACGATATGTAAAAATAATTTATCAGTATGATAAAAAAAGATATTAAGTACTAATTCACTGTCGGTTCATTGAAGGTAGTTTGTCATAATGTTCCAAGACATAAATAAAGCTGCAGCTGTTTTTACGGCGACATGCAAATTGTTTAACAATTGGTAAGACGTGTTATGCCGTAAATATAAACCAGATTTTTCCTGTTGAAAATAATGACGTCTTTCCAGTACGTCTTTGGTCGTATCTTAGATTGGAACAAAATAAGACGTCATTTTTTTAATGTTCCGGAAATATAATAACCAAATTACGTCTTTTTTATAAGTAAAATAATTTCAAAGACGTATTTTTCCAATAAATACTCATAGTAAAAGACGTAAATTTTCAAAAAAAAATTATTTTTTTTAAACGAATGACGTCTTTTCTGTTGAAAATAATGATGTCCTTCTAAGACGTCTTTGAAAGACATCTTTGAAAGACGTCTTTGAAGACGTCTTTGGTCGTGTTTTAGATTAGAACCAAAAAAGACGTCATTTTTCCAATGTTTAGAAAAGTTATTCAATAAATGACGTCTTATTATTTCAAAGACGTATTTTTTTTAATAAAAATGACGTCTTTTATTACGAATTTTTATTTAAAAAGTACGTTTTTGAAATTATAAAAAGTCGTATTTTTATTAAAAAAATACGTCTTTGAAAATGTAAAAAGACCTTATTTGTTGAATAGCTTTTCTAAACATTGGAAAAATGACGTCTTTTTTGTTCCAATTTCAGACACTACCAAAGACGTCTTTCAAAGACGTCATTTTCTCCGAATTGAGGAAAAAAAACGTCATTTTTCATGAATTATGTCATTGAAAAATGACTTTACATGATAATTATTTTCCATTTAAAGGAAAAAACAAAAACGAAGTAAACCTCGTAGTTTCAACTCTTCGAAAAACGAAGAGCATTTGCGATTAAGCTAAGATCATTCTGGCCTTATATATCTGCATCTTTGAAATTTGTATAAGGGATCGCAAAACTTGAAAATCGCCACCTGGTGAGTTAAAATTAAACTGACGCAATCAACCATCAATTCGACTGTAAGTCACTAGGTGCCGATTTTCAAGTTTTGCGATCCCTCATATGAATTTCAAAGACGCAGATATATAAGGCCAGAACGCTGTCAGTTTAATCGCAAATGCTCTTCGTTTTTTAAAGAGTTGAAACTACGAGGTTAACTTCGTTTTCGTTTTTTCCTTTAAATGGAAATTGATTATCATGTAAAGTCATTTTTCAATGACATAATTCATGAAAAATGACGTTTTTTTCCTAAAGAGTATAGCCGAATAACCATGTAAAAATGGCCTTAACTCGGATTTTCCTGAAACTTCACTTACTTTTTTGTTTTGTCAAAAAACTAAATTTCTGAAAGTTTCAGATCCCTATGGTCAAAATTGGCTTCATAACCTCAAAAAACGTGTTTTTCAGTTTTTTTGCTATAATTCGGTGAATTTCAATGAATCTTCAAAATTCGAAATCGAGGTAAAAGAGGACGATAAAACGCATATATTTAGTGTCTATATAAAATCTTACGAGTCTCAAACATAACCTAAAAATGAATTTGAAAATTTCAAAATGGTCTGTACATTAACGGTATTAATGCATACTGATTTTTTACTTTTAGAAACTTTACTTTTCATAAAATCTATCATTCATATATTCTGCAGATTTTTGTAGGAGTGGTGGAAATTACCTAAAATATCAAAAAACTGAAAATTTTAAAGATTTATAGCATTTTAGAGGCTCTATTGCATTCTGATCGTGAAAATAACAACAAATACACGTTCAGCGACCAAAAAAATCTCCTAAATATCGATAATCAGTCGGATTTATATCATATGTATCCATAAAATACGAGAATAAGCTTAAAAAATCGTTTTTCGACCAAAAAAACATTTTGCTAAAGATTTATTAATAATTATAAACCTTTCATTGAAAATTTTTGAAATATTTATTAAATATTTCATCAAATGTTTTAAGATAAATTTTAGAAATATTCCATGTAAGATTTATAAATAATTATAAACAATCCATGAAATATTTAAAATATTTCAGAAATTTGTAAAATAATATTTTAAGAAATATTTTAGAAATATTTATAGAATATTTCATGAAATATTTTATAAATCTTTCAAGAAATCTGTATGAATATACAGTCAACTTCTTCGATGTGACCGCTCTTTTAATAGCCATACCCCTCCGTCAATGCCCGAAGCTGATCCCTTCCATATCTACTAATTCTTGAGCCCTGGAATTCATATCCGACATTTTCTATATGGTCACGAGTTTCTTAAACTTTTATTAATAGGAAAAACATGGATTTGAAGACAAGAATATAAACGTAGGCTGAATCTAAAGCCAAAGAATGTAGTGCACCCCTTGGCCATAATCAGAGCGTAAGAAACTATTTCTCAATTCGAATAAAACGGTCATTGGTGGGGGTATGTCAATACTTACAATTTTACCTCCCTGTGTCGGTCTGGTTGGCCATATCGAGGTAGTTGACTTTAGTCACGATATAGTCTTAGAAATATTTTATTATTATTTTTGAAAGATTTCCTGAATATATTATGTAATATTTCAAATTAATCTTTCGGAATGATGTATGAAATATTAAGGAAATATTTCATGCTATGTAGGAGATATCTTCAAGTGAATTTAATGGTATAAAAAATAGTTCTTAAATTTAATTTTTAATTTCATCTATATTTAAAAAAAATATTTTCAATCATAAAAAATTACAATAAAGTATAACTTATTCTTTTTATATTTCTCTTCAATCTTCATCACTATCTTCATTAATTATAGGGATTGTATTTTCCACATTAAGTAAATCATTTAATGCTGCTGCAGGTCTTACTATTCGAGACGAATATCGTGCATATGCTAAATAATAGATTACCGCTGCGACATGTGAACAACATCCTATTGTACGAAGTCCATTTGCACAGTCATATGCGTAGCGTGAAATGCTACCACAGCTAATAGTTTCAGGTTTGAACTCAATATAACATATATACACCTTCCTATTTATATGACGTGATCTAACTTTAATTTTAATTATATTTGGCTTTTCCTTTACATACTCTAAATTCAAATCGTCATCTTCACCCATTAATTCTGCTAAATATGAAATTGACTGAGAATACTGATAAGTTCCAGTAAAAAATATTTTAAGATCATTCTCAGTCATTTCTGGAAAATCTAATAATTCATTTGAAGTAAGTGGTTAAAGAGGTAACTTTCTTTGACTCCATCTTGATGCTTCTACTTCTTGAGCCAAAGTATTTACTTCACTCTCTCTTGATTTCATTTGAGCAATAATTTCTAATTGGTTACTCTTATCTGAATTTAAACGTTACCCAAAAGAATTATGTAAATAATTAGCTATTCGACAATATTCTTTAGCTTTTGGGAGAAGTTTGTTGTCTATTTTTTTAGAAGATGACACTTCTGCCCAATCATTCCATGGACTACTTCAACTGGCCATCGGACTTTTGTGACATACCGAGATTCATTTGATTCTTTTGCAGTTAGCTGAGAACGCTTACCCTTTAAAGCTGGCATTAAAACAGTAAAACCTTGTTCTTCAAACCACTTTTTTATATCTCGGAATCCCCGATCAAGTATGAATATGTCACCTTTCTTAAGTATTTTTTTAATTCCATTCGGATCAGATAGCACTGTTTCTAAAATCTTAGCGTCGTTAAAATTGGCTTCGAATGGACCAGGTACATCGACTACGTAGCCATCTGTTGTACAAATAGTAAATGGTTTACATGAATGAACTTTTTTTTGACCAGAATATGAAATTCTTTGGTAAGCGTTATTACTACTCTTTTGGTGCGGTAAATATGAACCATCGCATATCAAAGTCAACTGATCATCTGCAATATTAAACAACTCTTCGGTGATAGGTGATGTATGATTTCTTATTAAATCTTCTCTAGACATAGCATCAACACCAAAATGCGTGGGTAAAATATCCTTTACAAAAGAGTTGATGACTGAACTTGAGAATTCAGACACTTGTTGAGCATTTCGAAGACCCAAGGTAGCTGCTATAATTTCATTTGAAGTTCCAGTACTCAATTTAAATAAAAATACAAAAATTGCTTGAATGCTATTTCTATTATCTGTATTTCGGAGTGATACTAAAAGTTTATTTAGGTACATTAAATTTTCATACGCAAGTCCCGTAAAAGTCCTTATCTTTTCTTCTGATAATTCTAAAGTACCCACTTTGTCATGAATTTCAAAATTACTTTTCATTGTCATTTGTTCAAGTAAAAATGTCACTTCTGAAACTTCTATTTTAATAAAATTGGAATAAACTTTTAATTTTTTTATTTCATCATAGAAAAATCTTTTATTTATTAAATGGTCAGGACAACAGTGATTTTCTTTTGGTATATATATATTTTTTTCTTTAAAAGCTTGAGTACGAGCTCGATCGGGTACAACATTTAAATTTTTTTTCATTTTAATACATACACAACAGTATGAATGAGAAATAATGATTCTCTGAATTGGAAATTCTACGAGGTCTTTTGGTGGTTGAACTTGCAGAGATTCAGGAGATTCAAAAATAGGATCATTCCCTGATGAAACACTAGTTACTGTAAAAGAAGAACCCTGACTATCGGTAATTTCATTTTCTTTAATATTACTTGTTGGAACTTCACTTTGCGTTTTCTTTTGACGTTCTTTATAAACACGATTTGCACATAATCTACATATTTTGTTACCAACTATGAATTCAATTTTGAAAACTTCTGTGAATTCTTTTGCCATCTCTTCCGAAATCATATTTATTATAGACCTTTTTTTCTTTTTTTTGAAGATTTTATTACAGACAAGACACTTTTTGTTCATTGCAACTTCCATAACATTCTGAAAAATACAAATTATTTCTCATTATATTTTTTAAATTAAATTTCAATATTTTTTTATTTTATTATTATTATTGAGAATGTATTAAAACATTAAGAAAATAATTTACTAGAAAAAAATTAAAATAATTGGAGTAAAGCTTTAAAGTTATACTAAGAAAAAAATTTCTTTGTGAAAAAAAAATTTTATTGAATCAAAGAAATTGTTTCTTTCCGGGCAATCAGTAAAAATGTTTTTTTAATCAAAATAATTTTTTCTTTCAGTGAAAATGTATTTTTTAATATCAATTTAATATTTATTAACATACATAAGAGATTTCTTAAACAAAAGAGAATTGTCACTTTAGAGAACTAAAAAAATGTTTATGAGAAAGTTAAAAACTTTAATTCAAATAAATGTTTTTTTTATTTTTGATGTAAATCTTAACTTTTTTAATTATTTTACATGATGTTGATTCAAAGAAATATTTCTTGAAAGTATTAAAATATTATTTTTAATCATAATTAATTCATCGGGATTATTGTTGATAAATAATGAGATTCGAAAAAACTGTTTTATTTAATCAATTTGATGTTATATTCACTGAATAAACCTTGTTACATCCAAGCAATGTTAGATGGCTACCTTTAAAACATGAAATTTTATTATATTTATTGATATGATTAAGAACATTCATATTATTTTAACATTAGCACGCTACACATGTTTATCGCACACGCAGTAAACCTAATATCGCACACATTACATTTTAGTTGTCATTTAAGATTCTTATTTTTCTTATATATCAAATATATCAAACGAAGCCCTCTTATAAAAAAAATAATTGTAAAAAAAATTAAAAATATTTAATGCAAAAACTGAGATAAGTTATAAAATTGATGATTTAGTAATAATTATTGATATAATTCTAAAATACGAATTCAAGAGATAGTTGTCAATTCATTTGTCAAAAAAATTTAACAAAACCTAATGGAATGATGAAGGAATATTGGTCGAAGGTAACTAACAGAAATATTCTAACAATATCGTATCATAATTTCAAATATATAATTTTTTAAATGCTCAATATAAATATATTAATAAATAAATAACTTTAAAATACTTATTTTATAGAATAAAATTTCTTTATGATTTCAAAGACTACTTTAGAGACTTATATTAGCTAGAAAGTAAAGGATTTTGTTATTACTTTATGAAAATATTGTTTACTCAAGCATTAAATTCTTACATGATATACTGAACAACCAAGAAATATTGAACCATTCCAACTTATTATTAAATAGTTAAAATTACAAATTCAATAATTACAAGTTGTTTTTCTATTTCATAATGCGAAAGCAAGAGGATTACTTTAATTGTGAATACTAATTACTGAAAAGAAATAGAAGTTATGTATACAATATGGGATTCATTTTAAACATTATTTGGTTAAAGTTTAACAAACAGTGATTATAATATATAATAACTGGATCTGTTAAATTGAATGTAAAAATTTTTGGAAAATTTCATTTATCTGTCATAAACATTCTGTGTTTGTTTTATGTTTATACAATAATTTACTTTTTTTTACTAAAAATTTTGATATAGCTATACATTTAAATATTTATTGTAATAATAATATACTATTTATAGTTTGTAGTAGGAATGAAATAAGAAATATTTTTTCGTTTTTAATTCATATTTTATTGAGAAATATTATATTTTTAACGTACTTATTAGTTTTATTAAATTGTTAAAATTTTCAATATGCAAACTCAAATAAATATATTGAACATAATTTTTATGTAATTTATTAAAATAGTGTAAAAATTAAAAATAAACGCTCAGTAATTTATTTGGTTATTTTGTTTGTTTACTTGTGTTTAGTGCTTTTAAAACGGAAATGTGGTTTTTTTTTTTTCAAAACCGTTTTTATTATTACACGATTTTACAAAAAATTAAATGGCAGAAATAATAATCCGATAGTATCTGTTCGGACCGTAAGAAGAATAATTATTTACTGAGCCAAATTTCAGCTTTAATCTTCATAAATAACAAAGTTATGAATTTTGAAAAAACAACTTTTTTTCCAAATTTTTTTCGGTTCTAATAAACCAATCGCTTGACCTCTCATTTTTTTGATAATTTAATTTTCTACAAATTTTCTATTGACACCATAGTAATTCTCTTAGTAGTTTTCATTTTACAAGCCAAAACCAGTCAGTCTCGCTATACTCCAATATTTAAAAATGCATAATTATTTTTCTAATTAAGTGCACTAAAATTTTCTTCCACGTATTTTTAGTTTTATGCTTTAAAAATCAAATCCCCTGAAAAAATTTCCTAGCCTTAGGAGAAGTTGAATAAATTTTCAATAGCTTATTGCAAAATGGTTTTTTTAAAAATAATTTTCTATAAAAAAGTTTTTAGTATATTATTCTATTAGTATTAATAATATGTAAACCAAATTTCTTAATTTTTATCGAATAGTTGCTGAGAAATCACTATTTTATCAAAATAGCGAAAAAAATTCATTTGTTTATAAATATTTCAAAATTGAAATTTTCCAAAAATATTTTAAGACATTGATTTTGACATATAAACCTTCAATTATCTGTGAAAAATTATATTAAATTCAACTACTCGATTTTTAGTGGCCACTTCAGAAAGTTTGACTCAGAATGGAAATGTAATAATCATATTTTTGCAAAATGTAATTATTTTTTATGTTTTTCATAAATATTTAATACTCAGATTTGAAGATTTTATTATAAGTTAAAATCAATGCGTACAAATTAATTGCTTGAGATGTATATCATTATTTCTTTCTAGTTATAGTGAAATAGTATATATTCATCATGATGATTCAATCGATAGTTAGTAAATGTTTTTATATTAATGAATTTTTACAGGCTACGCTTTGTTTATACATATTGACATGTAAATATAGTTATATTATGTTTTGACTAATTTTTAATTGTTAGGAATGTTTTCTAATTTGCAAAATATTATTTAGTGATTGAAAAGAGTTACAAAAAAGTAACAGAAACGTCACCTGAATATGTTGTTTTGAAAAAAATTAATAAAGAAGAATTAACGACTGCATAGCTTATAAAGATTTATTTATATAAAAATAATATATAGATTACTTACAAATTGACTTATTCCTTTCAACTTGATTTGCAATTTTTATTACCATTTTGTAATAAAATATATAAATATTAAGACTAATCTACACGAAAAAGAAATTCATGTAATTTGATAATGAATGGAAAAATTTTATGCAAATGATTTTTAAAGCAAATAAATAATTATGCTGTAATACGACTATTTAACAATTAAAACAATAAATATTTCAAAGCTTAAAATTCTTATGAATAAAACACTTCTTGCTTAAAATTTCATTAAAAATACATTTCTCAAATTCTTTTTATGTAATGTTGTTATTGTGGATACAGTGTTCACAGGTACTGAGATTCAGATGATGGGAAACTCCGTTAAGTAAAGACAAAATGTTTCTTCCGTCTGCCACGAACTGCAGCGCTACAATCTAGCATCAATAATCAAGTAATAAAATTTTTAATCGAGGGTGAATTAATGTGTGCAGTAAGGTATGATCTCTACTCTTATGCTAACCCAAAAGAGAGAGAAAAAATGAAAACGTGCATAGTTTACCCTAGTCCACGTGGATAAGGGTATGGCAGACTCGATGTTAACTCAGAGTCGAGGAGCAAAAATAGCTCACACTGCAGCATGTACAGTTCTCCCCCTAGTACATACTAGCAGTAAGAGAGAATCCAGATGACGGAACTTTTCAAGGGGCCGTGCTTTTCCGTGCCCGTACCGTTCTATGATGGAGAAGTCCATCTAGACTATCTCGTGTTCTTTGAATTTGATAGTAAACGAATGTTAAATTTCATAGAAAGGTGTCTTATGTTTACTATTAAATTATTCAGGAAAGACGAGATAATGTAGATGGAACACTCCATCATAGAACGGCACGGAACAGCACGGAACAGCACGACCCCTTGAAAAGTTCCGTTATCTTGATTCTCCCTGAGACGGGCAGAACAGGAGTGTCTTGAAAGAGCCACCGAAATTATTATTAAATAATTATTTTTAAAATTAAAAACTGAATTTAACTAAATTACAAAGGAAAATAATGAATAACAAATAGAAAGCGAATAAAAACGATTTTTTAAATAATTAAATCATGTTTCAAGTTTAATAAAGATAATATTTTTTTGATTATCAACTAAAATAGCAGACTAATTTATTTTCAGTTTCAGATTGCCTAAATGTGCATATTTTTGTAAATTATTGTTGCGTTCTTGTGTTATGTAATCATTGTCTTTATTTTATAATTCAAACAGTTAATACCGTAAAGAACGGGATTCTTATCAGGGCATGATTTCTTTTATATAATCGAAAACTACATCTTCTACGGTAACACTAACAAATATAAACTACAAAAAACTGTCCCACAGCATGAAATGTTTTGAAATATTTCGAAAATATTTCCAACGTTTCATACTGTGTGGGGCTCACCTGCTTGCTTGTACTCCAACACAAGCTCGGCTCGCTAATGTATCTTTAAAATAATAAAATATTTTGGTAATATTACATTACTATTTTGATGTTAATTACTTTTAAATTATGCTGTAGAACAATATGAAATATTTTTGCTGGCTAGGCGCATTATTTGGCGATATTTTGGTGGTGCTCGACAAAACATCGCACTGAACAATATAAACAATCTCAGTAAGAAGCTCTTAGAATCCATCAATATATTTTTGAGGTTATTTCAAAGAAATCATACAAAGAATTGTTTCGAATACGTCAGAAAAATGATAGTTGAGGTCATTTTTAGTCACTATTCGCATTTTTTAAGATTAATTTCATATCTTTCGGCCAAACATTTTACTAAATAAGATTAAAAATCAGTACCAAGGAAGTTATTAGTCAGTGAATAAATGTTTAAGGTTACTTTGAAGATGACGTGATGAAATTATAGTTTAAGATGGTAATAAAAAGATTGCAGAAGTCTTTTTGATCGAAAAACGATTTTTTAAAGCTTATTCTCGTATTTTATGGATACATATGATATAAATCCGACTGAATATTTTTGGTCGCTGAACGTGTATTTGTTGTTATTTTCACGATCAGAATGCAATAGAGTCTCTAAAATGCTATAAATCTATAAAATTTTCAGTTTTTTGATATTTTAGGTGATTTTCACCACTCCTACAAAAATCTGCAGAATATATGAATGATAGATTTTATGAAAAGTAAAGTCTCTAAAAGTAAAAAATCAGTATGCATTCATACCGTTAATGTACAGGCCATTTTGAAATTTTCTAATTCATTTTTAGGTTATGTTTGAGACTAGTGAGGTTTTATATAGTCATTAAATTTATGCGTTTTATCGTCTTCTTTTACCTCGATTTCGAATTTTGAAGATTCATTGAAATTCACCTAATTATAGCAAAAAAACTGAAAAACACGTTTTTTGAGGTTATGAAGCCAATTTTGACCATAGGGATCTGAAACTTTCAGGATTTTAGTTTTTTGACAAGACAAAAAAGTGAGCAAAGTTTCAGGGAAATCCGAGTTTAGGCCATTTTTACATGGTTATTCGGCTATACTCTTTGGAGAAAATGACGTTTTTGAAGACGTCTTTGGTTGTGTCTTAAATTGGAACAAAAAGACGTCATTTTTCCAATGTTTAGAAAAGCTTTTTAATAAATGACGTCTTTTTACATTTTCGAAGACGTATTTTTTAAATAAAAGTTCGTAAGAAAAGACGTCATTTTTATTAAAAAAAAATACGTCTTTGAAATAATAAGAAGACGTCATTTGTTGAATAACTTTTCTAAACATTGGAAGAATGACGTCTTTTTTGGTTCTAATCTAAGACACGACCAAAGACGTCTTCAAAGACGTCTTTCAAAGATATCTTTCAAAGACGTCTTAGAAAGACGTCATTATTTTCAACAGGAAAGACGTCATTCGTTTTAAAGAAAAATTTTTTTTTGAAAATTTACGTCTTTTACTATGAGTATTTATTGGAAAAATACGTCTTTGAAATTATTTTACTTATGAAAAAGACGTAATTTGGTTACTATATTTCCGGAACATTAGAAAAATTACGTCTTATTTTGTTCCAATCTAAGACACGACGAAAGACGTCTTCAAAGACGTCTTTAAAGACATCTTTCAAAGACGTACTGGAAAGACGTCATTATTTTCAACAGGGTAGCGTGCGTCATAGAACGACACTCCCTATTGATTAGAAAAAATATCATTAATCAGTGAACTGACTCCGAGACTCGTATACATGATTTCGTCTGTGATATGAAATAAGTAACTTAACTTGTAAATACACAAATTCTGTACGAACCTTTGTATACGAACGGCATCGCTCCAGACCTCACTGAAAAGTGATGGCCTTTTCGAGTGTAAAAGGCGATATGCATAATTGTAGTGACTAGTTGCTTAACTATTACTTTAAATATCATCTCAATCTTTGTAAAAAATTTGTTTGTTTTTATTCTCATTTAATCGCTAAGTATAATTATGCTCGAATATAGCTTAAACCCATAATTTATAATAGCATGCTTTAGATAACGATTGTTTTGTAGATGTAGAGTAGAATCATTCAATTGTTATGTTGGAATATATAAAAATTAGTTGAATTATAGACCAAATTTCAGATTGGATGTCGTTGACATTGATTACAGTTATAAGTGGAGGTGAAAATAAAATTTTTTTGCGCATGAGATGTCACGTGAGATCTCATATGAAATCGGGTATCGAGATAAATTAATTTTTTCGCACATGAGAACTCACCTGAGATCTCACGTGAGATCGGGTATCAGAAGAAATAAAATTTCGCGGCATGTGAGATCTCATGTGAGTTCTCATATGAGATCTCGTTTCATTTTTAATCGTGAGAGCTCATGTGAGATCTCATTAAAATTTTTTTAGTAGGGATAGTAATTTTTGTCATACATTCAAAAAACCCTACAGCTTCTTGTCAAAATACCCTTTGCGTATGCGATCCCGACAACTATGGATACCAGCATATTTTAAACCAAAAACTCCTGTTACTTGACGTTAAAATTTGTGTCCAACTCCCGCAAGTGGTGAGAGTTCAGTACACTTCGTATATAAGTCCGATCCATCTGACCATTATTAAAATGCGCGCATATTTTCTAGCAACCTCTGCAGCGTTACATTTATATTAGGTTCGATATGATATAGGTCAGATTAATTCACAGTGATCAAATAAATATAGATATTTTCGAAAACATAATACAATTCATTTATATATTTTCTTACTTGTATGTTATTTTAAAAATTTTGTTTCTTATAATATTAATATCTAAATAAAAACTGATAAAAAATATTAATAATTGATAAAAAAAATTTAAAACTAATATAATTGGATAAAAAATATTATTTTGTAATAATAATAGATAAAATCGGATAAAAAAGGGTTAAATCTAATAAAATGTCCTAATTCATACCAATTTTACTACCTTTTATTCAATCTTATTACTTATTATTGTATTTTATCTATTTTTATCCACTTTTATCCATTTTTATATATTTTTATTACCTTTTTTCATTTTCATTACTTACAAATAATTTTTATTATTTATTATCATTTTTTATTAATTATTATTTAAAATCTTTTTTGCTAGGGTAGGCGATAAAATTTCTTCAATTTCACTCAATACTATAGCTGTAATGGCATAAGATATTGTTTGTTTATGAAAATTTGTAATAACTATATTTGTTTTTGCCTTAAAACATTGCCAACCAGTCACACTTTTAATTAGATGAGCTACTTGCGCTTTAACTGGTCAGACCATTTACCACTTACTTGCTCTGCAACTGGGAACTGGTCAGACCACTCACCAGTTACTTGCTCTGTAACTGGGAACTGGTCAGACCATTTACCATTTACTTGCCCTGTAAATGGTAAATGGTGCGAGTATTTTCAATTACTTGACCATTCCAAATGAAAAAAACCATTTCCTTATTTACAACTCTTGTAATTGGTAAATGGTCGAGTCAGTTCGCAGTAAGCGAACTGGGTAAATAATAAATGATTCAACCAGTTTGCAGTAACGAGTGGGTAAATGGTAGATGGTGAAAACAGTTATTGGGTGAGTAAATGGTAAATGGTCGGACCAGTTGGTAGTTACTAGGTGAGTTACTGGAAATGGTCAAACCATTTACCAGTTACTGGGTAAGTAAATGATAAATGGTCCGACTATTTCTAGTTACGTACCTAATAAATACCAACTGGTCCGACTTTTTACCATTTACTTACCCAGTAACTGGTGAATGGTCCTACCGTTTCCAGTTACTCAACTAGTAACTACCAACTGGTCCGACCATTTATCATTTACTCACACAGTAACTGGTAAATGGTCCGACCATGTATCATTTACTTAACCAGTAACTGGTAAATGTTCTGACCATTTCCAGTTCCTCACCTAATAACTATCAACTGGTCCGACCATCTACCATTTACTCACCCAGTAATTGGTAAATAGTCTGACCATTTACCAGTTGCTTACTCGGTAACTGGAAACATTCACAACCCTGCGGGGCGGTAATCCAAAGTTAATAAAATAAAGTCCAATCAAATCTCGCTGCCTTTCTGCTTCTTTGCCTATCTGTCTCTGTCTTTATCTCAAGCCACTTAATTTCAATCGTAAAAGTATTCCTATAGTTCATATTAATGTAAATCGGCTCAAGTCTCATTTTTCGCTCATTGAAATTCATTGTCTCGAATATAAATACGATATTCTAACACTCACCGAATCTTTCCTTACGGACTTGGGCAATGACTCTATTATCTCCATACCCGGGTAAATTTTTTTTTGGCTGGAAAGAGTCAATAAAGAGGAAGAAGATGTTACCGTTTATATTAAGAAGGAGTTTAAAGTTCGTGTTCTACATTACTCAGATCTTAACTTGTGTAATGTTCCGGAGTTTAGACTTCTAGATGTAGCTTCATGATCTGACAGAGATAAACAGAGTTACCTGTTCGCAGGAACTAACGAAAAGAAACAGGAAAAAAAATTTCAATTTAACTCACATACTAAAATATTGTTTGAAACATTAGTATGATCTATTATTTAAAATATGAAAAAGCACAACATATCACAATTTATCATTCATAACATTTTATTTGAAAAATGTAGAGATAAAAACATAGTTATATTTTTAATTTTAAATTAATTTAATTCAGTTTATAATATATATTTAAAGTCCAAAAAAAAATAATAATTTTACATATAATCATATAATCATATATTATTAACAACCCATTGCTTTAACTTTATTTTTCTTGAATTTATATTAAGAGCAGGCCGAATTCGCTGTCCTTGTCTAATTGGCATTTTTGTTATTTACTCGAGTATCAATCGGTGTATCTGCAAATTGAAGGTTAAGCGCAATAGATATTATTATTACAAATATTTATGCACAAGAAAAAAAAAATCTATCGCTTTGTTTTTGAGAAAAGTAAGGAACGCGAAAATATTATAAACATAATCTTTTACTTCGGCGTTCCTTACTTTTCTCAAAAACAAATCGGTAGATTTTTTTTTTCTTGTGCATAGATATTCATAATAATAATATCTATTGCGATCAACCTTTATTTTGAAGATACACCGATTAATACTTGAGTAAATAACAAACAACTCAATTGTTACTCGGTCGGTATCAGGTTCTACTCCGGCCTGCTGTTAACTATACTTTTAAAATTATCTGATAACTTTTTATATAGTGTAATCTCATATGTAGCTACTCTTTATAATAATCGTTTTATGTCCTTGCTGTATTTGAATAAATTTATTTTTTGTCTTACTTATGGATATTTGATACTTATTTAGTATACACTTCTTGTTCAATTCAAGACAAGTATCAATAATCCTCAGTTTTCCAATTGCAATTATATCCGTTACTTCATTCATGTATTCATCTATATATATTACAATATCATCTGATCTATTTATGTAACTTCCAATGTAGTACATTATATAACCTGTTATATTGAAATATTGAAAACATTTAAATTCCCATGGTTAAGAGCATATTATTATTTTTGGTTTAAAATCAAGGCTTTTGAAGAATATCTGTAATTTATTGAAATTAGCATTGAGACTTATTATCTTCATATATGAAATACAATCTTTGCTGTTATTGATACTCCTATTCAGTTTCTTTATATCATTACACACTGATTCTTTTTGTATTATTGTATTTTGTAAACCTTCTAAAAATATTAAATTATCCTGCATGTATTAATATCATGTAGAGCTGTTGCTCACAGGTGACAATGATGATTAAAAAGAGCTCGATTTTATCCCTCGCTGTACATATGGCAAGATATCTATTTTTCCAACAAATCTGCTCACTGCTGTTTCCACTGGATAATCTGTATTTGTATTGTGTTTTTTAATTTTATTTTTAAGCACCGGACATAACATACTATCATTTACTTCATGTTTAACATCATATGTAGTTTTGTATTTAATGTTGCTTAATATGCAATTTAGGCAACATTTTTCTGTATCTTTTTTACATTTAATAGTGTTGTGTTTTTCTGCACATCTTAAAAATGTTTTTTCATTCATACATTTAACATCAGTATGGCCAAACCTGCCACAATTGTAACATAGTTGGAGATTAAGATCATAAAAAACTATATTATTTTGATGACCTACAAAAATTCTGTTTTTATTCTCTTTAATATGCTTGTATATTTCAGCTGTCATTTCGATTATAGCACTTTGTAGTTTTGTTTTTCTATTTTTGGATATATGTTGCGACATCACAAATTAATTTCTTTTAGAAATGGTAAGATTGTAATTATACTAATTTACTTATTATTATCGTGAAAATCTCAACGACAGAATACATTGGCTCTCGAACGTAATAAAGGTAATCCTCTACTATCTCTTTTATATATTATTGTTATCCGTGAATTATACCTCCAAATATTTTATTTACAATCCATTTTGATAGTTATCTGTAAACTACATCTTATGAGGATTCTGTTAGACTATCATTTTGTCACGGTATTCCGTCGTTTAAGTACCGTTATTCTCGATCAAAAAAAAAGTTCTAAAAATGAATATAAATAAAAAACTGGCTTTACGTTAACTTCATAGATATGTATATATTCATTTAAGATCACACAGCGAGAAACAATCTTGCCTTTTTCGTTTAGATCTTTACTTCCTTCGAATCGATTTTCTTGTCGGTTCATACAAGATGTTAGGTAAGACAATTGTTCTTAGATAAGACACAGATATATTTCTTATTATTATTATTTTGTTTCCTTGCATGTAAATAACACTTAAATGAATTAAATATTAGAGCTCACAGGAAACACTTTTTTGTGTGTGGTAGATATGAAAAATATAGAAAACTTATTTTATTTTGAGTATGACCTTTTGGCATCCTTTTTCTATTGCTCATTTATTTCCTACAAAATACATACTACTTCAATTAATTTTATTTTAGAAAGAAAATTCAAATTTTACTGCTAAACCAAAAGGAAAAGTTGAATTAGTTATACTAAACAAAATTGATAAATAAATTTAATTGCATGATAAAACTTAAATTTCAAATAAAAAGAATTTAAATCGAATTAAAAAGAACTTAAAAAAATGTAATTATTTCCTTTGTATGATCATTCTTTGCTCCTATATTTCTTTTCTTTCTTTCATACATCTAATCATATACTATAAGCAAGATCTTCTCAAATCTGTAACAAAAAAAGGGCCTGATCCCTGAAAGTTTGCAACCAATTCGCTACACAACATACAAGTATGCGTGTAACACACGAAAAAGAGCAGCCTTAAAGATAGCCTTTTACGCCCACCATCGGCCTTTCATGCAATTCGCAATACATCCACCACGAGGATAGTTTCTCACTCGGAGCTTTTTGGGATAAACCCTAATCACGATCCTTCTTAGACAAAAAAAAATTTTTTTTTTCATGTTTTTAGGTTAGTATTAGATCGCTCACTGATTTAAACAGAAAACTTTTGCTACTAAAAATCATTAATTGAGAGTGATTTTACTTTATTAATGAAGAATATCACTTACATCACTTTGAATAAAAGAAAAAAAGTTAACACAAGAAATAGAAAAAAAAAGAAATCTAATACACGTTTCTTGGACAACGGCACTAAACATGACGATAGCATGTTGTTCCTGGGTGATAACCATCTCAAAAAGCCATCTTGTTTGACCTAATACTTATATTGGCCGTGTCGATGTCTTCCTTAACGTTCTGACTTGCGTCTGAAAAAAATACTAGTTGGAGCTGGAGATATCAATAAGAGAGCGAGAACGCCCATGCAACGAGTTTTGTTCGCTATTTTTAGATAACTATCTGACCTATCTTTATAGATACTTGAGATGGCACGTACGTCTTTTTTCCATATATGTTTTATGTTATGCTTCGCACATGTCTACCAATGTTATAAGACTAGTGATTTAGATAAGATATCTCTTTTTCATATCATAGATTGAAGTAAACGTTAGTTGTACTTATTTTTTATTATTTTATTTAAATTAAATCTCATTTAGTCTATTTTTCATCTTTATATCTATAATCAATGTTATTATCATGCAATATTAATCGTAAAAAAATAACTAGATGTTAGTAATTCTGATTAGTATCTGAAGGCCCTCTTACACTTGACGTTTGAATTTTCTATTATTTGATATAATTTTATTCTTTCATTTGAAAACAATATTCAAAATGTATATTTATGATGATTACTTATCACGAAGAGGCACCTTCATTATTTTTTTTTCTACTTTCTTCACTCAAATTCATGTTTTCATTGAGTAAAAACGGCAGTGACGCCGTCAAGTAGCGTCTATTTCTATCTCATCCCCTCTTGGCGAATTGGACAAAGCGTGGCGCTGATCACCCGTGTGCCGCGCGTTCAAGGCTGGCACACGTGGATTTGTCCACGGCGCGCTTTTCATTCGCATTTAAATGAACTATTAATTTAGAAATATGTAATTAATTAATAAAATTTTGCATATTAAAATTTCTATTACCTAATTCCTAATTATTAACTACCAATTTTAGACCCGTTGCAATGTATTACTATGTATTTTGTAGATAAATGTGTAAAATTTCTAAAATTTATGTCCTCTTCGAGTGCTTTCTTATTCATAATCTCATAATTGTCAATTCCTACGATTCTCATTCTTAGTTTTTTTATAATTTCTCTCTCTACTGTACAACAATCTGACAACTTATTTTTTAAATATTTTTCAGCATCATATGTACTTTTTTTATTTGCGCAAGAAACGATTATTTCTTCATTGTTCTTAATTTTTATTCTCTGTACTTGAACATTCTTTTCTTTGAGTAATGCGTAACAGATGCTTTTATATCCTTTTTACTGTCTTTAGATTTATTTTTTATTATTTGGAACTTTCTTCTTTTTTAGTTATATACTTGTAACTACATCAGCATAAATTTTTTTATCACTTTGAGTTATATCCTTTGGTTTTAGATTTTGAATAATTTCTTATAATAATTAACTTTTATCTTGTATTTCTTTATTCAGTTGTCTCAATAGTATATTTTCTTTTCTTAGATTTGTCAATTCTGATTCTGTATTTCGGCTTATTTCATTTTCTTTTTCACTAAGAATAGTTGCTTCATTGAATATTTCTCTTTTAATTTCTTTTTTTATAATAGATTTTATTTATGCTATTACAGTTCTTGACTCTTTATTTAATGCTGAATCACTAACTTTTGAGGTTAGGTTAACATGTGCATGCTTGTCACCAGCCGCCGTGATGGCAAATAGTCAACTTTACATAAACTAGGCCTAGCTAGTAAAGCACTACCCTCTCTACAATATTTTTCTTAAAAATCATTTCTAGCTCACTACTCATCGGTATCTTAAAATGGACTAGCTCTCACTGGTACTGATATCCTGGAGGTTTTTAAGATCCCTCTTACAGATTCTTTGCCAGTTTTCAGGTTCCATGAGGTGCATACAGATAAGGTTTAAAGCCTTATTTCTCCTGCTAATTCTATATCTTCGAACCCAGATGGAATTTCAGTTCAAATGATGAAAATTTCTTCTGCTTCTTTTGTCGAGCCATTAACCACTGTGAGGAATGCATCTCCTAGTCGCTCAGCGTTTCCCTCAAACTGGAGGGAGGCATTTTTGTTACCTTTGGCGAAGTCGAAGACTATGAAAAATCCTAGTCAGATCCGATCACTTGCAAGGCTCTGTAAGCTTATAGAGGTGCCTGAGCAAGTAGTGCATGAGCGATCGCTGGGTTTCTTGAACTTTAACAATGTGCCAAGTAAATGTCAAGCGGGTTTTCGTACTGCGCATAGCGCTCAAACATCTCTTTTCAATATCCTTGAAGATGTACGAGTAGCTATAGATAGAAGAAAGGTCATGTCTCTTCTATTCTTTGAGCTCTCAAAGGCTTTTAATTCAGTTCCCCATAAGCTTTTGTTGAAAAAATTAAGACTGTTGAACTGTTCTGATGAAGGAATTCTTTGGTTTGCTTCATATTCAACTACTAGGTCTTTAATTATTGAGATTGACAATCCTAACATCGCAAATGACTGGGCTAAACTTGATACTGGTACACCCCAAGGAAGCGTCTTTGGGCCTCTGCTATTCTCGACCTTCATAAAAAACTTACCCAGGGTCCTTAGTTTTTCTAAAGCAATGTTGTTTGCAAATGATCTACAAATATACAGGTCTTTATACCCTGCTAATTTTCTACAGAAAATTGAACTAGTTAATAAAGATATTGATGCTGTGGTCCGGTGGTCTACGATTAATGGTCTTATGCTCAATGCTTCTAGGACCCAGGCTACAATTATTAAAAGTGAACAGTTCACTTCTCTTTTGAGCGACTTGACGGGTTCAAGTATACTGGTCGATGACGAGCGGGTGCCATTCTCTCCACGTGTAAACTATCTTTCTGTCTCTATTTCTCTGTCTCTTTCACAATGACTTCTTTTATGCCCTGTTGTTTGCACAGCAAGTATGCTCAACTTTTTTGTGTATTGGGCCTCTACTCTCATAAACAAACATGCTGACCAGATAAATGGATTATCTCCCTTTGGTATGCATAAATTCAAGGTTTCACTGTTTAAACGATTGTTTGATCTTGAGAGTGTGTATTGGAATGGTGAAGGGGGTACCTAATTAATTAGTAATTAACTGTTCGAGCCTAGTAAGACTTATAATTATCGACGTAATGCAGCGGGTTTTGGTGAGCCAATTTACTTTTCTGAATGCAAATTATTACTAATGTTATGTAATCTTACTTATAACACTCAATCCAAGATTTTCCTTTATTATTTTTCATTTACTTTATTATTTACAACTTATTGTACAATCTTTTATACAATTTATATTGTTGATCAACATTTTATGCGACATAAAGACTTCTCATGCTGCTTCTTCTGCTTCTGTCAATGGTGTTTACTCTAGTTTGCATAACAGTGGCATCCTGATTGCACATATTAACGTTAATAGATTGAAATCTTATTTTAGTCTGATTGGATCTCGATGTATTGACTAGAGTTATGATTTTTTAGTTTTGTTTGGAACGTTTTTGTCGGAGCTCGATGATGATGGTATCTTGTCAATTCTGGATTATAACCTTTTTAGAGTTGACAGAGTTGGTAAGGAGGGTGGCGATGTTACAGCATATATACGCAAAGAATTCAAAGTTGAAGTTTTATACCACTCTAAACCAATTTCTAACAATGAGTCTGAGTATTTTTTACTGGATTTTAAAGTTTCTAGTAAGAAGCTGTTATTTGCAACTGTTTATGCTCGTTCTAAGGCTAGCTATCCAACAGATCTATTCAACAAACTCTCTGCGTCAAACTTGATCACTTGGTTGCGCTACTTCGCGGTCGATTACTTACTAAGGCCTTCAATCAGTTTGCTCCACTTAAACTAAACATGGTACGATCTCGTAGTAAGCCATGTATCGCTCATAATATTAAGCTCTTGATGAGTAAACGCGATCGTGCTTATATCATGAGTAAGTATATGATTAGATGAAGATTCTTGAGAGAAGAAATTTCTAGCATGCTAGACACAGCTAAGGTTAAGTATATGACCTCACAACTTAATGCTGCATCTAATGCCAAAAGTATATGGTCAGTACTTCATAAGCTTGGTTTGGCTGGGAGTAAAAAATGCGTACTTCAGAGTTCGAACTTATACGATCGTTTAAAAAGATTGAGTCATAAAAAGAAGGAAATAAGTTTTGAGTAAAATGTGTACATTATATATGAAAATGTTTTAAGACAGTAAACGAAAACCCCGAAGTATGTATAATAATATTTAAGCTTAAACAAAATTAGAAAAATTATGATAAACACTTCTTTAACCTTTAGGGAATGGGAAAGCCACTATAGTGGCTCGACCATGGATAGACATTTGACATATGAGTATTTTCCAATATTAGAGACAGATATTATGTGTTTTTTAGAGAAAATACTGAGAAATTGAAAATTCCAAATTCCCCGTCCTCTAAAGGTTAATAAAACGTTCAAGCTTAGATACTTATGCTTAACTTTATTTCACAGCTTTACTTTTTAGGCCAGTCAAAATAGGGTATTGTTCTGCCAAAATTAGTAACCGGCAACGACCTATGCGATCATTAAAAAGATAGTCCACAGATGTTTAATTATATGTTTTGGACTAGCAACTATGATTTATTAATTAGTTATTAACAAATTAGTGCAGAAAAACGCGTTTTTTTTTTGTTTTTTGCTAATAAAACGTAAACTATTTGACCAATTATTATGGTGTCAATGGGAGAGCTATAGACAATTAAATTATCAATAAAACGAGAGGTCAAACGACCCGATCAGTTTATTAGAACCGAAGAAAATTCGGAAAAACCGGAAAATTTTTCATTTAAAAAAAAAAAAATTATTTGTTATTATTTTGTTTGTTTTTATTTATTAGTTGTTTATGAATATTAAGAGCTGGAATTTGGCACAGTAGTAGATATTTATATCTACTTTTAACATGCCAAAGGCAGGTACTATCAGATAATTAGTTTCTGCGCAATTGCAATTTTTTTTTTTCTGGTGTTCTTCCCTTTTTTATATTACCGATTGAGAACGTCGTACATACATTTTTAAAACAGTTTTGAAAAATAGAAACAATATACTATTAAACGTATATTCTAAGATTTCATTGAAATTGTGTAAAAAGGGTGAAATATGCACTCGAACATCGATGTAAACGGTCGAGCGCGCGGTACACAGCAAAAAGTGGGGATGGAGGAGAAAGGATATATATAACTCCGAAATCTGAAAATACCTTTAGATTTCATTATTCGTGAAATCTGAATAGGATATCAGATTCCTCGGTAAAAAATACTCTAATTAAAAAAAAAACAATTTAATATAAGTGCATTTATCGCCAAGAACAACCCAGTTAAAAGCTGGTATATCTATATATATCCTTTCTCCTCCATCCCCACTTTTTGCTATGTACCGCGCGCTCGACTGCTTACGTCGATGTTCGAGTGCATATTTCACCCTTTATACACAATTATAATGAAAACTCAGAATATACGTTTAATAGTATATTGTTTCTAGTTTTCAAAACCGTTTTAAAAATGTATATACGACGTTCTCAATCGGTAATATAAAGAAGGGAAGAATACCGAAAAAAAAAGAAAATTGCATTTGCGCAGAAATTAATTATCTGATAGTACCTGCCTTTGACATGTTGAAAGTAGATATAATTATCTACTACTGTGCCAAATTTCAGCTCTTAATTTTCATAAACAACAGAGTTATGAATTTAAAAAAAAAATGAACATTTTTCCGGTTTTCCGAATTTTCTTCGGTTTTAATGAACCGATCGGGTCTTTTGACCACTCGTTTTGTTGATAATTTAATTCTCTACAACTTTTCCATTGACACCATAATGATTCTTCAAATGGTTTACGTTTTATTAGCAAAAAACCAAAAAAAAGGCGTTTTTTTGCACTAATTTGTTAATAACTAATTAATAAATCATAGTTGCTAGTCCAAAACATATAAGTAAACATATACGGACTATCTTTTAAATGATAGCATAGGTCGTTGCCGGTTACTAATTTTAGCAATATAAGACTTTTTTTCGGTCTATTGACTGGCCTATTTATAAATTTTGAATTTATAACATTTCTATTTATATAACAAATATAGCAATATAGTACAATTTTAAACAAAATAGAAAATTTCTAAAAAAATATATTTTATGTATAAATTTTAGTTTTTCCGTAAACTTTTCTGGTCCATTTAGAATTTTCAAGAGGTGTTATTTTTAGATTTTTCTTATAAGTTACACTTGAAAGTACAACGTACAATTTTCCATGGCAGGATACCGGCGAATAACCGGTAAATATAAGCCAATGCTGTTAAAGGATTGTCCTTGTGATTTGTTGATTGTCATTGCAGAACCAAGACTAATAAAAAATTATCTTCTAATCATTTCAAATGAAATTCTATTGATGGACGAAGTAAAGTCTATTCGAGGTAAGATTACAATTTTACCACTTCTGTTATCACTCATTAATCTAGCTGATATGAAATATATATTTAACTCTTTTACCATTAAGCGTGTGCCATTAAAAAGTCCCATATTTAAATTAGTATTACTCTAAAGAATAACAATTGCACCAACTTGTATTTACGGTTTGTGGGGTGGCAGACCATTTGGGGTTCGCGAATTAAAAAATTCAATTAGTATACTATTATTTTTATTTGTTTCATATTGATTTTTTATGTAATCTATGCTAATGTATTATTGCACTTCATAGTCCATTTCTAATAAAATTCTATTGTTTATTTTTAGCACATCAACGTTTTTAGGTGCTAAGATAGCTTTTTTTTTAATTTTATTATCATTTGATTTCATTTTATCTGCATGAATTCCTAGAAAAAATCAATATTTAATGAATTTCCAATTAGTTATTTAACTATATAATTATTTTTTTTCATAATTATTTGAAAAAATTTCATTACTGATATTCAAAAACTAGTTTTTAAATTTTTGTTCATTTTTCAAATAAACATAAACTACTACTTAATAACAATGAAGTCTAATCTATTTTTATTTATAAATATAAAAAACAAAGTTGAATATAAAATATTCTAGCATATTTTTCCTAATTAATCAATTATAAAAGAAAGAATATGATACAGAAATTGTTTTAAAACTACTTACAATAACCTTAATGGAAATATTTTTTGTCAATAACTGTGGGTGATTATAAAAATGTAAAAATGTGTAAACAAGTGAAAATAACTCTTAAAAAATATCAAAGATGAGACAAAAATAATAGATATTTACAGAAATTGTTACAAGGTCAATTATATTTTTAATTAAATTACATTTTTTAAATCATTATCATAAGTTTTACCGAGCGACGTTAGGAGCGAGGTGTTTTTCGCTAGTATATATGAAAAATTTTCAGTATTCGTATTATTTTAGAAAGGAAATTTTCTGACACTAAACTTTGAACTTCTAACTTCAATTTTTGGCAATTAATTAAAAAGATTGCAAGTTGATAACTCAAAAATGATTTACCTATTACAAGAAAAAAACAAAAATCAGGTAAACCTCATAGTATGAGCTCTTCGAAAAACGAAAGGCTTCTGCGATTCTACTCAGAATCTTCTGGGCTTATATTCGCTATGAGCAAGTCTATGAATTCCCTCTGCTGGTTTGGAGAAAGAGCTTTTTGCGGAAAAGTAAAACTTTGGATTTATATGTAATAACGACGTGAAGACTTCTTCTTTTAATGTAACTTCTAGCCACTACTAAGCTCTCAACAACTTTTTTTATCCTCTCCAAACAAATGCTCCGTGCCAAAATCTGCGGCTTCAATCTTTGTTCAAGCGATCAAAAATTTATAGATATGCCTCCTAGTGACTTGAAATCAAATCAACGTAATCAATCGCGACAATTTAAATCTAAATCAGTAGGTGGCGTTTCTTTAAATTTTTCTATCGCTTGTATAAAGTTTGAAGCCGTAAATATATAGGGCCAGAAGACTCTGAGTGGAATTGCAGAAGCTCTTCGTTCTTCGAGAAGCTCATCTATGAGGTTTTCCTCGTTTTTGGTTTTCCTGTGATAGGGAGATGAGTTTCGAGTTATCATTTCGTAATATTTCAAGTTGATTGCCAAAAATAATCTCATACAGTTAAATGCAAGAAAATTTCCTTCTTAAAACAATACTTATACTGAAAATTTTTCCATATTTATCTATAATGTTCTGAACAGAAAATCCTGTAATATATCTTTAGATTTTTCTATAAGTTCGCTGCAAATATTTCTACAAAATTTGCTGCAGACTTATCTACAATATATGGGTGATTCTATTCTAACGGGTAATCACATGTAATCGTTTAATAAACTATCAATATAAGGTTCAAATATTATTAACCACAAATTTTTCATATATTTTCAGCTTGTAACTTTATGATCCGTTGACTTTTTAATCGCTAATTTCAATGTAGCTTTTGTAGCCTATTGACACGGAATAATTTACGTAAATTTTCACGTGATTTGTTCATTCATCACGTGAATTATCACGTAATTATACGTGAATTTTATATTTTAATATAAGAAGTATTTCAATGAATGTAATCTCCAAATTAAAGTATTTCAATAGATAGACAGATAGTGTTTATTTGTAAAAGTTTCCAAAAGTGATACTAATATGATTTTTCAAATAAAATAGAGTCACTAGAAAAAATTTGTGTTTCATTTCATACGTGAATAATTTACGTAAATTATATAAATTATTTGCGTGAATATCACAGAATAATTTACGTAAATAATTCACGTAAGAAATGAAACACAAATTTTTTAGTGACTCATATTTTATTGAAAATCATATTAAGTATCACTTTGTAAACTTTTACAAATAAACACATATCGTCTATCTAATTGAATACTTTGATTGAGAGATTACTTCATGAATACTTCTATTTAAAATTAAAATTACTGAATAATTCGTGAATAATTCACGTGTGATGAAAAAAATCACGTGAAAATTACGTAAATATTCACGGATCTTTAAAGGAGGGACCCTTAGAAAGTATGAAAAGTAATCTCCCCTGTCTGTAATCATATATAAAATTTTTTTTAAACGTTGTAGAGATACAGGATAGATGAATTAATACTTCTGAAAGATCAAAAAATATTTTTTTCCATCCGTACATACATTTCAGCAGAATAGTTGAAAAAAAAATATTTTCTTTGACCCTCTGTTACTATAAAAAAAATGTATATTTTTTCATAGATAAAAAGCAATAATAATAAAAAATGTTATATTTGAATCTTATGAAAATATAAGCTATTCCTATCACATGGAAATATTGTTATTATATGTTTATTTCGTTAAAAAATTTCTTTGTTAATCATAGAATACATTTTTGTTTACGTGTAAACATCATTTCACTTATGAAAGCTAAGTTACCTTTTCTACGATGATTCCCCTGGCTCTGAACATTTAACTGTCACAGATGATATAAGCGCATATTCAAATACGTAATAGACGTTTAAGAAAGTAGTAATGTACAACTAAAAAAGTTTGTATAGCAGTGAATGTTGGAGACCGTTAACTCGGTAAAAATTTTATTCAAATTATCGGGTAATCTCCGCTGGCATATAATTCCCCTGCCTTTTTTGAGATGTACTCACAAAATTCTAATTAAATAATGAAGTCAACAATTTTATTCATGAATTTCATACCATGAAGTGTTAAATTATTTGTACACTTGAAATTTAATACATATTATACTGCTTATAATTTTTAGATATTCAAAATTGAATATATATATATATATATTTGTGGAGAATTTCCGAGTAAGCATATTCTCAAATCTTTTTGTAAACAACCACTGTAGTCATATTTACATACTACACCATATACTACGTATATACTACAAATAAATAAAGCGAAATCAAAGGTTACATCGTAGTATTCAGAAAATAAAAATATCAGCTTGTCATTAGCGTTGATGGAGAGTTTGTCGTTGATATCAAAATAAGTATATAATTATTTGAATTTAAATGAAAGTCTTTAAAAAATCTGAATTGGAAAATCTATAAATTGATAATATATTATTTTAGATTGTATTGGTAATAAAATGGTTTCTACACGTGTACGTGGCGAACTTCCTACTAATCCTTTATCATCAAGTACACCCAAACACAAAAATAATGTTATTATATATTTTGAAAAAGCAAACTTTCTCAAGTATGGATATATTTGTTCTTTAACTTTCTTCTAATAATGTTTAAAAATACATATTTTTGCTGTAACTCGTCGTTTTTTATTTTTAAAAATTTATGGTAATAGCTAATTCTAAAGTATTTCAGATAGTTTAGAATCTTTGTTCGACATAAATATTATTAGAAAATAATATATCAAGTGATGGTGATAAAAAAAGTGATTCCCCTGCAATAAAAGTAATTCCTCTGTATCAGTATATTTTTTATCTATCAGTTTTTCTAGGAATAACCTATGGACAGCTTGGCTACTTTGGGATATTGTTCTATTAGATATAACCATAAAAAAACCTGAGTAAAATTTTGAAAATGAACACCTTTATTTTCTATTATTTCAAAATTTGAATTTGACCCGTTCAAATAGAATCACCCATATACTATCCTAATATATTTTACAAGAATCATATAAGAAATACTATTTACAGAAGCTTCTGAAGAAATTTTTTTTGATAATTCTGAAGATAATTTGGCAGATAATTCTGCAGATAATTCTGTAGATAATTATGTGGAAAATTCGGTAGAACATTATAAAGATGAAAACCCTGTGAAAATTTGAATGGGTGTACCCGTATAGTTTCTATATATTATTCAATAGACAACCTATAAGATTTCAATAGACGTTTTCACAGTTTTCCCTGCAAGCAGCTCCGTGAAAACCCTACAGATTTTTCTACAAATTTACCGTAAAACGGGATTAAGTGGACAGTGTGGGATAACGCAAGCATCTTTTTATATATGATTTTTTAATTTTCGATGTACTTTTATGAATGTATAATAAAAATTTTTTTAAACTTCTATAAAAAATTATCATTATACATAAGCAAGCGTACATGAAAAATTAGAAAATTACATCTAAAAAAATGCTTGCTTTACCCCACACTGTCTGCTTTACTTCATTTAATGGTACCGCTGTTTAATCTGTAGATTTCCCGACAATTTTCTCTACGAAAAATCCTCCAGTGATTGTTTTTAGATTTTTCCGACTGTTTTCTGTAGATTGTTTTGCACAGTTTTCTACAGGTGTATCTACAGTTTTTTTTGAGGCCACAAGTGATATTTAAAAAATGATTAGAACAAAATTCATCATATTGTATAAAAAATGGTAATATACGAAAGTACGCAAATTGATCTCCATTTTCTAATTCAGTGTACGAAGAGCCGCGTGACATTATGGAATACTGTTGCAAACTATCTCACTTACACTCGTGAGCAAATCTGTTTCTTTTTTCATTAATGTTTTTTGGTTTTTCAGCAAAATATATCAAACCAATAAGAGACTTGTACTCTATGTTCCACTCTGCGGGGAATCTTTAAACCTAAGTCATTAAGCGCGCCCAAGTAATACGAGTGATCTGAGCTGTGAAGTCAACATCCTATATATAATTTAATATATTTTCAAGGACTTTTTGGATTCTTTATAAGTCCTTGGGGATGTATAGAAATTCGAATATAGTCAAGCGGCGAGTTGAGATGTATGCCATGTCCATACACGCTTAGCATGTCTTACAGATATTCAACCAAATACGATTTACAAGGACATAAATATATTTACTTATAAGACCTAATATATTTATTTATTCAATCGGCTGTGATTGGTCGAATGTATATAGCGCATGCCAAATGTGTAAAGACTTCATATATATCCTTAATCACATCTCAACCATACTCAAATTCCTATACATCGCACTTCATGGAATCAAAATTTTTATATGTCCCATGAAAGGTATTAAATTTAATATAAATTTAGCTTAGGATGTCGGTACACCACTAACGCACATAGTTTCTTAGTTTAGTGTAAAACAAAACAATCTGGTCAAATATGACAGTGCTTGCATAAATTCGTATACATCAACCGCTTCGATCATTTTGCTAATCACAAATAATATAAATAATATTCGTCCTATAATGACAAAATCATCTACGTAACTTGAGTGTATGCAGGATTCTTTATATGGTCTTAATCCATTAACGACTAAGAACCCGAACTTTGCAATATCTTTTTCAAGGCTTTTTTTCATTTAAAAAAAAAGTTTGAAAAAATTTGAAAAAGATCATATCCGATGTGTTTTGAGTTGTTCTTTCGAATGGTACCGATTTTTTGTTAAAATACTCCCAAAGAAAAATGTGACGTATTTTTCTTGACTTTATGAATTAAAAAAAAAAAAATATGCAATAACAATTATTCAAAATACTAAAAAAGATGCAATCAATTTTTAAATATTACGGGAAATTATTTTTTATGATTCTAAAACATTTTTAACCTCTCCGAAATGGCCATATTTCGCAAAATCCCAAGAATCTCAAAATTCAATAAGCGATTTTTCAGACAACTTCTTAGAGAGCTCTTTTACAACAAGAAAAAAGGTTTAAAAAAATTTCGAGATCTTATTTGGCGTATTTTGACCTGTTCTTTCGAATGGTAAGACTTACTTTTTGCGGAAATACTCTTGAAAAAGTTATGGCTTGTTTTTCACAAAAAAAGTAAAAAAATGTAGAAATTTTTAACTTTCGAATTCTTTTCACAATGAGAACGCAATGGCAATAATTCAAATCACTGTAAAATAGTAAAATTGATATGCGAACATCATGAAAAAAACGCTGCCAAGTGCTTTGGCGCAATGCTATCTCATAGAGCTCATTGAGTTGGTGTTAATTTTATTTTTATTTTTTTAATGTGATTTCGATGTAAAAAAAGTTATTCATCAGCAATTTTTCCTAATATTTTATATATAGGCTTACAAAATTGATCTTATTATCTATCATGAAACGTAAAACCAAATATAATTAATCTATGTGAACGCTTACAGTTTATTTAATTGCATTATGAATTTTTTCTATAAATTATGCTATATTTTTCCCTCCTTTTTAATATTTGAAGTTTTTATTAAAAAAAATCAATAATATAACATCTATAAGCATATAATTAATAGATAAATCTCAATCTTAAGCAATGAAGAATGTCATTTTACAATCTCGATCTAAAAAAAAATTTCTTTTGAAACTTACACCTATTTATTGAATTACAAACATAAAAGTTTTTTTATCCAGGACAGCCTATATTGAATTTTTAATTTTGAACAATTTTTTTCTTGATTCAAGTGAAAATAAATAACATACATTTATAGTAAAAACATACAATATATATCAGAGCTAAATCACAGCTGATGATAAAAAACAATCTAACATCAATAATGTTGTAATATAAAAATGTATCTCAGTCATGAGCAATGAAGATTGTCAAGTTACCATTTCGATCTCGAAGTAGCACTTACGGAGTCATTATAATATTTAAATAAATAACACAAAAATAAATTAAACAATAATAGCGAATCCAGTCTATACTTAATGTAAATTTTATGATATTTAACATTTTAATCCTCCATTAGTGATCATAAATTTAGGGTCATATGCTGTAACTTGCATCACTAATGTTCAGTTTATGTTTTCTTAAGGCTCTAAAATTAAAACTACACTAAGAAAAACAATTTTCAATAGCTTCCGTACTAGTCAACTGAAAAAATAAATGATATAGGAAATTTGATGCAAATCCATCAAGTACTTTTCGAGATCTAAGTAACAAAATAAATACAAATTTTTTTTCAAAAATTCAAAATGTTCTAAAATTCAAACTGCACTAAGAAAATTAGTTCTTAACAGTTTTTTTTCAATTTAGCGATCAAAAATAATTTTCACGCAAATTTTTAAGCAGATTCATTGGATAGTTTACGAAATATACCAATAAAAGAAAAATATAAAATTAAAAAAAATTTTTAAATAGCTATTTTAAAGAAATTATTCTAGGTAGACCAATTTTCAATAGCTTCTACACTAGTTAATCAAAAAAAAAATTGTATGGGAAATTTGAAGCAAATCCATCGATTATTTTTCGAGATCTAATTTACTAAATAAACACAAACATTTATTTCAAAAATTTCAAAATGCTCTAAAATTAAAACTATGCTAAGAAAATCAATTTTTAGAAGTTTATTTTTTTTCGGGCATCAAAAATTATTTCCATGCAAATTTTTAAGCAGATTAATCAGATAGTTTACAAAAAATACCAAAAAAATTGAAAATCGACATTTTTTTTCCTAGATGACTGAAATTAAAACTGCGCTAAGAAAACCAATTCTCAATAGCTTCGCGCCGAGTTAGACAAAAAAATAAATTCTATGCAGAATTTGAAGCAAATCCATCGAGCATTTTTCGAGATTCAGTTGGCTTACTGAATACACACACACACACACACACACACACACACACACACATACGGACATTTTCTAAAAATCACTTATTTCGACTCCCTGAGACCAAATATGTACGAATTAATGAAAAAAAGGAAATAATTTTTCTTGCTGATACAATGCTTTATCTATGAGAAAGCAAAATTTTAAGGTGACCTATTCAACAGCTAAGTAGAAATCTAGGTTGTTTTACTTTTAGCAGACAATGACATGGACGTGGTAAAATTATGTCTCCTTTGGGGTGATTGATTTTAGTGAGTCCCCTTGCCACTCACTGTTTGGGGTGCTTGATTACAATAAGTCTCCTTGTGTCTCACTGTCCAGGGTGCTTTATTATAGTGAGTCCCCTTGCCTCTCACTATCAGGGGTGCTTGATTATAGTGAGTCTCCTCACCTTACACTGACACTTTGTAATTCAGTGCTTATTTTTCATACACGATTGACGAAGATATATGTTACAAGACTGACAAAACTAAAACGTTCTTCGTCCACAAATGTAACATTTTTTTTGTTGATTTAGTTTTATTGTTATATGTTTTGCTTTTTTCATCTGACCCTTTTGAATGTAACTTTTAGCTAGCGACACCATAAATTCGTTAGTTCAAATTTTTTTCGTACCACCTCTACATGCATTAAAAATAACTACTGAATTCACGATTGCAGTCTGAATCAATCGAATAAAAACCATCCATGCCCATTTTTTTGAAAGTATGCTTGGCATAACATTATTACAGTGTCCATCATGCAAATTTACTTCACTCACCTTGGTAGAAACGTTAAGTATATATGCAATATATCATACTGGCGATCACGATCTTATGCTGATCGATATCACGATAAACCCTAACACCGGTTTATCATTACCCCAATGGGATCAGGAGAATATTTTCAACCTTTTAATTATATTTTATCTAAGAAACATAATAAAAAATTTAACAAAAAAAAAAATTAATCAAGCAAAATATATAATGAATAACAATTATATATAGACCTGCTATATATAAAATATTTAATTTTAATTAAAATGAATAACTATTTATAATTTATTTCATTATTGTCTCTAATTAATTTTGAATAATCAAAAAAGGGTTTTTATTAATTGTTTTCAGGGTTATGTTTTTTTATCTAATATATGAAATTGTAATTAATGTCTTCAATATTTCATCGCGTATACATCGGTTATTTACGTCACTGCGTCGCGACGCGAAATCGCTAGCCGTTAGTTTACTAAGCATATTTTTATCCTGAATCTTTTACCACGACATGAAACAATTGTAAAGATGGAATGCTTGCGGGAATTGTATATCTATTTTTGTTTTTGCATTAGCACAATATCTTTTTGTAGGTAGTGAAGAAATCACTCCAGCAGCTGTAGATACAATCGATACTAATTATGTGTCCATAACAGTTACATTCCACTATTAATATCATACTTCACTGCATATGTCCCAATTTGAGATTTTTTATTGTTAATATCCTCTTAACTAATTCGGTTCTCTCCTTCGAGCATATACTACTGGAGGAAGCCTCCGAATGGCAGAAAGCGTTACAAGGCGAAGAGAGAGAAAGCCTCTATTTTGGTACGTACTGTCTCTCTCTCGCCTGATTTGATTGGCTGCTTCTGTTTCCCACTAAGAAAGTGAGAGAGAGATAGCACGTACCAAAATAGAGGCTTTTTCTCTCTTCGCCTTGTAACGTAGTTAATAGCTGGAAGGCTTCCTCCAGTAGTATATGCTCGAAGATTCTCTCTAACAGTATCAGTATATTTTAATCTTAGTTTATTCAAATATACAACGAGATCTACATTGGTAAAAAAAATTGTCAAAATAAAGATGGTATAAAGAAATTTTTCCAGCCGCTATCTTTGCAAAAAACGGCTCAAGTAAATTGAGCACTACGTGAGAATCCTATGCACCCTTACCTAATTTATCACCAACTGGTGAATTTTTCCCACAATACAGATCGGAACTCAGTAAGTATCCATCAGTTGTGCAAAGCCCCCAAAATTGAAGCCCGTACTGGTTTCCCGCGAATAAACTGCTTCAATGATGTTCTCGCATAAGATTTAGCCATCATCTCGTCAATCGCCAATGCAGTTTGCCAAATGCCAAAAGTTAAAATATTTTTCTGAAATATTTTCATGATTAGAGGAACACGCCACGCTTTATCATTCGTTACATATATATATATATATATATATATATATATATATATATATATATATATATATATATATATATATATATATATATATATATATATATATATATATATATATAAAATATATATATATTTATATCTACCTATATTATATAGTTATATTAGAAATTAACCTTCAGACCCCCCACACCCCCTCCACACCTCTCCACAACCCCCACACCCCTCCACAACCCTCACACCCCTCCACACACCCCACACCCCTCCATACCTCTCTACATACCCCCACACCCCCCACTCTCCTGTATAGCCTCTCCACAGCCCCTCCACAAAATAACATAAAATTGCTTAAAATATTACGAAATTTTTTACTGTTGCTTTTATTCTAAGTACCCTCCGCACCCCCACACCCCTCCAAACCCTTCCACACCCCCACAGCCCTCCACACCCCTCCACATCCCCCCTTCACCCGCCACACCCCTCCATGACCCCCCACGGCACCCACGCGGCACACCCACGACCCCTCCACTGCCCCCCCCATATTATAATAATGTATGTATTTGAATCTAAAAACTTAAAACTTAACATAATAATATATAAATTATATTAAAATTAATTAATGCTAGAATTAATACAAAAATTTTATTAAAAAAATATTTATTTTCTTTATTTTTAAATGAATATGAAAAACAATTTTTTAAATTATTTAAAATAATATAAAAAATTAAATATCTACCTATATTATCTACCTACATTATATAATTATATTAGAAATTAACCCTCGGACCCCCCCCTCCGCCCCCCCCACACACACATTATATAAAACTCCACACCCCTCACACATTATATTAAACATTATATAAAACTATTGATAGTTAATAATCGAAAAATTTTGATATATTTATAAAATGTAAGATCAAGAAAAAAGATATCAAACAGGAATTATAACAAAATAATCCTCTAAATCTTTAAAATCTCAAGTATACATTTAAATATATCAAATAATACTATTGAAAAATTTTACTAAAAAATTTATGATTCAAAAATATTTCATTAGAAATTCTCTTTTTCATTAATATTCATTATAAATTGAAAATTAATAATAATAATATAAATTAAGAAAAAGTGAAAATATTTATTAATTCATTCTATATATAACTGTATTATATGTAACGGTATTCTACCGTGTTTGAATCTTGCGCGCTTAGGTATTAAAATAAGATAAACGCTTGGTCATATATCTCGTCTAAGACGAGTAAGGAAGTACGTATCTTGACGACCGGTACGCGAGAGAGAAGCTCGCCGGCCGTGAGGCGCTTCAGAGAGTTTCCGGCTACCGTTGCGTTAGCACGAAACCTAAGCCGCGCTGTGCTCCTTTAGAAATTCCGCCACGTGGTCGTATAATACGTTAGACTAACTTCGCAATTGATAACGCGAAACATTGTCTTAAGTAAAAGTCGTGAGTTTATACCGACAAGCGTATTATATTATATTGGCAAGTTGCAACTCTCAGAAATTCTTTCTGTAGAGTTTTGCTTGACCGCTTTTCGCGGGTCTTAGCGGTCAGCCATTAAGTGCCAGTAAATACGTTGATCGGCGTGTATAGGATTCCACCGATCTACGTCCAGGCAACCACGTTGGCAGAGCTTAGCGGAATTCAAGGATCAAGAAGAGACGTATTCCACCGATCTACTCTAGAGCAACTACGTATTGGTTACGTACAGGGGAGAAGCTTCGGTAACGGGCGAGCGGCGTCTACGTGCACGTAGGTAATTAGTGTAAGTTAGCCAGCGTGTTACTGTAAGTATAAATATACAGTGCGATACCCAAGTGTCTCTTCCTCGAGAGATACTTGTTCGGGTAAATTGTATCATCGGTTATATAACCGATCAGCGTCATAAGCGAGTTCTGTTTAGTTCTCGACGCGCCCTCCCTTTGCTCACTCTCTCATTAGACGCGTACATTACATTTCATATATTATATTATTTTATTCTCGATTAATTCATACTCTATCTTTATTACATTTATATTTTTGTCTTATAATAAATTAATTTTCTTTTCTATTAAATCGTGCTTTCAATCAATTTATATTGCCTGACGATATATAACATAAAAATATATTTCCCGCTGCTTACTCCGGCGCCTCCGCGGTCCTTGTGAGCAGTTATAAATTATTTAATTACGTAATATCATATATTTTCATATAACGTATTTTGGAACCTGCCTCACGAAGGAAAACTGCGCTACCGGCCACGCGTCTCATGATCAGGTAAGAGAGAGAGAGAGAGAGAGACGCAGTGCGTGCAGCAAGCGACAAGTATATCAGATATGATTTTGTCGTTTATCAATAGGATCGATTAGCTAGCACAATCAGAGTCCGCTGTATAATATTTAGTGAAATTCTTACAAATTTCAGCAGCTCCGTATATAGTAAAATTTAAGGACTTAGCTAAAGTTTACATTAAATTAAAAGCTAATTTTTTTTTTGTTACGGGCAAAATAACCGTTACAATATATATATTTCATATTAAAAAAATTTTAATTCAATTCACAATGATAAAAATCTAAAAGATTTAAAATGTAAGGTGGTGTAAAAACTAGCTTAATCTATATGTTATGAATAATGATTAAAATTTATTAATAATTTTTTTTAGATATTTTACATAAATAATTAATATTATGTATTTTTTTTCATGTTTCTATGTTAATAATAAAAAATTAATAAAAATGTACAATTTTATAATATTATGTATAATATAAAAATATATTATAATAGAAATTTTTTTTATATAAAACAATGCATAAATGTTACATTTTATATTGATATGATACCTATAATGGCATATAGGGGGCATATAATGGAATATAGGGGGCACCCCCCTGCTCGCTCCACTCGCCAATTCCCTTGTATATTTACATTAGTGAAAATATCAATCAGTAAGGAAATTTGTACTGACAAAAATTATTAATAAAATTAATATTAATTATATATTTGTTCAGACAGATGTCCACACGACCTGAAGATGTACTGTCAATAATACATTACAATTATTAATTTATAATAAAAATTAAATAATAAAAAATATATGGTATGATGGCGCATTGGTCTTTTTTGTTTTATTTTGAATAATTATATAAAATCAATATAATAATTTTAAGTTAAATTAAGACATGTTATAATTAATTAGGATTATTCCATTTTTTATACAATTATTTAAAATAAAATCATCGTTCCCTTCGCCTGTAGCCCTACATAACCATGAGAGTCTATATTCCTTTCTCCTCATACCATAGACTCTATTTACAATCCCTCCTCCACCATCAGTATTACATTTTTAAACAGAGTTTTAAAAGTCATTTCATTTTTTTTACAATTCGTTATTATATTATTGTTATATAACAATTTTCCAATTAATATTTATCTCTTTTAAATCTTTGTTTGAGTATGTTTATTAGAATAATTATGATAACTTGATATTTTTCAATTAAATATTATTGTAACATGTCTTACAATAATATAGAATAGAAATTTTTTAAATTATAATTATTCTAAATTCAAAGTTTGATACCTAATTAAACTCTATGTTTTTTAATATTATTATTATTCAAAATTCTTCAATTATTTCTTATATTTAAATATTAATTATTGTTATTTTTTTATAATATTTACTATCTTTAATTTATATACTCGAAATTAGTATACTTCATTTAATTTTTTGTTGATATTAGTTTTATTCAAAGTATCTATTTTACAATTAATTTAAATATGATTATGATAATCATAATATTAATAATTAATATATTATAAATAAAACGATAAAATTAAATAATATAATTTTTCCTTATTTATAAATTATTTCAATTTTATTTTAAATATATTTTTATTTTATTTTTAAGTCTTTTGGATGTATAAAATATTTATAAATATTTATATTGCTTTTTAATATCCTTGACTATCATGCTAGTATTGAAAAAGATATATTAAAATAATTTTTACAAAATTAATAGAATGTATTTTCATGTTTGTTTTTATTAAATTATCGATTATTTATTTATTAATAAATAATTTTTAATATTATTTATTAACTAAAAAAATCAATATGATATGATACATAATAATATGAATTTTATTAATTCCTTTTTTTGTTTTATAAAATAATTTTTTATTTACTGTTTAACAATTGATTATATTTAAATTCAATTAAAAATGTAGATAGATAGATAGATATTTATTTATTTTGTAAAAGAGTACAAAAAGGCGTGTAATACATCAAGCAATAAATAATAATTCTGTATAAAGTATTGCACATAATATGATAAGATATCACAGTCAAATATTAAAATTAATATATAATACTGTTTCAGTAAGTCACTATATAAAAGCGATAGCACAGACTACTCTCAATACACGCAGGAAGCATGAAAACATAAATTACAATAAAAACAGTCTTAAATATCTATCAGTCATAAAATTAAAATCAAATTAACATCAAATAACACAATTTAAAAAATAAAACATAAAGCATAGTCATGACATCAAATAAAAATAAAATTGGACAAAACAATGCAACAATAAATAATAAAAAATAATATAATAATAAAATTCAAAGAATAAAGACTTGATACCGGAGATGTTATGGCTATCAATAAAAAGAAACAGAATCACTTATTCTTTCTGCATTCATTCAACCATCATTCGTGCTAATAAATACGTTCACACCTTAAATCTATATATAAGACAAAAAAAATAAATTAACATAAAATTGAAATACTTAAAATTAAGATCAAGATCACTCGAGGTCAAGTAAGTACCTCCTCAAAGCCGACTTGAACCTGCCGAGCGATGGAAGATTTTTTATATCGGCAGGCAGGGAGTTTCAAAAATGCGCACCTTGAACTTGAAAGGAATTTCTTCCAGTCTCAGTACGCATGAAGGGCACTGCGAAGTCCTTAATTTCTCCTCCAGTGGCTACCTTAGGTACATATCTAGTAAAGAGACTCTCTAGATACGCTGGAGTATTCATGCGCACGATTTTGTACATAAGTACAGCCATAAAATACTGTCTCTTTAAATTAGTACGCAGCCAAACAGGAGCAGCTCTATGAGGAGAGATACGATCGCCCACTCTCACACCCATTAGATATCTCACACGTAAATTTTGTAGTCTTTGTAAACGTCTTCTCAACCCCTGGGAAGCATCGAGCAAAACTACTGAGAAGTAGTCGAGGTGCGGAAACAGCAAGGCGGCTGCGAGCTGTTTACGCAGGGCCTCAGTGGTGTATCGACGGAAAAACCGCAAACTATACATTATCCTATTAAATTTCTTAGTCACCATATTAATGTGCGGCTCCCATGACAACCTAGCGTCAAGCACAACAACAAGGCTCACAACGGTATCAGAGAAAAATATGTCGACATCACCCTCAAGCTCAATCGTTCTCGACTCACCAGTATAGAAGTCATCAATAAATCGACTACTGCCAAAAACGATTGCTGTAATTCTGCTTGCATTTAATGTGAGAGAAGCATCGACAGCCCACCCTGACACCGCCCTGGCCGCCCTCTGCAAATTACGAATACCTTCATTCACACGTTCATAAGGGACCTGAGTATAGATTTGGAGGTCATCAGCATATAATATGTGCTCAACGAAACAGGGATCAAGTGTGTCATGTATGTTATTAATGTAAAGGCAAAACGACAGAGGCCCCAGCACTGAACCCTCTGGAACTCCTAGATTGGTTGTTAGCCAATCCAAATCCTCTTTTAAGTGTGTAGAAACCATTTGTTTCCTATCTGATAAATAAGAGCTAATCCATTCAAGTGCAGCCCTGGAAAGCCCCATCGATCCAAGCCTCGCAAGCAATTTGGAGGGGCAGATCGTGTCGAAAGCCTTACTAAAGTCAAATAGAAGTAGTAACGTGGCAAGTTTCTTGTCAAGACCTGATCTTATGTCGTCTGTAAGTTTAAGTATGGCAGTCTGCGTAGAATGGTGCTTTCTGAAGCCAGTCTGCAAAGAGTCAAGTATTTTGTGTGTCGTAATGTACTCTTGTAGTTGGTCATAAACAATCTTCTCCAGAACCTTTGAAAAAAAAAACAATATTGCTATGGGCATAAAATCTTTAGGCATCTTAGGTGCAGAACACTTCTTTAAAGGCACAATGCGTGCATGCTTCCAAAGGCAAGGAAAAATCTCCCGCGCAAAAGAGAAATTGAAAAGAGTCACAAGATGCTTTCTAATAAACGGTAGTGCTATAAGTATCACACTCTGCGGAATGCCATCCTCGCCACAAGCCTGTGATAAAAAATGCGAAATTGCAAGGATTACATCATTAATATTAATTGGCTTGAAGGCAAAGCCACTTTCACTACACTCCGAAAGAATCTTCTTACGTTCTGCAGTATCATCGTGTGGCGAGACTGACACTCCCGCAAAATGTGCATTAAGCTCATCAGGAGTGAATTCATTCAAGTCCCCTTGAGGTGTGAACAGGAGTCCCAGGTCTTTTAACTCCTTCCAGACATTACCTCTAGCAAGAGCATCAAACAGTCTACTATGATAATAATTTGTCTTAGCATGTTCTGTCTGTTCGTCTATAATTTTACGCAGTACCAAAAATTCGGAGAGATAACGCTCCTTCTTCGTCCGTTAAGCCTATGATACGTGACATCTCTCTTGTGCCGCATCTGCGACAACTCTTTATCTATCCAAGGAAATTTATCTTTACCAATTTTAAGTGATTTTAGTGGCGCCAGAATTTGTATTGCTGCCGTAAGGTTGTCGCAGAGACAGCCAAGCGCAGATTCCGGGTCAACTGTACCAACTGTAAATGGTGTCCAATCACAGTCGGCCAAACTCTGCACCAATAAGTTTAGACAGATATCTTTATAATTCCTATACTTAATTATCTTTTCATCTGTCTTCATAAAATTACAAGAATTACATATATAAATTAAATTGTGCCGACTGTGAAAATTCGCCGGTAAGTTGCGTGCGTCAAGTACTGTGTCATTATCGTTCACAAGAATCAGGTCAATCCACGTGTGAGACGTCGGAGTGTGATGCGTGGCACCGTGCTGAATCAACTGTAATGAAAGCTCAGCCGATAATTTATTAATAAATTTGACATCACTGCTCTCACGCAGGAGATCAGCATTCTGGTCTCCCATTATGATTTTATGAGAGTATTCAGAGGCAAAATTTTTTAAGTTATCCAAAAAATCAGTATTTCTAAAAGAGGAAATTGCAAGAGGTCGATAAATAACAGAAACCAGCACGGCTTCGGAGCTGCCCAATTGCACGGAACAAAAAATATATTCAGGTACCCCCGGTTCACCTTCACTTTGATTAATTTGAGTATCCGAAGTAGCCAAAATAGTGCACTTTAAATTATCTTTAATATACAAGGCAACTCCTCCACCACGCAAGTTTCTGTCCTGTCTAAATACTTTATACCCTTTAACCCGAATGACGTCATCCGAAACAGATGGACCCAGCCAGGTCTCAACCACTCCAAAAATGTCGCAAGAGGGACCATCACTTAGAAACTCACGTACTCGCCCAATGTGAGCCCTCAAAGAGGTCACATTCAGAAAGCATGCTCGCAGTTCACCCCTCCTCCCTGTATGACCCTCCGAGGAGGCCAGGCGCAGTCATTGGGGAGAGGCCACACTTGACGTTACTCCATTATTCGCTAGTATATTTCGTTGATGATCAGAGGCTTTAGTAGTATTAGTATCACATTTATTATTATTGCACTTGATATTTGATAGAATTTTCGAATCGTCTTTATTTGCATTTATACCGTTATCTAGTTTCTTGCTATCTATTAATAAATTATCTAACAAGGAGAATGTTTCACCTTCGGGTCACCGTTTTTGCTCAAATTTTAGGAATATTTTTTGGATGCAGAAATATGAAGAAAGCTAAAATTTTAGAGGCCGACGCTCAATATTTCCCTAGTTACAGGCCATTAATGAAAATCACTAAAAACGTTACTAGATTCTCAAACGCTTATAGTTACTTAGCATTATTAGCTAGAAGCTTACATCTTTTTTTGAAATAAAAGTTGAGCTAAAATCCTTTCGAAAGAATAGTTATAGCATATCAAAATATTATTTTTTCCCAAAGTTATAGCGTAATAAAGATTGAACCCAATTTTAGCTTTTATTTTTAATTAATGTTTTAAACAAAAAATTCAGGTCCAATCTTTATTACGCTCTAATTTTGAGAAAAAATAATATTTTGAGATGCTATAGCTGCTATTTTGAAAGGATTTAAGCTCAGCTTTCATTTTAAAAAGGTATAAGCTTCTAGCTAACAATAATGAAATACTATAAGCGTTTGAAAATCTAGTGACTTTTTTAGTGATTTTATTTAATGGCCTGTAACTAAGGAAATATTGAGCGTTGGCCTCTAAAATTTTAGCCCCCTTTATGTTTCTGCATCTAGAAAACATTACCAAAATTTGAGCAAAATTTGTGACCCGAAGGTGAAACACTTTCCTTGTAAGTCTTTTTTATTAAAAAAGTTGTGTGCTCTCTCTCCTCTCTCCCTCCTTACCAGAAATCTGCCATGTTTGTGCCAAACAAATTAAAAGCCTTTTCTTTGGCATAATTTTTCAATTTTTCAAAATTAGCATATTTCCCTCTAGGCAAAAATTCATTATTAAATATCAAGCTGTGGTGTTTAATGGAAGAAAGACTGCCAAGGAGGGAGGGATTAAGATCCGCCGTCGAATAACTTGTAAATTGTCGTTTAGCTTCAATCACCTTTTGCACCAGGTCCTCCTCAGAGAGTCTAATCAGCAATGAGAATGAACCCCTCGGGCCGCCACTGATCTCACGATCTGCAGACACCTCGTTTACATTGTCATGTTTAGCAATTTTCTCAACAGAAATTATATTTGTACGTTTAATTGTCGGGAGAATGGTACCAAGAACGGCACAGGCGTAATCATCCGGCCCAACATTGGCTGCTGAGCAGTCAAATCTGCCAGAGATCACCGATGTACCACTCCCAGGACCATACTCCGTGTTAACTTGACGAGGTGCCTCCTCACTAATTATATTATGTGTATGCGGTGCTTGTGTTATTTCTACAGATACAGATGCGTGTAAAGTATGCTCATTCATTCCCGTGAGATCCGCAACGGACTACGCTACGCCAGCTACCCCGGTCGTAAGGTTGAAGAAACCCCTGTCCACTCCGTGAAACACACACACTTACTCACATACACATACACACAAACACATACACATACACACAAACACATACACAAATACACATACACACATACACATACTCACATACACACATACACATACACACATGCACATACACACATACACATAAACATGTACATATACACACATGCACATACACACATACACATAAACATGTACATATACACACATACACATACTCATACACACATACACATACACACACATACACATACACACACATACACATATGCATACACATACACACATACGCACATACACATCACTTCGTCTCCGTCTCTTCATCACCGTCTCTCCGTCTATGTCCCTCCGTCACCATCTCTTCGTCTCCGTTATTACTTTATTATTAACCTTCAGGCGGCCAGGGTGACACCTTTTGGGGTCACCAATTGTGACATAGTAAAGTATTATCAAAAACTAACGTTTGTGATAATATTTTACTATGTCACAATTGGTGACCCCAAAAGGTGTCACCCCGGCCGCCTGAAGGATAAGAGGAGGTCGAGTATATCTGTCCTTTTCTAATGAAAGAATTGATTTTTTCACAAAAATCAATAATTCTAGCAAAAAATAAGAAGAAAGCACCATCTTGTATAATAAAAAGCAAGCTTTTCTTTGATGAGGAAAAATTATTTTTATCGATTCGTTTTGAAGAAAACCTTGAAAAACTGAATTGTTCATCCTAACCTCTATTTTTTAAGTTTTTCAAGGCTTTTTTCAAAACGAATCGATAAAAATAATTTTTCCTTATGAAAGAAAATCTTGCTTTTTATTATACGAGATGGGGCTATCTCTTTATATTTTGCTACAATTATTAGTTTTTGCAAAAAAATTAATTCTTTGATTAGAAAAGGACAGAGATATATGACCTGCTCTTAATACTTGTATATGTCCTTCAATTGTATTACTACCATTATATTAATGTAAAGAATTAAGTATTCTTTTCTCCCCGGAATATCGTTTGCATAATTGTCACATGTATATACACTTACACACTTCCACCTACACATATACACACATTCACATATATGTATATATATATATTCTGATGCACATTTTTACATATACATGTAACATAAACACATACACACATACATATACATATATACACATATGCACATACACATATAGAATATTTGCCTCTCCATCTCCATCTCTTTGTCTTCATATTTGTCTCTCTATCTCCGCCACTTCGCCTCCCTGTCTCTGTTCTATTCTCTCCGTCTCTCCATCTCCGTTTTTCCATCTCCGTCTCTTCGTCTCTCTATCTCCGTCCCTATGTTTATATATCTCCATCTCTGTCTCTTTTTATCCGTCTCTGTATCTTTGTCTCCGTCTTTTCATCCATGTCTCTCCGTCTCTATCTTTTTTTCATGTCCCTCCGTCTCTTTCTCTTCATTTATAAACAAATTATATTTTTTTTGTAATTAGAAAAAATTATAATTTGTTTGTGCTGTTTACAAATAATTAGATAATCTATAATATATTTGCTACACATGTGTTAAGTTTAATGTGCAGTATACGTATAATTATTAAAGATCATAAATTATTTGTAACTGTTTAGGGCATTTTTTTTAAGTCAGTTTGGTTTTTTGTTAAAAAATTTTTAATGTTTAATGTTTTTTTTAATGTTTTTAAAGTCTTTTTTTTTTGTTAAATAATTTTTTTTTTCTATTTCTTAGTGAATCCCCTTACTGAAAACATAAATATAGGTAGACCCACTAATTACGCCTAACTTTCATTATTCATTCATAACGCATGCATTAGTACACTATACCAAGCAATGTATAGGCGGAAAGAGAGAAGGCTCAACGGCACATTGTCGTTGTGTGCGCATATATACATATTCAAGCTTAGGTAAGAGAGGGAGAGAGATCGATTGATTAATTGATTATCTTTATCAATCTTTATTACGCTCTAGCTTTGGAAATAATTAATATTTTGATATGCTGTAACTACTGTTTTAGAAGGATTTGAGCTTAGCTTTAATTTGAAAAGAGTTTCAAGCTTCTAGCTATCAATGCTAAAGAAGTAAGTAATTTATTCAGTGGTTTTCTTTAATTGTCTGTAACTAGGGAAATATTGAGTGTTTGTGACTATAACTTAAGCTTTTTCCATATTTTATAATCTGAAAACTTATCCCAAAGTTTGAGCAAAATCCGTGATCCGGAGGTGTGACACTCTCTTAGTCAGTGAACTCATCACTGAGGAATTTGTTTAATAGTCGCATTTTTACAACCTGGGTCAACCCACTTCCAAAACCAGAAAATAAGTCTACATTATTATAAATGGAAATCGATTCTGAAGAAACAAAAGAGTTCAACATCGAGGCAGTACGTACGACTGAGCATATGAGAAGTAATCTGTTTGATGACCTGACCATCTCATCCACATAAGCCCGTAGGAACTTAAAAGCTAGGTAAGGTGAATTCTGATAGGACACCATAGAGTAAGCTAGTGCAATTTTAATATAGAGCCACTTATTTTTAACCGATATCCAACCAAGTTCAAGGCGAAAAGGAATGACCCTATTCCGCACCCAATATTACCAAATACGAATCTAACACAAGCGTCAAGAGCAAGATGAAGTTTTAAATTCAGAGTTTGAGACAGATCGTCATAAACAACACAACAGTAGTCGAGAATCGGAAAGATCAAGGCCTTAACTAATTCCTTCCTAACCTTTCTGGACAAGGCATATCCATGGAACCTGAGAGACTGTAGAGTACCAAAGATACAACCAACTATCGAGTTAACTTGTTTACTCTAATTTAGAGTGCTACTTAACCAGACTCCCGTCTCTTAACGATATCTGTGTATGAAATGGAGATGTCCTTCAGAAGAATGAGAGGGCACGTCAATCGATCGATTCTTGCTATAAACTGTTCACTTCCCAAGAATATAGCCTGCATCTTGGTAGGATTCAAAGTGAGTTCATTGTCGTTTGCCCACTTGACTACGGCAGCAACCTCATGGTTCATGAAATTGATCTCATTTTCAAGATTTACCAGTAGGAACGAGTAATAAAGCTGAAGATCGTTAGCAAAAAGAATGTGCTCAGCCTTAGTCAAACTAGAAGGAAGATCATTAATGTAAATTGAAAACAGCAGTGGACCAAGATCACTACCCTGTGGTACACCAGCTGTACGTGAGACCCAATCTCCAACTTGATTCTCTTAATTAGGAACAGAGTAATATCTGTTTCTTAAGTAAGACGCAAACCAACGTATGACCGTGTCTGAGCAATTAAAAGAACTAATTTCACGAAGGAGACGTGAATAAGGTACTGTGTCAAACGCCTTCAAAAAGTCGAACAATAGCAGCATTCTTTTATCAATCGCAAGACGAACATCCTCTAAGAGCTTCAGGAGTGCTGTCTGAGTGCTATTTGCCCTTCGAAAACTTATCTATAGGCAGTCAATCAGAGCATCCTTCTCTGTATGAGCATACATTTGAGAATGGACCACCCTCTTCAGAACCTTTAAAACTTCACAAAGCTCAGCGATGGGATGAGTCTTGAAGGGAGAGTCAAGTTTAATAGACTTAGCCAACGGCAGAAGAAATGCTCTTTTCCAAGTATCAGGAAAGATACCAGAAGGCAAAGATAGATTCACTATCAAGGTCAGGTGTGGAGCTAGAGACATAGACATAGACATAGACAAACTTTATTTGGCCTCGGGGTATACACCCTGTCTGGCACAATAAGAAAATACAACGACGAATAGCAATAATAATAATATTTCAAATTAATTAACAATGAAAAGCAAAAACAATAGTAAGAATAGTGTAGACTAACAAGTGAGTATAGTATGTTCAAATACGGTTCAAGTAGACTTCATAAGTGCAATTAAAATTACTAAATGCTAAAATTCTTCAATTCTAAGTGTTTACAGGTAGCTAATATAAGTTTTAATTCAAGTTAAAATTGAAAATTCAAACAGAAGTGTATTAGGACAGAAATGTGTATAGCTAGTAAATCAGAAGGCGCTATGCCATTGATAGTGACCAGCTGACAGATCAGCCAGCACCCATCTCATGCTGCCACGATTCACACTTACTCAGTAGAAGTTTTTAATACAAATAAGGTTTAAAAGTGTGAAAATCTTTAGAAGTAAAAGACTCCAATGAAGAAAGTTCTTTGTTAAAGTAGTCAGCCGCAGAATAGACAAAAGAATGCTGCATAGCAGCCGTGCGAACGTTCGGACAAATAAATAGTCTCGGTGGTAACCTAGCAGAGGAACGCACAGACGCATTAATGTGTTGCCTTACTAACCTAGTGGCTAGGTATGATGGGCTACCATGAGCAAGCACGTTGAATGCCATGGAGATTTTCAAGTATAGGTGTGTATTTTGAACCGAAAGCCAACGATATTAAAGGCGAAAAGGCGTCACTCTGTTACGGCTGCCTAAGTGGCTATGAACAAAACGAATGCAAGCATTAAAGGCTCTATGCAGACGCAAGTTTAGTGTTTGTGGAATATCATCATAAGTGACTGCTGCATAGACAAAAAGCGAAAATCAAGGGACTTGACGAGCTGTTTCCTAGTATCCTGAGACAAAGCATGTTTATAAAATTTCAGCGACCGTAAAGTAGCATGTACCTTACGAATCGTCGCAGAGACTTGCTTATTCCAGTCAAGAGTGAAAGATATCCATATACTAAGATTTTTGACTACTGAAGGATAGGGAACAATGGTATTTCCAACCAGAATATTAAGAGCAGGATTATCCTCCAATCGAGAGATATACTCTTCACTACCAATGATGATGGCTTGTGTTTAGAGAGAGAAAGAGAATGAGAGAGAGACAGAGAGAGAGAGAGAGAGAGAGAGATTGATTGATTGATTCTTTATTTTAGAGGTCGTGGGGTTTAACCCCGTATGACCCATAAGAAAATATACTGAATTACATATATTTACAGTAATTTTCTAAAACGCAATACATTCGAAAATTAATGCATATTATTAACAATTAATAAACTCTTTGTAAGTAAATACAGGTAGCAATATAGTGAACTTGACAAGAAGGCAGAATTTAAATACTATCATTGCATTTAACAGATACTAGACTGTTTTACATCAACAATTGCGTGCAATCATCAGAGGCTCACATTTTTGTATTGTAGTAGAATGTAGACTTATAAAATAGCACAAGTACATTCAATAAGTCTCCGGTGAATTTTGCCACTCAAAGCGCTCATCAATTAATAGCTTGTTAAATATCGACAGTTTTATAGCTTGGGTGAACCCCCTATTAAGACCAATTAAAATGTTAGAATTATTATTAATGAACGAAGATGCCGAATATACAAAAAAATTCAATATCGCCGAAGTACGCACAACGGGGCAAACCAAAAGCCGAAGAGGCAATCTATTCGAGGATCTTACAGTTATGTCGGCATTTGCACGAAGAAATCTCTCCGATAGATACACTGGGTATTGGTGAGAAACGATTGAATAGGCCAATGTAATTTTAAAGTAAAGTCTCCTATCCTTAACCGACAACCAGCCCAGTTCAAGGCGATAAGGAGTTACCCTTTCACGCCACTCAATGCTACCAAAGACAAACCTAAGGCAAGCATTGAGAGCACGATGGAGGCTAATATTAAGTGATTGTGGCAGATCATCATAAACCACACAACAATAATTAAAAATAGGAAAAATTTAGGCCTCAATCAACTCCTTCCTGACCTGCCTGGACAAGGCATGCCTATTGAATTTTAGTGACTGAAGAGTACCAAAAACTCGATTGACCACCGAAGCAACCTGTCTGTTCCAATTAAGCGTACTGCTGATCCAGACCCCCAAGTTCTTAACAACGCCAGCATAAGAAATTGGGGTACCATTGACCTTTATGGAAGGATAAGATTGAAGATCAATCCTCGATATATACTACTCACTACCCAGGAGAATAGTCTGCATTTTCGCAGGATTTAAGGTGAGCTCATTGTCTTTGGCCCACTTTACTACCGCAGCAACCTCAAGGTTTACAAAATCAATCTCCCTTTCCAAGTTCGCAGGTAAGAACGAATGGTATAATTGGAGGTCATCTGCGAATAAAATATGACTAGCATTCGTTAAGGTTATGGGAAGATCGTTTATGTAAATAGAGAACAACAAGGGGCCCAAAATACTACCCTGGGGCAAACCAGCTGCACAAGAAGTCCATTCGCCCACCCGATTATCCAAATCCGGTACAGAATATAGCCTATTACGTAAATAAGAAGCAAACCAACGTATGACAGTATCGGAGCAGTTACAAGAACGCAACATACGAAAAAGACGCAGATGAGGCACTGTATCGAAAGCCTTGGAAAAATCAAACAACAGTAGAACTGTACCCATTCGTTTGTCAATTGCCAAACGAGCATCCTCAAGCAGCTTCAAAAGTGCTGTTTGAGTGCTATTTGCCCTTCTTAATCCAGTTAGCATGCAATCGAGGATAGCATTTGACTCAATAAAAGCATTAAGTTGAGAGTGTACCACCCTTTCTGAAACCTTGGAAGTCTCGCAAAGCTTAGAATTGAGCGAGTTTGTGAAGGTGTGTCAAGTATATTTGACTTTGCCAATGGCAAGAGAAAGGCCCTCTTCCAATCATTAGGAAAAACACCAGATGTCAAAGACAAGTTAACAATAGAGGTTAATTGCGGCACAATGGCGTTGGAAGTCATACGTAGCATGTCAGTTGAAAGCTCATCAGGTCCAACTGCTTTCGACGAGGCAAGATTAATAAAAGACTTAACTAGTTAACTATCTACAGTATTAAACTCGAAGATTGGAAAGTCAACACGTGATGGAATATCGAGTACCTTGTTGATATCATTATCCGTTAGTGCAGGAGTTGAGGATGACACGGACGTGTAATGATTTAATAAGACCCTTGAAAAAAAGTATTGGAGCGGTGAAGGCAAAATCCTATTTGCAAGACCGATTTTATGAAGAGTAGTCCAACGACTGGATGAATTTTGTGAAAGAGAGATACGGTCAGAAAAGTATTTATTCTTCGCTGAATCCAATGCATACGAGACATCACCTCTAAGTCTTCTATAGCGCGCTATAGCCATTGTAGAGCCAGAACGAACAGCCGATTTATAGGCTCTTTCACGTTCTCTCATTTTGGTGCGTATTACCGAATTAACCCATAGTTTTTTCTTTATATCTAAATTTCGACATTTTAAAGGTGAACATGTATTGAAAGAGGACACGAGGACAGAAGACAAATTATAAACTAAATTATTGATATGTTCATTAGATGAACCAGAAGAATCAAGGTTTCCATGCGAAACTTGAGAAAGTCGGTTTTTAATACAGTTATTTAAAGTGGTGGTATCAATTGATGCTAAATTTCTGTAGTTAAGTTTCTTTGAAGCACTGACGGGTCTAGATGAACCAAAAGTGATCGTTATAAGGTCGTGATCCGCTATAAAAGGTGCTGATGACTTCTTATAAGAAATTAGAGAACTTTTATCATTGATGACAAAAAGGTCTATCCATAAGTGGGTCGAATATTCAGAAGTAAGAGTATGATGGGCAGGACCTGATGGAACCACATATAGAGCATAAGACTCAATCAGTGCACGAAGAGAATCAGCAGAAAAATTACTAGTAAGTAAATTGATATTGAAATCGCCAGTAAGAATAACATTTTTAAAAGTAGGAAGAAAGGTAGATAAAATGTTAAAAAATTCGTCTGAAAAAATTGCTTTGGATCGGAGATAAACTACAGCAAAAATTAGTTCCTCTGCGCCAAGTGAAATCTCAGCAATAATGAACTCTGCTGTGTTATTGAAGACTGGATCAGACTGAGACAGAATGTTTACTCTTAAAATGTCACGTAAGTAAAAACCAACTCCGCCGCCACTCTTTTCCAACCTATCAAACCTAAAGAAGTTATAATTATCAATAGAGATTACAGAGGAGTCGTCCAGTTCACTTAAGAATGGCTCAGTGACTGAAAAATGGGTTTTAAGACGATTTACATTAGCATGTGAAATCACTAAATTTTTGAAAATATCATTAATGAGTGAAGAACAATTTTAATTTGAAGCAGAACCAAGAAAGGAAGAATTATAAGAGTTAGGACGATCGTTAGTTGAATTAATGACAGAAATAGTATCACATGGAGAGGCTGTATTATAAGCATGAAAGCCATGAATACCTCATTCTTTTACCTTATTTGGCTTTAAAGAAGCAAGTTGAGCTTCAGAAGTGATAGGTATGAGCTCTGCGTTCTTAGACGGGCGCATACAAACTGTAAAATTTCTGACTATTGGACGAATATAGTTCAGTTCTTTAGAAGCAGTAATCGCTTTAGACAACAGGATGAATACCGATTTAGGCCAAATTGGTCGAGTGAAAACCCTACCGTTACCACCAACACCAAATCTGCCGTGTTAAGTAAAAACTTACATAAGTGTAAAATAAATAAAAGTGATAAAGTGAAATAATATCAATTTTGTCCGATCCAATTTTTAATTTTTCAATACTTAAGTAATCTTTATTTCATTATTTTTTAGCGAAAAATTTGAAACAACTTTTTTTTTATTTATTTAATGAGCTATTTTTTTTATCGGATCTATTGATAGAAAAAATTTATTTTTCATCGAAATGTCACTTATGTAAGTTTTTACTTAACACGGTAGAAATAATTTGTGGACGGAAGAATCACGTAGTTTTATTGAAGTTTCACTAATTAAGTCGCGTACTGCATCTGACGAGAATCTGCCCACAGCTGCTCGTGAAGCAGTCTGATTAGTAGTCTTAGACTGATCTGTTTCCATGGCAATACTTGGCAACCAGTCTCTAGTGTCTAGCAAAAACATGGTGCAATAATCCAGCCCCATAGCTCCCAGAATAGTCCTAATGATTTCCTTATTGCTAATAACGACAGAGGAAGGAATACCTGAAAATAAGACCTCATAAGAATCACGCAATAGGGAGCCTGAAGGCGAAGAACATGCTGATATATGTTATTCAAGCCGGTCTGAAAGAGCGTCATAAAGCTTTTCTAATTCAGAAAAAGACAGCTTCATCTCGCCAAGATCAGCTCTTAGTGCACCAACCTCTTCCTCAATCTTAATATTAGACTCGACCAATTTAGAGTTAGACTGAATCAATTGAAACGTCAACAACAGTAACTTATCAGCCATTGCCTTTTGCTCATCAAATTTCTGATCATTGTCGGCTTTGAACCATTTCAGCCATTCCTGCGAAGCCATCTTAACGGACCCACTAAGTAAAGGAGACGGCCTATTAAGTGAAAAAGGAGAAATAATGAAGACCAAATGAGAAGGACTGGAGGTGGGAATCAAACGTGGCTCTGCACCCAAAGTAGGACTATCAAGCAAAGAGAGGGAGACGCTTGACTCGAAACGGCAGCGCCACCTCGGTGACAGCTCAAGTGGGTGAAGCGGTGAGGCCATGCCCCTCTTTTGCGTGCGTTTTCCAGACGATATAGACTCTGCTGACCACGAGGAGGCCGCAACAATATCCTCTGTAGTAAACGCACCAGGCTCCTTATCCAACAATTTTTTACTACTCATTCTCGCCTTGTTTCGACAAATTAGAATATTATCACTGATATACCAGGATTTATCACAACACCTTGAGTGGTAGATAGAGTTGCAATTACTACAGAGCAATGATGTATCTGTTTGCAATACCGACAATTCACATTAAGAACAATTTACCATAATCAATGAGCGTAGTAAGAGACAACACACACCAAAGAACTCACCTAAATGATTTGTACTCACAGTATTAATGCAAAACAGAAAAACGACAAAAGAGCCGGACTTCAACAGTAGTAGCTACACTCGATAATGCAGATTGTTCAAGAAATTGTCGTTAGTTTGATAAAGGCCGCTTGGAGCGCTGCTCAACCAGAATATAACCTCAAAAGTTAGTTGTACCTAACCTCCAAATCGCACACGTGGTCACTAAGAATGTTCAATAATCACCGCAAAGGAACTTCTACAGAATATAATTTATATCTACGAAGAACCTCTGCAATTTTCGCCTGCAGACACACTGAAACAAAACGCCCGTAGGCAGAAAATGCAGTAACCAAACTCTTAAAAACAAGGAGCACGAAGAAGAGAATGCTGCTATACTTACAAAGAGAGACATAGACATAGACATAGACATAGACAAACTTTGTTTGGCCTTGGGGTAAACACCCTGTCTGGCACAATAAGAAAATACAATGACAAATAACAATAATAATAATGTTTCAAATTAATATTTCAAATCAATTAACAATAAAAGCAAAAAATAATAGTAAGAATAGTGTAGATTTAACAAGTGAGTATAGTATGCTTGTAAAGTTTTTAAAGTTTTTAAATTCAAGTGTTTAAAGGTAACTAACATAAGTTTTAATTCTAGTTAAAATTAAAGTTAAGTAATTTGAGTAATTTCAAACAGAAATATATTAGGACAAAAATGCGTATATTTAGTAAATCACAAGACGCTATGCCATTAATAGTGACCAGCTGATAAGATCAGCCAGCACCCATCTCATGCTGCCACGATTCACACTCACTCAATAGAAGTCTTTCATACAAATAACGTTTAAAAGTGAGAAAATCTTCAGAACTAAAAGACTCCAATTAAGAGAGTTCTTTGTTGAAGTAGTCAGCTGCAGAATAGACAAAAGAATGCTGCATAGCAGCCGTGCGAACGTTAGGACAAATAAATAGGCTCGGTGATAGCCTAGCAGAGGAACGCACAGACGCATTAATGTGTTGCCTTACTAACCTAGTGGCTAGGTATGATGGGCTACCATGAGCAAGCACGTTGAATGCCATGGAGATTTTCAAGTATAGGTGTGTATTTTGAACCGAAAGCCAACGATATTGAAGGCGAAAAGGCGTCACTGTGTTACGGCTGCCTATGTGACCATGAACAAAACGAATGCAAGCATTAAAAGCTCTATGCAGACGCAAGTTTAGTGTTTGTGGAATATCATCATAAGTGACTGCTGCATAATCAAAATGCGAAAAAATAAGGGACTTGGCGAGCTGTTTCCTAGTATCCTGAGACAAAGCATGTTTATAAAATTTCAGCGACCGTATAGTAGCATGTACCTTACGAATCGTTGCAGAGACTTGCTTATTCCAGTCAAGAGTGGAAGATATTCATACACCAAGATTTTTCACTACCGAAAAATAGGGAATAATGGTATCACCAACCAGAATACCAGGAGCAGGATTATCCTTCAATCGAGAGATATACTGTTCACTACCAATGATTATGGCTTGTGTTTTTCCCGCATTCAGCAACAAACCATTATCATTTGCCCACTTTACCTCAGAAGCAATCCCATGATTAATAAGATTTACCTCATCTACCAGATTTACCGGTGGGAAGGACTTATAAATTTGAAGGTCATCTGCAAAGAGTATATGTTTAGATGAAGACAACACATCAGAGATGTCATTTATATAAACCAAGAACAAGGACACTACCCTAAGGAACACCAGCCGATACAGACGACCATTCAGAAGTATTATTCAAGTTATCTATCACAGAATAAGATCTATCGGATAAGTAGGAGGCAAACCATTTAATGACAGTATCAGAGCAGTTCTAAGAACGTAGCTTGACAAGCAGATCAACATGAGGAACTCTATCAAACGCCTTAGAGAAGTCAAAGAGAAGTAGCAAAGTAACCATACGGCAGAGAGAGAGGAACGGAGAGATTAGATTAGATTAGATTAGATATATGTTTATTGTATGTACATTATATTGTACAATTTTTATACAGTTATATACAAGTAATAATAAAATATAATATTGAGTAAAAGCAGTATTTAAAACAGAAACAGAAGAAAATAATAAAAACTTAATAATTTGAATTAAAGATTATAATTAAGTTACAGTTTATTTTTATTTTTATTGTGATGGCATAGGTCCATTTTCTAAGGAGAGGTAATGAGTAAATGCTGAAGATTTAAATGAATGAAGTGATGGTGAATTTCGAATTGACTCAGGGAGCTCATTCCATAGGAAGGATGAAGTGACCAAGAACGATCCATTGTAAAATTCAGTAGTTGCAGGTGGTACAGTCAATGGCCTCACAGCACCCCTCAATGTTCTAACAGATTGATTCCAAATAAATCTAGAATAAAGATAAGAAGGAACTTTAGTAGAGAACATCTTATAAAGAAAGGAGGATGCAAAATATTTTCTTCTACTGGAGGTAGATAACCAGCCCAATTTTGTACGATAAGCAGAAATATGCTCACGTCTGCCAACACCATAAACATAGCGAATACCAGAGTTGATGACTCTCTGAAGCCTCAAGTCAAGTTCAGCCGACAAATCAGAATAAACGAGGCAACAATAATCGATGAGCGGAAAAAGTAAAGTCTGTATCAGATGCTTACGAAGAGCAATGTTAGTACTCTTTCGAAAGTAGTTTAACCTGTAGAGCAAAGAAAAAGACTTATTACAAACCTGAGAGATGTGCTCCTTCCAATTCAGTTTACTGTCCAACCACACCCCTAAATTCCAAACAGAAGATTCAAACCTAACAGTAGTGCCATTAATTTGGACACCAGCAGCCTGTATAGTAGACAGCAAATTAATATAATAATAGGAGCCAATAATTATGGCCTTAGTTTTACCGACATTCAATTTAAGGCAATTTCTAGCAGCCCAATCAGAGATAGCAACAGCATGTGCACTCATAATAGAAGAGTAAACATCCAATTTATCCAAAGGAAAATGGACATATACCTGAAGATCATCAGCATATATAAGGTATTGAATATCAGGACCAAAATCAATAGCAACATCATTCACATATATAGAGAATAATAACGGCCCCAATACAGATCCTTGAGGGACTCCCATACTAAGAGAGAGGTAATTAGATACATTACCACCCTCGCCAATAACAGCCTGCTGACGACCCGCAAGATAAGAGGCAAACCATCTGATTACCGTGATGGAGACATCAAGTGATGACATTTTTCTAAGCAAAATAGCATGGTTCACGGTATCAAATGCCTTACTGAAATCAAATAGCAAAAGCAAGGTGACATAGCGTCTATCCATATTGAGTCTAATATCATCTGTCAGTCTCAACAAGGCTGTCTGTGTACTATGCCCAGTCTTAAATCCAGTTTGCCGCGGATCCAATAGTTGTCTAGTGGACAAATATTCATACAACTGCTGATGGACAAGACGCTCAAGTACCTTTGACAGAAACGATAATAAGGAAATAGGTCGAATATCATTCATAGATTGTGGAGAAGTAACTTTATTAATAGTTTTAATAAGCGATAACTTCCAACATGATGGGAAAAGACATTCTTTCAAGGAATCGTTAAAAATGCGACACAAGAATTTACCGATAACAGGAAATGCAGTATTAATAAGAGACTGAGGAATGTCATCTGGACCCCTCGCCTGCGTAGTAAAACTACGCACAGCCTGACCAACCTGAAACAGCGACACCTCAGAGAACGTAAACATAGGTTTAAATGGTTCATCCTCAGCTAAAGTATTCGAATAATCAAAGACTGAGGTGACCGATCTATCAGATGCTACACTGGAAAAATGAAAATTTAGCTCATCAATAGAGAAAGGGTGACAAGAAGTATTTCCACTCGAACAAATACCGAGATTACGCAGCTCCTTCCAGATTTGCCGAGAATCATTTAGCCCAGAGAGCCTGCCATAATAATAAAGGAGTTTTGAAGACTCAATGCTCTCATGAGCACGATCACGTGCAGCTCTATATGATAGCAAGTCAAAGGGAAGTCGTGAGCGTTTATAGCGTCTATAAAGCCGGTCTCTATCATGAACCAAACCACGATGCTCTGCAGTGATCCATGGACGACGATTTACACCCTGTCGAACCTTTTAATGGGAACAAAGAGTGAAATTGCTTCACTTAGATGGCCATAAAGACAATTAAGACGAGTTTCGAGATCTGAATCGCCATTACAGATAGAGCAATCCAAAGAGGAAAAATAATCAATCAGCCTTGTGTTATCAACAGCCTTATAGTCTCGATAAGAGAAATCATTAAGCACAGGCTTAGAAAGAGAAGACTTGACAGTGGCTGCAATGAAATCATGTCCATCTATAAATGGCACATCAGTCTTCCAATAATCAAGCAAGGAATCACTTGCATCCACAAGGCATAAATCTAGCCAAGTATCAGATGTGGCAGTGTGATGAGTTGCACCGTAAGGCACAGAAAAGAGTGCATTTTCCTTGATCAAACCCTTCAGAAACAAAGAGTCATCAGAATCAGTAGATAGGTTTGTATTGAAATCACCCAAGATAACTTTAGTGCTATAATCATGCATATAAGATGACAGATCAGGAATAAAATCAGTTCCAGCCAAGAATGGAGCATGAGGTGGTCTGTAGACTACTCCAACAAAAATAGGAGAAGCAACATCATGAGTTTTAATCTCACAAAAGAGATATTCAGGTAAGCCTGGCTTACCACACCAGCCACCTTTTGAAGAACACAGTCGTATGCAATCCAGTGAGAGATGCACATATAGAGCAACACCACCACCTCTAGTGTTACGATCCTGTCTGAAAAGCACATAGTCATCTATGGCTATAAGTGAGTCAGAGACTATCTGACCCAGCTTTGTCTCAGTCACAGCCACCACATGAAAATAAGTGCGAGAAGCCAAAAATAATCTTATCATTTCAATATGAGCACGAATAGAGTTGGCATTAAAATGACAAACCCTGAGACCATCCTCAGTAGAGACATGTTTTGTAATGGTAGATGAAGATGAAGTATTATTAGTAGGTAACAGAGAATCAGAAGGGAAGGAAGAAGAAAATGGACTTACCACAGCATCTCGAATCAGCTCGCTTCTCCGTTGCTGATGGGAGTTATTTTTGCTAAAAAAGCATTCAGGTCAGCATCAGTAGTAATACGCACAGGTATCCGATCCCCCTTCTTCCTAGCGTATATCATTCCATTTCGCACAAATGTGACAAAGTCATATTTTTTATCCTTTGCCTTTTCTAAGACTCGCAGCTTCAACTGATGTAATGAGGTAGGCAGATACTCGTTTATATTAATCACCGACGATGTCAGAGACTCAACATTTTTATTATCAGGAGGCAGATGATCATTTATTTTAGATGATGATAGCTTTCCAAACTTCGCTTTAGAAGCAATTACAGCACGAGCCAATGATGCACTCTTCATAGTGATAAGTAAAGGCACAGTAGATGGACGAACAGGATGTTGTGCAGATGCAGATGTTGATAATGAAGAGGCAGATTCTGTTGCAGACGCTGCATCAGTCGCCAATGAACCAGCAGCCGCAGCACCATCCACAACTAGAGAGCGCCTAAGAGGTCGAACCGATGTTATGTCACCGAGAGAGTACCCAGAGTCAAGTATAGTCAACACAGCCAAGACAGCAGACCTTAGATCCTTCAATTCCTCCGGCACAAATCCTCCCACTACTAGATCAGAAGACCTCTCAAAACGCACCTGCTGCGCAGCCAAAGCCTCACATTGAAGCGACAAGGACTTGTTGGCCCTATCCAACTCTTGGAGCTTAGCAGAAAGAGACTCTGCTGAAGACGCAGACACATCAGAAGACGCGGCAAGTAAGCCATCCACTCTCATTTTGAGCTCACGCTGCTCTCCACGAAACTGCTCCAGCGTAGCCTCACTACTGCTCAATCGTTCCTCAAAGGTTGTACTGATAGCGTCCACACGAGATTCAAGCGCTGTGAACCTATCGCCAAGTGCAGTAAGTCGAGATACAATAGCAGTTATGTTGGTATCCATGGAGTCTATTTTATCCAGCTTATTCATTTTCTCCAATATGGCAGCCAGGATATCATTTGGTGGCATAGCTGTTGATGGTGATGGCGTTCTAGGTGGGCATGGAGAGAGAGTTGCATCGTGCGCAGAGGAAAGGGAGCCTGATCGCGGTCGAAAACAATCAGGATTTACAGCCGCCAAACACAGACTGCACATCAATATAGTTTTGTTATCCTGATCTCTAACAGATGTGAAAGTAGTGCAGGAGCTATGATAAGCTCTCTCACACCTTCCACAAACTTTAGGCTTGGAGGTATGGGTGAAAACCTTAGAACAGAAACTGCAGTGTGTTGATGGTGCCATAGTTTATGCAGTGTGAAAAAGATTAAGTATATAAAGACCTTAATAAAAATGAAAAGAATAAAAAATAAAATAAAATTAGCGTCGGGGAAAGATGAGATGCAAAAACAGAACAGAGCGGAGAAAAAGAAAAACACTATACTGTGTGAATAATACAACGTATTAAACGTTTTGATGTGACTACTATAAAAGTTTTGATGTGCATTAATAATTAGAAGTAGTAGTGGATAAGCGCCTTAATTTTAATTGACGATGGTAATTAACGATGACAACAGTTATCCAACAAGAGAGATTAATTAGTACAAGAAGTATGCAATAGATGGCGCCACGTATATTAACGTTGTAGAATTTCAGTAAAGAATAATCAACGACAATTCAGAAATTACGCCACTCTAAGACGTAAATAAGAAGTAGTAGTGGAATAGCATACCAATTTAGTTGATGAAGATAATGGTCATCTACAATAATACAACGTATTAAATATAAAAGTTTTGATGTGCATTAATAATTAGAAGTACTAGTGGATAAGCGCCTTAATTTTGATTGACGATGGTAACTAACGATGATAACAGTTATCCAACAAGAGAGATTAAATAGTACAAGAAGTATGCAATAGATGCAATAGATGGCGCCACATATAATAATGTTGTAGGATTTCACTACAGAGAAATTGGCGCCAAAAAATTAGAGGTTATGTCACTCTAAGACGCTAAAAATAATAAAAATGCACCAAAAAACAACTTCAACACTGCACTACACACCATCAAACAGACCAGTCACAGGAACAGCAAAACAACAGCAAAAAATCTCCATGCAAAATCAGCGGCAGCAGCAATCAAAGTACTACACCAACAGCAGTGCAGAGTTAGGAAAATCGTCACAGAGTCACAAAAAAGATGCATGCAGATGCATACAAATGCAGCCAATGCCTACTGACCCCTTCAGACGACCCCCTAAAACAAATTTCACTCCGCGAAGTGAAAAAATCTATTGTTAAAAGCGATTTATAATAGAGAGCAATAGGAAGCCGATGTGTCGCTACTTACGCCATTGGAGAGAGAGAAAGAGAGACAGAGAGAAAGGGATAGAGAAAGAGAGACGGAGAGAGAGGGATAGAGAGAGAGAGGCAGAGAGAGAGAGAAAGACAGAGAGAGGGAGACAGAGAGAGAAAGAGTATAGCAGGCGAGGTATGAGGGAGGTAAATGAGAAAACGAAAACCCGGTTTTTCTTAATTTGATAATTTGCTCATACGAACCGAATATTGGCCCAATAATTATAGGAAACGTATGGGACCTTTCTGCAGACATCCTTTATCAAATAAAAAGAAGTTTTTCCGAATCGGTTTAGGAATGACGGAGTTATAAGGTAACAGACATAAAAAAAAAAAAATTTAATCGAATTGAGAACCTTTTCCTTTTTGGAGTCAGTTAAAAATTATTACAATTAACAACAGTTCTGATTCAGAAATTAAAAAATTTAAATATAACGCAACATAAAAATCAAATTGATTCTAAAAACATTATTGTAATTACTAAACTTAAAAATAATTTCAAGAGGGAAAAAAAATTTTTTTAAATTATAAAAGTTGCAATTAAAAAATTAAAAATTATTAATATATTGCAACAAAAAAGTCAAATTCCTAACCAAAATGAATTTATAAAAAACAATTAAGAATCCTCAAACAAAAATAAAAATTTAACATATCAACAAAATCTCAACTATGATAGACGCATTCATGACAAATCGTATTTTAAATATAATAAAGATAAAGTTTTAGAAAATAGAGAACAATATTAATAAAAAAACAACACAAAATATTGAAACGTTTGAATAAATCTTATGAAAAAACATTTAAAAAAAAGATGATCATTTAATTACTCCAGTAAAAAATAAAAATTATTATGAAAAAAACAAAAATAAATTCAAAACAAAAGGAAATCAAAATAATATAAATTATTACCAAATAGTTAAAGATACATTGACCAATAATAATAAAAATTATATCATGGAGAATAATTTTGGTGATTTGAATTTTATTTCTGATTTTTGTGGTGCTAGACATTTTGCATTCGAAATGTCAAGCAATAAGAAATTTATATCATGTTGTAAATAAGGGAATATAACATTAGAAGAAGACCCAGAGAATATCCTGAAGAGATTAAGAAATTGCTTACGGGAAATTCTATAATGAGTAATAATTTTAAAAAATGCATAAGATCATATAATAACGTCTAAGCATTTAATTACTTTAATTCTGATACAGCGCAACATTATGTTTTTAATCGAATACACAAAACATGGACAAAAAGAATAAAAACTATGAAACCTATTCTAACCAGAATGTACTCAGTTAATCCAAAACAAAAGAAAAGATTCTTTTTAAGATTACTTCTGCTGTACTTCAACGCTGCAACATCTTTTGAAAGCTTAGAAACTTTTGATGGAATTACATACACAACACTCTTTGGAGCAGCAAAAGTAAGAAACTTACTAGGAGAGTGTCACACCTCCGGATCACGGATTCTGCTCAAACTTCGGGATAAGTTTTCAGATGATAAAATACGGAAAAAGCTAAAGTTATAGTCATAAATACTCAATATTTCCCTAGTTACAGGCAATTAAAGAAAATCACTAAAAAAGTTACTAGATTTTTAAACGCATATAGTTCTTTAGCATTGATAGCTACAAGCTTGAAACTTTTTTTAAATTGAAGCTGATCTCAAATCCTTTCAAAACAGTAGTTACAGCATGTAAAAACATTATTTTTTCCTAAAGTTAGAGCGTGATAAACATTGGACCTGATTTTTCTTTTAAAAACATTAATTAATAATAAAAGCTGAAATTAGGTCCAATCCTTATTACGCTCTAACTTTGGGAAAAAATAATATTTTTACATGCTGTAACTACTGTTTTGAAAGGATTTGAGATCAGCTTCAATTTAAAAAAAGTTTCAAGCTTGTAGCTATCAATGCTAAAGAACTATATGCGTTTAAAAATCTAGTAACTTTTTTAGTGATTTTCTTTAATTGCCTGTAACTAGGGAAATATTGAGTATTTATGACTATAACTTTAGCTTTTTCCGTATTTTATCATCTGAAAACTTATCCCGAAGTTTGAGCAGAATCCGTGATCCGGAGGTGTGACACTCTCCTAGTTAGTTGACATAGATGATGAATGGGATAAATGTTTAGAAGAATCATCTGAATCTCGATTTCCAAAAACTCTTTGTCAATTATTTAGTAACATTTGTACATTTCACAATCCAATTAATGCTCGAGAATTATATGAAAAATATAAAATATATTTTTATCATATTGCCAAAAATAAATCAACAAAAAGGTGAAGAATATGCATTAAGCATAATTAATGATATTTTAACTAATTATGGATTCTAATGAAGTGACTTTAATTTACCTACTTCAGAATACTATATTGAGAATAACGAAATTAAATATAGTACAGTAAATAATGTTAATAATATTTGGTCAATTATTAATAGTCTAACGAATGCTCAAATAGCTATTTTTAATACAGTAATAAATTCATTAAATACAAACTGCATTGAAAAGTATATATATATATATATAATATATATATATATATATATATATATATATATATATATATATATATATATATATATATATATATACAGGCGGCCCAGGTTAAAGTGGTAAAAGCTACTCATTAAATACAATTATAACTTATCTGAAAATTCATGGAATCTATCTAAAACTATTTAGTTGTATCATGGACAGGTGTAACGGCAAATTTATTACAAGGCGGTGTGACAGTACATACAGCATTCAAATCACCGTTGAACATATCTTAAGAGGAGGTCACGTATCTCTGTCCTTTTCTAATCAAAGAATTGAGTTTTTTACAGAAACTAATAACTTTAGCAAAAAATGAAGAGAAAGCCGCATCTCGTAATAAAAAAAGCAATATTTTCTTTGATAAGAAAGAATTAATTTTATTGCTTCGTTTTCCAGAAAACCTTGAAAAACTTAAATCATAGAGGTTAGGGTGGACAATTTTGTTTTTCAAGGTTTTCTTGAAAACGAAGCAATAAAATTAATTCTTTCTTATCAAAGAAAATATTGCTTTTTTTGATACAAGATGCGGCTTTCTCTTCATTTTTTAATAAAGTTATTAGTTTTTGTGAAAAAATCATTTCTTTGATTAGAAAAGGACAGAGATACGTGACCTTCTCTTAAGACATAATATGTAATATTAGTGCAAACAGCAAAATAGATAAAAAATGAAAAATGTATCAATTGTTATCTTGGATGAAATCACAATGATATCAAAATATGAAATCGTCGATCGCGTATTTAAAGATGTATGGGATAATAATTACTTGTTTGGAGGAAAAACATTTATCATATCAGGGGATTTTAGACAAACATTACCAAAAGTAAAACATGGAAATAGAACACAGATAGTAGAAAATTGAGTCAAAAAAAGCTATTTATGGAAACATTTTCAATGTGTATCTTTGAAAGAAAATAAACGTTTGTTGGAATCAGATGATAAATTTAAAAATTGGTTACCAAATATAGGAAATGGTAATTTTCATTAAAAATATGAAAAAGGTAAATAAAAAAGAATAAAAATAATGTAAATTTAATGTTAGAATCAAGTCAATTAAATAGTATTTATCATCCTTTTTTAACATAATACAGAATTAAAGTGGTGGAGGTGTATTAACTTATATTGGTGTTTTTGATGGTGGAAGGGATATTCAAATAATTTTTTAGGTATAAATTGGGAGTCGTGCGGCGAGAGGAGTTCAGTCATTGAGGATGAGCAGTAGCGTGCTCGAAACGTTGGACATTTTTGAAGATCACAATCGAAGAAAGGTTTTTTGGTAGTGGGGAGCAGTCAGATTGTGCTTTACTAATTTTATTTATTTTCAGGTTTCTTTCCAGTTAATTTTTAAATTTTTATTTCAGGTTATTCTACGGGGGTGATTATAAACAAGGGCAGTCTGACTGTCCATATTCATTTTATCATTTTATTATATAGATTTTAAATTGACTGTAAGACCGATGGAAATATTTGTCATCTTAAAGGTAAATAAAGTTATACAAATTCTAAAGGAAATATTGTCAGCGGGCAATCTAATTAATGAAATTTACGGGCATAATATAAATATTGAAAATTGTGACTATTGCGAAAATATTATATTAGCACCGAAAAACGTAGGTGTAACAGAAATGAATGAAAGAATTCTATAAAAAATAAATGAAGCAGTAATAGAGTACTTGAGCATTGACTCTGCAAAAGATGTAAATGACCAAAGTTTAGACGCAATTTTGCCAACAGAATTTTCAAATTCTTTAACGCCTAGCGGCTTACCTCCGCATAGATTACAATTAAAAAAAGGAGCTATAGTAATGCCTCTAAGAAATGTTAATTTGACTGAAATACTTTGTAACGCAACGCGATTAACGAAAATAAAACAATTTAATATTATTGCACAAATATTAACAGGAAGTAACCTGAAAGCACTATATTCTAACTACGTATGACCTTATCAGCAAATGATGAACTGCCATTCCAGATGACCAGAAAACAATTTCCTGTAATACTTGCTTATGAAATGACTATTAATAAGTCGCAAGGACAATCATTTAGAAAAGTAGGAGTGTATTTACCAACACCAATTTTCAGTCATGGGCAGTTTACGTGGCACTTTCAAGGACAACTAATAAAAAAGAATTAAAAGTATTATTAACAGAAAAGTCAAGAAAAGTTAAGGATTGAATGGTTTATACTAAAAACATCGTTTACAGAGAAATATTATAAAACCACAATACAAATATTAAATATAATGAATAAGAAAATAAAATCAAACATATTTAGAACTCTAATGTAATATTAAATATAAAAATATTAAAAATTATAAAGTAGAGTTTAGCGCTGTGTGGTTAAAAATCACGGCTGCTATTTTTAGTTCTGTGTTATTGAAAAAACGCGATTGCTTTTTTAAATACTGTGTGGTTAAAAAAAATGTGGCTGCTATTGTAAGTGCTGTGATGGAGAAAAACGCTAAAACTACTATAAGCGCTGTGTAATTAGAAATTCGCGACTGCTTTTCAGAGCACTATCTAGTTTAAAAAAAAGCAGCTGCTATTTTAAGAGCTGAAGATGAAAAACGCAATAATTATTTTTAATTAGCGCTGTGTAATTGAAAATTCGTCTCAGCTATTTTGAGCACTGTGTGGTTATGAAAACGCAGTTGCGATTGTAAGTACTGTGTAGTTAAAAAACCCAACAACTATTGCAAGCACTGTGCAATAACAAATTCGCGGCTGCTATTTTGAGCGCTGGGTGGTTAAAGAAACGTGGCTGCTAGTGTAAGCGTTGTGTAATTAAAAATTCACGAATGCTATTTTGAGCACTGCGTAGTCACAAATTCACGGCTACAATTTCAAGCACTGTCTGGTTAAAAAAACGCGGCTGTTATTGTAAGCGTTGTGTGATTGAGAATTCATGGTTGCTATTTCCAGCGCTGAGACAAAGAGACAAAGACGCAAGAACAAAGACGAAGAGACGGAGACAAAGTAATGGAAACAGAGAGACGGAGACAGAGAGACCATCACGGAGAGACGGAGACGATGGAAAAGAGATGGAAAAAGGAAGATGGTCACAGAGAGACTGTGACGGAAAGACAGAGACAATTGGAAAGAGACGGGAAAAGGGAGACGGAGAGACGAAGAGACGGAGTGGAAGAGACGAAGATTGATCGATCGATTGATTAAATTTTATTTAGCCTTGGATTACAAACCCTGACTGGCACTAAAATTTAAATACAACGACGAAATACAATAATATTCTTTATGACTATACATAAATTGAAAAATAAAGTGAAATATTCGATTCATTTTGATTTTCACTAAGCAATGACTGTTACAAAATTAATTAATTATATATCATTATATATTAAATAGCAAAAGCAGTACTAGTTGATACTATAAAGTAAAATACGAAAGTGTTATAAAGAATCTTAATGATATTAATAATAGCAATAATAACTACAAGCAAGTAAAGCAGTATACTAAAGTCATCAGCAAAAATACAAAGCAATAATTTAAGTTTAACAAATCAGTTCATTAATATTCTCATATATGTCATGCTGTAATAAATCCAGCAAATTTCCATTGATTTTCTTATGTCATAGTGACTATTGAGTCATTCAGCCGGCATTCAGCTCACGTTGCCACAACTCATATTCATTCTGGAAGAGTCACGTAAGAGTATCATACAGAGATCGTTTGAAAGAGAAAGAAGCTTCGGGAGAGAACGACTCCAATGAAGACAGCTTTTTGTTGAAGTACTCAGCTGCCAAGAAGGCAAAAGAATGCTGAAAAGCCGCAGTACGAATGTTCGAACATATGAATAATCTATGAGGAAGCCTGGATGAAGAACGCACTGATGCGTCAGCATGTTACCTTACTAACCTAGAGGCTAAGTAAGATGGATTACCATGAACGACCACGTTATAGGTCAAAGAAATTTTCAGATAAAGGCGTCTATTTTGTACAGAAAGCCAACGATAGTCTAGACGAAAGGGCGTAACCCAACTACGTCTACCTATGTGGCATTACGAATGTAGGCATTAAAAGCTCTATGCAAGCGTAGATTTAAGGTTTGCGGAAGGTCGTCATAGGCAACCGCAGCATAATCAAAAAGAGGAAAAATCAGGGACTCAACTAATTGTTTCCTCGTTTCTTGAGCCAAAACATGCTTATAGAATTTCAGTGAACGAAGAGTAGCGTGCATCTTACGGATGATAAAAGAAACCTGTTTGTTCTAATCAAGTGTAGAGAAATCCACAAACCAAGGTTTCTAGCTACTGAAGAATAAGGAACGACCATATCGCCAATCACAATATTAGGGACAGAAATCTCCTTTAAACAAGTAATATACTGATTACTTCTAATAAAAATTACTTAGGTTTTCTCTATATTGAGAAGTAAATCATTTTCAATTGCCCAATTAACCACAGAAGCAACTTTATGATTAATAAGATAAACCTCTTCTTTTAAATTTACTGGCAAAAAAGATTTATATATTTGCAAATCATCAGCGAATAGAATATGTTTAGATGATGATAAGGCATGAGAAACATCATTTATATGTACTAAGAATAATAATGGCCCTAGTACACTACCTTGTGGGACACCAGCTGTCACTTGTAACCATTCTGTCGATTTATTTGTTTCATCTAACACAGCATAAGCACGATTACATAAATAGGAAGCAAACCATTTAATTACTCTGTCCGAGCAATTCATACTGCGTAGCTTAATGAGCAATTTTTTATAAGAAACTCCATCAAACGCCTTGGAGAAATCAAACAGAAGTAACAATGTAATCATACGACGGTCAATAGCAGTTCTACAGTCATCGAGTAATTGCATTAGTGCTGTTTTAGTACTGTGACCCTTCCTGATCCCAGCCTGCCATGGATCAAGTAAAGAATTTGACTCAAGGTGCGATGAGAGCTGAGAGTGAATAACTTTCTCTAAAACTTTAGATACATCACAAAGCTTAGCAATAGGATGTGTTTGCGATGGACTATCCTTCTTAGCTTGTTTGGCCAGTGGTAACAGAAAAGCCCTTTTCCAAGCTGTTGGAAAATAGCCAAGGATAAGAGAGTCATTAATAACTTGAACTAAGCCATCAGTTATTGAGCTATCCACCATCTTCAGCATATCAGCTGAAACTTGGTCAAGATCAACTGCCTTAGAATTTGCTGATCGTAAGATGTTAATTAAGTTTGAAGAGTTGTTAGAACAAAGTAGAAAACAGGAACAACAGACCAGAGTGGGGTCAAGAGTACTCGCTCGATATCACAGTCAGATAACGCTGGGCTAGAAGAAGAAACTGAGGTATAGTGTTTCAGTAGTACTAAAGAAGAAAAATATTTAAGGGGAAAAGGTAGAACATTATTCGCTAGGCCCAACTTACGAAGTTCTAACCATTCATTTTTGACTGACGATGCTGAGGAAATTTTGCCAGCAATAAAATCATTTTTAGATTAATTAAGAGAATTGGAGACTTCATTTTGAAAAGATTTAAATCTAGCATAATCGACAACCGAGCCCGATCTCTGTGCCAATCGATAGCAATTATCACGCTTTTTCATAAGCAAACATAGGTCATGAGAAACCCACAGCTTGCGTTTACTAGAAATCTTAGTCACTCTTACTGGAGCAAATTCATCAAAAACATTAATAATATTCGAGGTGAGACATCTACCCTACCATCAATGAATTTACCATTTAGAACTTGAGGTAGATGATTAATAGTATTTTGCCCAAGACTAGTAGGACAAGAAGAAGTATCAGACAACACATTTACTATAGAAGAACACCACGAGCTCGCAGGAAAACATAAAGAAAAACTATTACTAGCAGCAACCTTCAGAGCATTGATATTACAACCACTAAGGTTGCGAGATACTTGAGATTTAGCTATCTTTTTAAGATTAAAAAACTTGAGTTTCATTTCAATCAGATCGTGACCAGCTATAAAAGGAGATGTTGATTTCTCAAAAGATAGTAATGCTGAACTATCGTTGATGGCGAATACATCTAACCAAGATCGTGACCAGCTATAAAAGGAGATGTTGATTTCTCAAAAGATAGTAATGCTGAACTGTCGTTGATGGCGAATACATCTAACCAAGTATGAGAATCATGATCAAACGTGAAGACATGATGTGTGGCCTCAGAAGGTACTAGAAAAAAGGAAAGAGAATCAAAATAAAACCTAAGAGCATCAGAGGAGTAGGTAGATTTGAGCAGATTTATGTTAAAATCACCTGTGATTATAATATTCTTGTTATTATGAACATAATTCGATATGGCAATAAAGAAATTATCTAATAAGGAAGCTTTAGGCCTAAACATAAACTATACAACATAAAATAGAATCAACTTCATCATTTATATCTAATAAAAGAAACTCTGGAGTATTATTAAATAATGGATCTGAGTAATGAGCAACAATAGTTTTAAAACAATTTCGGACATATGCCCCAACACCACCACCTATCTCGCCCTGCCTATCAACCCGAAAAAATTGATAGCCATCAATATTGATGACAGAACTAGAATCAGACTCTGTCATCAACGTTTCTGTGATTGCAAAGATATTATAATTTTATAGTTTACATTGAGATTCAATCACATTGAAGTGTAATCTAACACGATTTACTTTGGCATGAGCAGCTAGCATATAACTTTTTATTGGATTATTCCTTAAATGATTACTTAAATAACTAGAGGACGAAATACAACCTGCGAGCCATGAAAAGCTCATTTCTCCTTTAATTTCTCATTTGGAGTTAATGAAGCCATATCAGCTTCTGAAGCAATCAGGATGGGTGAAGAATCCTTTGTGCGCTTCATATAAACCTTGAGGTCACTCACAAAAGGCTTTTCATAATTTACCTTTCTAGCCTTAGCCAGTAGAGTGTACACCTCTTTAGGCCAGAGAGCTCTAACAAAAACCTTAGAATTACTACCATACCCGAAGATTCGCTGGCAAGGGGATCTCGGAGCCTAGAAGCTGCACCAGCAATACGGTCCCGAATGTGACCTGAATAGCACTGGACAACAACTGCGTTATGATACCGGCTATCATCATCACTTTCATTAATCACTTCCATAGCCATGTCATTCTGAGAAACCTTAGATGTCCATTCACGCGTGCTGAGAAAGTGAGATTCATCGATGTTGAGCCCCATCGGTGTCAGAACATTAAAAAAATTATCGATGCTTAAGTCAACAATGAAGAAGCTTAAGACTGATTGTGCAGCTGACACTCGTCGACTTGAGAGTCGTTTGAAATGGACAGAGTTATTGTTATCTCATTTATTTAGAGATTATTGTGGAATTCTTGTTACTGGTTTGCCTCCTAAACTTGATCCCTTTAGCATCGATAGGGGATCGATTTCAGGAGGCAAACCAGTAACAAGAATTTTCCAATAATCTCTAAATAAACAAGATAACAATGACTCTGTCCGCTCCAAACGACCCTCAAGTCGACGAGTGTTAACTGCATAATCAGTTTTGACTTCCTTCATTGTTGACTCAAGGTTGTCTATTCTCCTAGCAATGCCTTTAACATCAGAAGAAGTCTCAGCCAAGGTAGAAAGGATAGGATCCTTAAACTCAAGAAACCACGGTGGAGGAGTTTTGTCAGGAGTTTTATTTTCTGTGCTCATAGTGGTGCCAGCTAGCAAATCGTTAATTCTGAAGAAAAAAGGTCTATCTTCCGAAGCAACAACCACTGTAGACGAAGATGAATCACACACAAGTCGTGGCAACAAGTACAGAGCACCAACCAAGAAGTCACAGCAGCAGAGATTTAAAGCAGCAAGCAACAAAAGCTAGTAGAAGGCACAGCAGTCAAAGCAGGTAAAGATCAGCCTCAAGATGTTGGAAGCATGACATCAGTTAGATGTAGAAAATAGAAAAATTGTCATCACTGGCATCAGAAGCGCAAAGCAGTTACCAGAGCGAACCTCACAATTTCAACCTCAAAAAAGGAGAAATATGAGATTAACAAAAGCAAAAATTTTAAAAATTATCTGAGAATAAGTATATAAGAAATATTCGTACCACCGTGAGCACGCATTAATCTCTAATGCGTACTGCACGGGAACGGTTAGGCCTTCAGTATAATAGTATCCAGCTCACAGTATATTCAGCACCAGATATAATGTCAGTAAGTGGAGATGCAGCCTTATGATTGACAAGAGTGCTGTAAAATGAGGCAGATGTAGAACAAAATGGCAGGATACAGGAAGACTGACGTATTTGCTGGCAGAATAGCAGTCCTGCAATTCATACCTACTCGATGAAGCTACTAAAGCATACTCTTGCTTACCTGATACATAAAGGAGAGAAATATGGCAGAAAAGCGTTTATCGTTTTAGTATCTATAATTTAGCATTAAGTAAAAATAAATACGTATTTCCGTGAGTGCGCAATGATAATAATGCGCACTGTACGCGAACGAAAACGCCTCGAGTATAACTTGACTATTGACAATCAACCAATTTAAATTTGTATCACCAATGATAAGCAGCAGAGGCGCACCAACGCACAGAAAAACTGCCAGTTAGCCTAAGCAAAACTCAATACATAAATTCACTCCAATGTAGCAGCCAAGAGTCTCGGGTCACTAGAAGTAATTTAAACCGCTTAAATGAGCGCTCGAAGTCGATGTCTTGTAATTTAGCACTCAAGATATCCTCCGAATTTGAGAGCAGATAAAATTTAGTGAATAATGCAGGTCACGTATCACGGTCGGTAAGCAAGCTTTAACATGAGATGTGAACTTCGAAAACTGAATGCTTGGAGCGCGACGTAGCCAAGATATAACCTCGAAAATTGGGCCGCACTGAACCTCCAAATTTCGCACGTGGTCAACAATAATTATTAATTGTAGTTGCAAAGGCACTCGCACAGATGAAAACTATTATCTAGGTAGAACTTCTGCAATTTCCGCTTGCATCAACACAAGATCGATATGTATGTTTCCACTGACGTTGATACGTTCTACTTACTTAGGGGTACTTTAGCACCCTGAACTTGAGACCCAAGCAATTTCACGGTGTCACGATAATGGTCCAAATTGTTCCTCAGCCTCTTCTCAACCCCATACACTATCATCAAAACAGGACCAACCTCCAAATTTGAGCTCTTTTTACATTCGAACAAACTCAGCACGTGTCGCTGAGAAGTAGACAACCAGCGGCACAAAGTAACAAACACGGAGATAGAAAGACGGACACAGACAGATGGAGAGACAGAGACGAAAAGACGAAGACATAGAGATGAAGACGGATAGACGAAGACGGAAAAGTGAAGACTTACAGACAGAGACAGAGAGACGAAAACTTAGAGACAGAGACATGCAGATGAAAACGGAGAAACAGAGACGAAAAGACGGAGACAAAGAGATGGAGACGAAGGAAAGGAAACGGGAAAACGGGGACTGAGAGACGAAGACAGACAGGCAGAAAGACGGAGACGGAGAGAAAGGAACGAAAAGACGAAGACGGAGAAATTATAACGGAGAGACGGAGATAGAGACGGAAAAACAGAGCCGGAAGGACGGAGAGACAATGATGAAGTAATTTAGACGGAAAGACGGAGATGGAGAAACAGAGACTAAGAGACGGAGACGGAGAGACAGAGACAGACAGACAGAGTTGGAGAAACAGAGACTTACAGTTTAAAACGAAGAGACGGAGACATAGAGACAAAGGCGGAGCGATGGGGATGGAAAGGCGGAAATGGAGAGACTGAGACGAACAGACGGAGACGGAGAGACGAAAACGGTGGGACGGAGACTGAGAGACGAAAACGGAGAGATGGAGACAGAAAGACAAAGATGGAGAGACGAAGTCGAAGGTAAGAAGACGTAAAAACGGAGACGGAGAGACAGAGACAGACAGACGAAGAGAGGAGTACGGAGAGACAAAGACAAAAATACGGTGATGGAGACGGAGGGATGGTGACGGAGAGAAAGAGACGTAGGAACGAAGACGGAAAGACAGAGACGAAGAAACAGAGACGGAGATGGAGAGACGGAGACGGAGACTTACACACGGAGCTGGAGAGACGAAAACAGAGAGACGGCGACTGAGCTACGAAGACAGAGAGACAAAAACGGACAGACAAAGACGGAAGAACTGAGACGGAGAGACGAAGACGGAGGAACTGAGACGGAGAGACGGCGATGGAGAGAAGGAGACGGAGAGACGGAGGCAGAGAGACGGAGGCAAAGAGACAGGGCAGACAGACGGAGTTTAAGAAACAGAGACTTACAAATGAAGACAGAGAGACGAAGATATAAAGACAAAAACGGAGCGACGGAGACAGACAGGCGGAGACAAGAGACGAAACAGTGGGATGGTGACGGAGAGACGAAAACGGGGAGTCGTAAACAGAAAGACGGAGAGATGAAGATGAAAAGATGGAGACGAAGAGACGGAGATGGAGAGACAAAAGCGTGGAGGCCAGGGCGAAGAGGCGAAAAGGGAAAGACTGAGACAGAGAGACGAATACTGAGAATCGAAGACCTACAGACAAAGACGGGGAAACGAAAGCCGTGGGATAGAGACGGAGAGACGCATCCGGTGAGACGAAGACGGAGAGATAAAAAGACAAAGACGGATAGACGAAAACTGATAGACGAAGACGGAGAGACAGAGAAGAAAAGACGGAGATTGAGACACAGAGACAAAAAAGACGAATTCGGTGAGATTGTGGTTAAGAGACGAAAACGGAGACACGGAGACGAGGGGACGGGGACGGAGAGACAGAGACGAAAACAGGGATACGGTGAGATTGTGGCGGAGAGATGGAGACGGGGGAATGGAGACGAAGAGACGAAGGCGGAGAGACGGAGATAAAAAGATGTTGACAGAGAGATAGAGACGGGGAGATGTAGACGGAGAGACGGAGACGGGGGGACGAAGATGGAGAGACGGAGACTGAGAAACGGAGACAGATTGATGAAAACGGAGAAACGTAGACGGATGGACATAGATAGGGTGACGGAGACGGAGAGACAGAGACGAAAAGACGGAGTAACGAAGACGGAAGGACGGAGACGGAGGGATGGAGAAACGGAGACGTAAAGACGGAGAAACGGAGACGGAGAGACGGAGATGGAGAGACGGAGAGACGAAGACGAAAAGACGTAGAGGGTGAAATTGTGGCGGAGAAATAGAGACGGAGTGACGGAGACGGAGAGACAGAGACGAAAAGAGGGAGACGGTGAGATTGTGGCGGAGAGATGGAGACGGGGGAATGGAGACGAAGAGACGAAGGCGGAGAGACGGAGATAAAAAGATGTTGACAGAGAGATAGAGACGGGGGGATGTAGACGGAGAGACGGAGACGGGGGGACGAAGATGGAGAGACGGAGACTGAGAAACGGAGACAGATTGATGAAAACGGAGAAACGTAGAAGGATGGACATAGATAGGGTGAGGGAGACGGAGAGACAGAGATGAAAAGACGGAGAGACGAAGACGGAGGGACGGAGACGGAGGGATGAAGAAACGGAGACGTAGAGACGGAGAAACGGAGACGGAGAGACGGAGATGGAGAGACGGAAAGACGGATACTGTGTATGTGTATATGAGTACGTGTATGTGTATGGATATGTGTATATGTGTGTATGTGTGTATGTGTAATTGTGTATGTGTGTATGTGTAATTGTGTATGTGTGTATGTGTAATTGTGTATATGTGTATCTGTGTATGCATGTGTATATGTGTACGTGTATGTTAAAAATGCACGAGTGTATGTGTATGTATGTATGTGACAGTAATGCAAAAGATATTCACGCTGGAAAAAAAAGTCTTAATTCTTTACTTTAATATAATAGTAGTGATATTAAATTTTTTTATAGAAAATTTAAAGTATGTTTTTATTTTCTGTTTTATTATGTTATGTCTGAAAAAAAATGTTTTATTTGTATGTAAGAAATATAAATATATTTTTAATATTAAAAAAATTAAAGTTATTATTTTTTTTTGTTATTTCTCCAGTACTTCTTTCCATACTATATTGGTTAATTCATTTTTAGTTTCTGATCTATTTCAAATATTTATTTTAGAAATATTTTTACTTCTTGAAAGAGCAACATATAATTGTCCATGTGAAAATAATGGTTTTCCTATGAATATTCCTACGTTTACAAAACTCTGACCCTGTGATTTATTTATAGTTATAGGGATATCCACACAACTTTTAATCCCAGTAACAGGTCATATTACAGCTGTTCTAGGGTTTACCGCGTGATGCACATTATTCAAACTAGGTTCGAATCTTTTGTGCTATCCTGTAACTCTATTTCTGATGTATTTTGTAAATGTGCCACAAACGGCTTAGCAGATAATTCTATAAAAAGTAAATTTACACATAAGATAAATTACGGTAATTTTTTATGTGTAACAATGAATGTTTTATAAAATTATCTGCTGGGCCGTTTGTGGCACATTTACAAAATATATCAGAAATAGAGTTACAGGATAGCACAAAAGATTTGAACCTAGTTTGAATAATGAGCATCATGCGGTAAACCCAGGAACAGCTATAATATGACCTGTTACTAGGATTAAAAGTTGTGTGGATATCTCCTTATAACAAAAGCTATTACAATAGGGAATTGTTTTCTATATAAAATAAATTGTAAAGCCGATGATTCATTTGTGCTTAATGCAATACGCGGTACAAAAACTTTATTTCCTTAATTTCCGCCTGTAATTACTTTAGCTTCTATATTGTATTTAAATAATCTTGTTATCTTTGATCGGGTTCCATTGCGTAACCCATATTTTATACTTAAATTTCTAATCAGCATTATTACTGCATTTATTTTTAAATTAAGTTCATGTGAAGGTAATCCTTTTCTGATATTATTTAACATTTCTATTGGATAATTCAAATTAATATTATTATCTATTTGATCAATACCCTTATATTTTGCATAATCAATACTATAATATGTAATTATTTCATTATTAATATAATTCAATACTAGCAAAAAATACTTAGCCAATTTTAAAATAAAATAGAATTGCCGCAACTTATGAATTTTGATATTCTAGTTTCGTACTAAATTAAATTTTTATATTTTCATGAAAAAGATTAATTAAAGTTACAATGTGCATAAAAATTGTTTAAATACAAATTATATCATGATGAATTGAGAATTTGTTCTACTTAATTGCATTAAAATCAATGAAAAAATAAAATAGGAATTCATTCTTTTTAATCACGTGTTTCAATCATGAATCATGAAATAATCGAAAACGGTGTTTGATGTTTACAAGAACTAACAACTGCACGGAGTTGAAGCAGTTTTCAAGTAGTACTATAGCTTGAATTTTAGGGACCAATATTGGTACTATTATATTACGAAGTAAGAGCGTAAATTTGCGATGCTTAGTGTCTTTTTTTGGAACTAAGACTGATATTTCACCTACTCGATTCAAGGGCAATATTTCGCAGAAAATGTAATTATTAATCTCTTTTCGGGCGGCTTTTCCTGTTACTAAAATTAAAAATTATTAAACACAGAATTATTTACATAATATTTAACACTTTGAAATCACTAATAATTAATATTTTAATTCGTGATAATTAAGGAATAAAACGATACATGTTTTTCTTCCATATTCCGTTTTAAAATAGTTACTTTTGAGTTTTAAAATAATTATTAGTAATTTAAAATTGATATATATATATATATATATATATATATATATATATTATATGATTTACATTATATTTATCAACTGCTGAAAATTGTTACACAATTTAATGGATTTTACGTTGATAGGTATTCATTATATTAAAGTTTTTCGCTCCTAACGTCGCTCGGTTGAATTTTCTTATATTATATTATTATTTATAAATGACTAATTTTAAGTGAATAAGAATTAATTAATTTTAGTTAATTTTGAGTACTAAATAAAATTAAAAATAATTTGATGAAACATAATATAAACATATATGTACACATGTGCTTAAAGTAAAAAAGCGTATAATTTATTTCATCAAGTGACTATTTCTCAATCTACTTCCATGAGAAAAACAAAGATAGTACGATATTTGATATAAATAAACTAAGAACTGGGAACTGAGTAGCAACTATAATTTCCAGACCTTAATATATGACCATGAATTTGAATTATGAAATTAATTTTTACGTGAAACATGCTTAAAAAAAATTCTGTGTTTATTTCTAATAAAAATATCTTCACAAATGTATATTATATATATGAAATACGAAATTTAAATTAAAAAACCATAAGATTAAAATACACATTTTTGGTTAATTTTAAATTTGAATATTTCAGAATAATAAAATAACTATTTGCAATTACTTCACAATCCTTTTTGCATCTAATATAAAATTTTAATAAGATACAAATATTACAAAGTGTATGTATCACAAGTAAGGTTTGCATATCATAAATATTATAATTTTTAGAAAATTCTTGATATTAATAAATTATTAATTTAAATAATTAAATATTTTTTCATTGATGACGAGTAACCTTTCAAATATAGTTAAAATAATACTGTAAATGTCAATCAAATAACATTTTCATCAAAATAAATTTCAACGCTATAATTATTAAAATAAACATTTTCATTCAACTACAATCTATTGTAATAATTATTTTTTTAATTTATGTATTAAAAAAATAATAATTTCATTTAATGAACAGTTATATAACTATCATATATATATATATATATATATATATATATATATATATATATAAATTGTATGACTAAATTTAATAAATTAAAATTTTATTCAGTTATCATTCAGAGACTAAAGTATTTAAATTAATTTTCATGAAAATATATTATTCAAAAAGTTACTTATTAACAATTTTTTATAAATAACAAACATTTAACCTTAATTACATTTTCATTTGTACACGTGTTAGTATTTAAATAATTTGTCATTCATATAAAAATTGTTAACAATTAAATATATTAAAATTACATTTTAATATATTAAAATTATATTTACCTTAATTACATTTTCATTTGTACACGTGTTTGTATTTAAATGAATTGTCATTTATATAAAAATTGTTAACAATTAAATTTATTAAATTCATTTCATCAAAGCAATAATATTTTTAATAAGAGAAACATATTGACTTTTAAAATACATCAAATTAACTCATTTGAAAAATTATCATTACATGATATAAAAATATTTTTTTTAATGTCGTTTGAACATAATTTTTATGAAATACACTTTAAAACAATTATTTATTTAATATTAAATTTTTTTAATAGTCAATTATAAAGATAGAAAAATATATGAAATATGAATAATTTTTTCTTATTATGTCTATAATTATGAATTTATATAAATATCGCACTTCTATCTAGACAGTTCATAAATTTATGAACTGTCTAGATAGAAGTACGATTTCCCCTAAAAAGTAAACATTTCAAAAGTAAATTTACTAATTTACAAAACAGAATAAAATAAAATTTTTTGAGGATAAATATAATATTACTGGCAACTTATAAAATAATTTTCGTAAACTTTCATTACTTTTACACGGAAATATGAATGGATAAATTTTTCATTTATGTACGAATCTAGTTACTTTTATCGTACATAGCGGATGGTGGCAAAAACACACCATAACCTCAAATTTTCAAATTTCGTAAAAAGAGCATGTAAATGATTTGGACAGTAAAGATGATGATCTTAGCTCTTTAATTAATTTTAATTTTTTAGTTTTCAATACAAATTATTTCTTTTTTTTATATTGATGCTAATTCTATCGAGTATGTGAAAATCACCAAACAAAACATATATTCTTGTAAGGGGAGATATCTAGTAACTTTTAATCAAATAAGCATATTGAAAATTTTACTCGAGTGGTAAACGAAGGTACCTCTTCAAGTGATAACTTATAAATAGTTATATTATTTTATTAAATACATTTTCAACTTGAATAATTATCTTCATGTTGAAACTAAATTTAATTAGCATTCAATACCACAAGTTATTTAAAAAATTTATCATTTTTCAAAGTTATTAAAAAGTTCTTTATAAAAAGTATTCCCATATCAAAATTTCAAAATTATATTAATTCAATTTTTTATTCTTTATATTAGAGAATTAGTTTTGATGTGTAAATTTTCTTGTGGTATGCAACATATATATATATATATATATATATATATATATATATATATATATATATATATATATATATATATATTATCTTATGGTTAAATATTCCATCACCTTGTATGAAAATTATTTTTTCAAAGTACAATAATACTGTGAATAAACAAATGATTATAAGAAAATATTGAAAACTGTAAATAACAATAAAAAAGCGTTAGGCTGGAGATAAATAATGATTGTTTATTATCATTTATACATTTTTTAAATGTAGATACTGCAAATATCCGTAAATAACTGTAAATAAATTGAAGAATACAATTATTAGAAATGACTCAAAATAATTTTCATTTTAGTGCTTTTTACAACAAATTTCTTTTAATGAATAAATATATATATATATATATATATATATATATGGGACGTTTCACGTCAACTCACCTAACAAAAAAATAGAATTCTTCGAAAATCTGTAAAAATGTTCTATTTGATACCCAAAATATACAAAAAAAATTTTAGAGGTCCAGGTCAAAGGGGTCAGGATTTAAACGTGATGGAATTTTTCGAATTTTCCAAATTTTTTGCTAAATAAATATTTTAATGAATTTTTTCCTCAAAAACTATCAATTTTTCGTTAAAACTTAATAGAATACTTTTTCTTAGAAATTAGATGTAGAATTCACCTGAATTTTTGCAAATTATAATATACTGATTTTTATGCTTACTTGATCGATTTAAACATACTATTTAGTATATCTAAAAATCGAGAAGGTTAAATTAGCTTTTTAAAGTCTTATTTTTTTCGTTTTTTTATGAGGAAAAAATATACGAAGCCTCTAGTTGGGCAGCCTTCTCAAAGTTACTTAATTGTGCAAAAAAGTCTGAAAAAATCGTTATTTTTGATCAATGATGAGATTCGTGATTTTTTTTCTGAAAAAGTATTGATTTTTGGGACAAATGTATGAAAATGTTTTTTATTATTTAGACATCTTCAAAATACACTCGTAACCAAAACATATTTATGTGTTTCAATAAATTGTTATTATAATGATTTTAAATATGTGTTAAAAAATTTTTTTAATACATATTATTTATTTAGAATTAATATTTATATCATATATCTAGAAGGAAAAGAAATAAAGTAAAATAAATTCTATAGGCATGAGATTGATTTAATATAAAAATTTATTACGAATTCAAAGAATGTTTTATTTATAGATTGTGGAACTTTTGGCAAGTATTTTTTGATTTCATCCTCATTCTAGTAAATTTTAATTTTGCAAATAGACTATGCATTGAGAAAATTTAAAAATATATTTAGGAATTGATATTTATATCATATATCTGGAAATAGAAGAAATTAAATTAAATAAATTCAAGATGCATAAAATTTATTCATTATAAAATATTACAAAATTAAAAAATATTGTATTCGTGGATTGTCAAACTGTTGACAAGTACTTTTTCATTTTATTTCCATTCTAGTGGCATTTTAATTTTTAAATACTTTTCAACTTAAAAAAAATAATTATAATAAATGAAAATATGACAGAGCGATGATTAGTTCTATTTTTACAATCATTACTCAAAATAAGAATATCAAAAGTCTTTTCCTTTTAGAAGAATGTTATGTAATGATGATTATTATTATTTTTGTCATTAATTATACTATAATTAAAAATGAACATATAGCAATGACTAATAGTATAAGGTAATTAAGAATGATAATCTAAACCAATATTTAAAGCTACTCTGCTGCATCTTAATTATTTCAGTTACTAGAAAATATTAATCATAATAAAAATAATAATAATAATCATTATCATGATCATCATCATTATCATAAAATATTTAATAATCAAATTAAAAACTATAATAATGACCAATACTTTAATCTTTTAACATCCTAACTTTAAACAATATGAAGTATGTTTTATTTAGGAAAATGTTATTTAATAATAATAATATTTATTTTTATCCTTAAATATATAATTTAATCAAAATTAAGCAAATAACAATAACTTTTCTTTACATTGGTCGAAGACAGAGAAAAATTATAAAATAACAGTGTCTGTATAAAAATTATATTCAGAATATAGTTTTGCTCTTATGGTACCATCAATTGGAATCAAACAGTGCTGGTCCTGAAGATGTTGTACCCGTCTGTTATTGTGAAACCGTTTAACTAAAAATTTTTTAGTTTGATCATAATTTTTCTGGGTAGAATATTTGAAGGTTATATTTGGCATTCTTTCAGTTGTGCTTAGCCAATGAAATAGATCTTCACTTGTCAAAATTGGCTCAATTGTTGATCTCTGTAGGCTTGCTCTAAGAGCTCCTCTTTTTACTGTTGCCCCAAGACCATCACATGAACCTTTCCCATGGGCTGTGGGATGAAAATGCCATTCAGCGTCTGATCCAAAATCCATTTTATGATGAGCTAAATTAATAACATTTTTGAAATTCTTATACTGTTGGGGGGCACCGTCAGAGAAATAATAAATCTTTTTTATGGAAGAAAATTCATCATTCAAAAAATTCTGAATTATTTTATGGAACGAATAAACTGCTACAGCATCATGAATTAAGCAATCAGAAATTATAACCAAACTTTTATGTTTTGTGATTTCATTTTCTTTGTAATAAATTACGACATTATAGATTGTAGCTTGGGCGTTATTCCAATGGAAACCAGGAGCAGCATTTTGAATCGTGAACGCGTAATTTTCGGCAAAGTCCACAATTATTTGAAATTCATGTGGTTCCAGATGGTCCCTTAATTTTCTTGAATATGAAGATTGTTTGGATGCTATTGTTGCATGAGGAAGTAATCCTTTTACTTTTTTACAAAAATATTTTACAAATTCAGGCGTTTCCTTGATTAAAGTTTCTAAAGTTGTTTGTGGATTTTCAATCCACTGCTTGAAAGAAATCGAGGTGACGTAATTATCTTCAAACACTTTTAATAAGAATTTCTCTAGGTTGATAGATCCTGGACATTTCTCGCAGTTGTTTAAATAACACAAGTCAGATGGTGATTCACAAATTAAAAAATCAAAACAATCTACATATGATGTTATTTTCTGTTCTTCATTTTTTGTAAAATTAGATAAATGACTATCTGTAAAAAAAATAAGCCTTCAAAATTGGAAGTACTATTATTTATATTAAGATATATGATCATAATAAATTAAAGTATCTTAAATCATCAACTTTACATTTTGATGATAAGAACAGACACACACGCTGTGAGTCCCACTGCTTCCTGCTAACACACAGTTTTTAGGACGCAACATAGTTAATTTTGTGAGACCAATTTTATTCTCTGGAAATTTCAATTTATAAAGCTGATATAATTCCGTTAAATTCAACAGAATCAGTCGCTTTTGAAGTTTCTCTTTAATTCCATCACTATTTCTTGTACATATTACATCCTTCATGCCAGGCATAGTCCAAGTTATATCATCTCTTAAATAAAAATTCGTAACTGAAGAGATTATATCACAAGATATGGATTTACCTAAGCAGAAAATATTTTATGTAAAACGAAATATTCATGATATTATTCATTATAAACAACTTTTGTTTGTTTAAAATATTTTTAATACCTATTTAGTTAACATGGTTAATTTGATTATAGATACTTAAAAATATTTTATTTTAAATAGTTAAAATAAAAAAAAATAATGTAAATGTTATCAATATATTAGAAGCACATCTTATATTATTTCTAAAGTATAATAAAGAAATATTTTAAATGCCAATATTAGGTAATATTTAATTTATTATTTTCATTTAAACACAATAACTTTAAAGATAACAAAACTTAACAGATTTAAAAAATTCGAAAAAGAATTTTCCTTATATTTTGCATTTGCTTCTCTTACCATAAAATTATTATTCGATATTTATAAATTAAAATATTAAAAGAAAATTAAAATTACATACAAATACTAAAGTAAATACCTATTTTGTGATAAGGTGATGACAAAATCCCCTTGTCTTCGAGCATATTTGATCATATGATAAGAAGCATCAAAATATGGTTTTATTTGAGTATAACTCCATGTGATTGACAACATTGTAATAATTTTTATTTGATTATCTCTTGACGTTGATGGATCATGGAAAATTACTTTCAAGTTATTTAGTAATCCAATAGAATCATTGATAATATGCGGTGGTAAAGCAATTGCTGCACAAGAGTCATCCATTCTCAACTCATCTAAAATATCATCCAAATCATTGTTAATGCAATCATTACTAAATCTAGATACAGCCCCTACTGAAGATGGACTTTGTAAACTATCTACTTCCATTACTGCAAGAAATAGAATAGCACAGCAAGAATAAGTTTATAACATGCGAGAAAGATATTATAAAAGCAAATTCAAAAAATTAAAATACATAATTCAATAAATGTCATTTATATTTTTAACGCATCTTAAGTTTGACAGAACTAGAAAGCTACTACAAAATAATGATTGTTGACAAACACATAATGAAACTACAATAAGAGCTATTTATGTGATGCATCTTATAGGAAGAATTAAATGTTTTAAATACTAATACTCTGAATAAATATTTTTAATTTTGTGAGAATATTTAAAATTTATATATTTTAGTTGATATTTGCAATTAACGGTTACCTACATATTAAACTTTCAAAAGGATTTTTGTAAGTTACACTTCTTTGCTATTATAATATTCGTTATAAAATCAAGTAATTTTTTGTTTTAAAATAAAGTCATAACATGCAAAATTAACATAAAACAGAAGCAACTATAACTTAAATATTAAACATTCAACAAAAGTTTTGTAAATAAGATTTTTTTCGCAAATAATATTACATCTGGAATAAAATAATTGCATGCAAAATTTATATAAAAGATAATCTTTAAGGTAGTTGTCGACCCATTACATCATAAAAAAATTATTTATTATAAAATGCGTTGAAATTTGGTTTATAACTTCAATATAACTTTATAAGTAAATAGTTAAATTTTTAGAACGATTAACGGTTTCATAATTATAATATAATATTTTAAATTTGTAATTTTAATGATATTTATTATATAAAATGAAAATTTCAGTTTTATATCTTACTTTTGAAACCGCTGGAGGTTATAAAATTTTAACTATTTATTTGTGAAATTATATTGAAGTTGTGAATTAAATTTTAAAGCATTTGTTAATAAACAGTTTTTTATGATGTAAGGAGTCGACAACTACCTTAAACAGAAATTTTGGGAATTAAACTTTACCATTTTTATTACATCTAAAATAAATAGCATGCAAAATTTACATAAAACAGAAGCAACCTAAATATTAAACATTCAACATAAATTTTGTTAATAAGTTTTTTTTGCCAATAATATTATGCCTAGAATTAAATAATTGCATGCAAGATTTATAGAAAAGATATTAATTAATTATAAAAAATAATTTTCATAAAATATTCAATAGATGAACACCAACATTGCAGGTCATTATAATCTCTATAAGCACGTTTTCTGCATGTCGAACATATTCTTTCATCTAATGTAACATTAATCAAAACTTTTTTAATATTTTCTGACACTTTCTGTAATGACTTAGTTTCTCGATGATTCTTCAATTTATAAGGATTACAACATTTATTATAACTTACTAATTTACTTGAAAATCCCATTTTAATATTTAAATATTTTGTTATATTATATTTATTATAATTGATTGATAAAAATTAAACATCGATGTTATTGTTGTAAACTCGAGCATGAAAAACCATAAAGTGACAAATTCTGAGTACGAAATCAAACATAAGAGAATGGAAGCTCGGTCGGGACTGGGGACTGGAGAATTGCTCCGAAACGATAAATTTAGTATATCGATATATGCTATCTTTGTTTAGCACATTGATTTTATATCTTCTGTCTCTGTGATACAGAGTTGTGCAATTTTCTAGAGCGACCCCCTTGGGACATCGCGATCACGCACATACATACATGTAGTACGTTATACGGTTGGTGGTGCTATACATCTATACTACATAAGTAAGAGAATAATTTATGTATCTCTAATCCTAAAAAAATAACCTCTCTGATTGGTTAAACTCATTATTATCCTATAAAATACTTAAACGAAAAATGATTAGATTCGAATGTATGGAAGTAACTCAAGTAATGATTGTGTCATCTGTCTGTTTTCTCATCATGAGAAAAATAAGACGGAATGATGTTTAATTCATGTAAGCTGAGAACTGAGAACTGAGTAACGACTACAACTTTCTGCCTGAGGTCCGAATTTATAGTCGTCGCTTAAACTCAAGCATTGAGGTTTAAATTCATAAATAAAACTGAAGTACTGGTTACATCCTGTATCTTCTTTTGTTATCATGAGAGAAGCAGAGACAGAATGAGATTTGAGTAACGAATCTTTACTTGAGTTGGGTCTATGAATTCGAACCTCAAAGACGGAATGAGATTTTATTATGAGAGAGACAAAGACAGAATGATGTTTGAGAATGGAGCATATTCAATGCTTGAGTTTGAGCAACGACTATAAATTCGGGCCTAAGGTTGGAATTCAAACTCGAGCACCTACACAGCATGAAAGATTGCTGCAAGGTTTAAGTAATAAGAATTTTATTACTGAAACCTTGCAGCAACCTTTCATGCTGTGTGGGCAATAACTCAACTCAAATTAAGGTGTTACTTACGTATCGATGTTACTTGAGTAACGTTTATAAATTTAAAAAAATATGTTTAAATTTAGCTAGGGTAAAGATTTTAATCAAGGGGCGCGGTAGCGCCCCGGGGGGCTGCTCCTGAGCGATAAACTTAGTGTATCGATATATGCTATCTTTGTTCAGCACATTGATTTCATATCTTCTGTCTCTGTGATACAGAGCTGCGCAATTTTGTAGAGCAGCCCCCCCCCCCCGATGGCAAGTAGGCGAAGCAATCGAGCGCTCTAAGCCTTTTATACGTTATGTTTTCGTATTTAACCTTGCAATTCAAAAATATTTTTTAATATTTTTTTATAGCTGAATCTTTATAAAATTATTTTATTTTTGTTTTTATAAGATTCAACATAATTTAATGAATACCATCATTTTTTTTTTAAATTTCTGTAATTGTTATTACTATTTAAATTTATGTAACTTGTTGTTACTTTATCATTATTAATTTTCATCTGCATTTTAACCTTTATTTACTTTTTTACTGAAATAACTTTTATCATAAAATTATCATAAAAATGAATAAGTCAAAGAAACTTTTAATTCTAAACTGTTAAAATAATTATAAACAAGTATTTTAATAACTATGTAAAATATTTATTGTTTAATAAAATAAGTTTCTAAAAAATTTATTTTCTAATAATTGTTAGTTTTATAATTATAAAATGTTGCAATATTAGTATACAATGGAAATTGATAGTTTATATAATTACAGAATGTGTAGCAATGAAATCTCATATTTTCAATATTTTAAAGAAGCAATCTTATTCTTAAGAGGCGGTCGGAACCATTTGCCGCTTGGTGGCGCTGCGGTCAGGTGAGAGAAAAATATAAAATATTTTTTATATAGCAATTTAAAATTTACTGAAACAATAATATACTTTTAATCTTGTCATTTCCTCTAGCCATATATATGTAGAATAATTATTAATATTAATTTTGTTTGAAAAGTCTAAAATATTGTTATAAAGCGAAAAATGCGGCGCGAGGTAGAGCCGACGTAAACATTAGCATACATCATTCTTTAGTATTGCTCTCTCTGTCGCACTAAGGGAAGGTGCACGCATGTTTACATCGGTCCTACGTTGCATCGCATTTTTCGCTTTATAACAATATTTTAGACTTTTCAAACAAGATAAGTATTAATAATTATTCTACATATAGATGGCTGGAGGAAATGACAACATTAAAAGTATATTGTCGTCTCAGAAAATTGTAAATAGCTGTATAAAAAATATTTATTAGATTTCTCTCACCTGACCGCAGCGCCACCCTATATGTAGCGGCAAATAGACCCGACCGCCTCTTAAGAGAAATTCAATGGTTGTATAAAATGCCAGTAACTAAAATTCTCAAAATGTTGAAACTGCAAATCTTTGACAAAGAACTATGTTTTTTGATTCATTACCACCTGTGAAATATATATGTTATAACATAAACACAAAAGTTCCAAGAAACATAGAATTAATTATAGAAAAAGAATTTGGAGAAATAGGAAAAATGTTTATCTAATTAGTATTCACGCTTGTGGTGATCTAAGTGCGTATACACCTCAAATATGTTTGGAGGTAAAAATGGTCCATCCTCTTATTTTAGTATCTTGTTGTTATCATAAATTGGACGAAATAGAAAATGTTTGTCTAATTAGTTTTTTGCTTGTGGTGATCTAAGTGCATATAAATCTCAAATATATTTAGAGATGAAAATGGGCCATCTTCTTATTTTAGTATCTTGTTGTTATCATAAATTAACTCTTAAAAACACAAAATTAAAGAAAGTGACGAGAAAGAGTATTTTAATTATTTTCCATTGTTAAAAAAATTTAAACAAGCTATTGAAAGTGTTGATGTAGATATTGGAAAATTCTTTAAACGACCATTCTTAAGACTTGCTTGTCAAGAAACATCAGATAGATGGCTTACAATGAGCGTTGAAGCTCATAGTGAACATTATTTTTATGTTGTTGCAAGAGTTGTTTTGGAATTATATGGAGCTAAAAGTAAATACTTTAAATTATAAAAATTAATAACTCTCAATATATGAAAATTTTATTTTTAGATAATCTTTATTTAAAAAAGCTTGTTCAAAAAGGTACGAGAAAATCACAGTATTCCAGTTTTAAAAATTATTTAGAAGATTGTATCAATCGATATAAATAAATAAAGAATATCACGTGTGATAACAAACTAAAAAACTGTGAAATGTCTTGGAATGATAAAATCTTGATGAGATTAAAATATGGAATCTACATCTAAGCTGCAAATCATTGACAGAGCAAATTCTAAACTGATTAAAAATGTAACATGTTATTATTTTTTTAAGGAATTTGTTGATTTCTATTTAAGTTATATTTTAAAGTTAAAACTAAAATTTAGATTTAAAATAATTTTATACTTTATAAGTATAATTCATTCTTCACATGAGATTTTTATATTTTTGTAATAATTATTACAAAGTAAAATTAAAACTTGCGTTACTATAATTATATTTAAACAAACCAAAATTGTATTATTTTTTTATTAAAAAATATTAACTAATACACATTAAACTTTAATGAACATAAGAAATCAATGATCAAACATGATTTTTAAATTTTTTCATGCTTTATTTTAAGCATTTGACATTTATAATTATTATAAGATTATTTGTCAAGTATGTACAATCAATTACATATTTATATCTGCTTAAAATTATCTTTATATCAAACAAAGTATGAAAAAAGAAGTACAATTATTGTTTCAAAAATGAAAATTAACTTTGAATATTAAAAAAATAAATGTACCTTGTATAATAAGAAAGGAGTAAAATTTTTTACAATATTTAATTATTTATATTAATAAAAATTTAAACAAAAAAGTTTAAAATTATGAGGGTGAAGGAATAAACAGATTTGTATGTATATTTCAAAACTGAATACTTTAAAAAGCTTACCTTTCAAAAGATATATAGTGGGCAAGTATGCTTGGCGATTTATTTTAATTAATAATTTTAAACATTTTGATGTCTTTAACATATTATAAACTATTTTTAGTAATAAAATCAAACCTTGACATTAAAATTTCATAAAATCACGAAATTAATGTCAAGTATATAATAAAGGTAATAAAACTATGAGATCTTACCATAATTTTTAACAAAAGATTTTTCAATTTTTTTTCTTTATAAATTAACGTTGAATTTCAGTAACAAAATTGTATTATTTCTTGTTATCTTTTTTTTATCATTTATTTAAAAATTTTCTGAAATTTTTAAAATTTTATTAAATATTTACAAAATTACTTGCCAGGCCCATGGGTAAATATTTTATGTCAATGTTTAAAGTTAAGAAATTTGTATATAACATATGTACATATAAACTTTCATTTTATGTAACATTACAGATATAATGGGACATAACATGTAAGTATTAAAATCATTTTCTACTTATAACACGTTTCTAATTTTCAATTTAACGGTAATATAATTCTGTAATATTATTTTAATCAATTATTGGAATTTATAGTTATCGAAATCAAATAAGAAAAAGGATCTGAATATTTTAATATCTAATATTTATAAAAATCTTAATTTATTGGATTACATAAAACTATTATATAAATAATCATTCCTAAATGCATAATACGTATTTAAATAATTTTTCAATACATATGTATTATATATTTATAAACTCATCTTATTTTAAATATTTAAAATCATAATAACAATTTATTGAAGTACATAAATATGTTTTGGTTGTGAGTGTATTTTGAGGATGTCTAAAGAATGAACAGTTGATATTTCAATTCAGATTTTAAATTAATACTTAAATTATTAAAAAATAGATTTCTTTTAAGATATTTAAAAATCACTCGTTCGTATATTGCATTATCTATAATCGAAGAACCAAATTCACAGTATATATGTTTTAAATTGAAAATTCTATTTTATTTTTTAATATTCAAAGTTCTATAGCTCTTCTCTTAGTTCTATGCCTAAGATGAGACAAAGCTCACTTCAAGATATTATAAAAAGACATAACATAGTGCAACCTGAGTGAAATCAACCTGGTCGAACACCAGAAATTCAAAATTACATGAAAGTACAAAATGAAACAATCAGAAGACAGCAATTCTGAGATTTAAAAAAATTTGTGTAGATTTTACTCATCATTTGCAACAATAAATATATTCATAAGTGAATCTCTAAAATCCTTAGTTTCTGAGGAAAAAAATAATTAAGTTGGTAATTTAACAAAAAAATTTGAAAAATCACAATATTCTATTACTTATTACTCGTAATCCCTTTGACCTATGCCTCTAAAAATTTTTTTGTATATTTTGGGTATCAAATGGAACCTATTCACGAATTTTCAGTGAATTCTATTTTTTTGTCAGTCGAGTTGACATGAGACGTCCCATATATATATATATATATATATATATATATATATATATATATGGGACATTTCACACCAACTGGAAGAGCAGAAAAATAAAAATCTCTTAGACTCCAAGAACATATTCTTTCTGTTATTCAAAAGATGTAAATAAATTTTCAAGGATTTAGATTAGAAGGATCAAGAGCTATAGATCCTTGAAATTTGGAAATTTTTCAAAGTTTTTAGAAAAGTCCCAACTTATCGTTATCATTTTTTTTCCTGAAAATCTTGATATTTTAGAGAGAGATTCATAAAAATACTTCTTGTTGTAAATGAAGAGCAGGGTTAGCATGATTCTTTACAGAACCTGAATTTTGAAGTTTTCTATTGGTTCTTATATGTATTACATGGTAATTGAAATTACTCATGGTTCGCTACTTCAGAAATTTCTTTTCGCTAGCTAATTTTTTTCTATTTTACATAAACTTTAAAATGAATCGTTTATCATGTAAGTCAGAGCCAACAATAAGGAGTATGACAGTTTAAAATACATATTTTTATGTATAATTTATTTTCAATATAAAAATTAATCATGGATGAAAATATACATTTATATTCAATATAAAAATTAAATGATACATTAAAATATATATTTCAAACTGTCATAACTCCTTATTGGTGGCTCTTCCTCGAACAATCGAAAATTTATTCTAAAGTTAATAAAAAATAGAAGAAAATAAGCCCTCGAAAAGCAATTTCTGAAGTGGCAAACAATGAGTAATTCCGATTGCCATGCAATACATGTAAGAACCAATAGAAAACTTCAAAATTTAGGTCTGTAAAGAATCATGCTAATTCATCTCTTCATTTACAACAAGAAGTATTCTTATGAATTTCTCTGTAAAACATCAGGATTTTCAAAAAAAAAAATCATAATGTTGGTACTTTTCCAAAAATTTTGAAAAATTTCTAAATTTCAAGGATTTATGGGTCTTGATTCTTTCAATCTAAATCCTTAAAAATTTTTTTACACATTTTGGGTAAAAAACAGACTATATTCTCAGAGTCTCAGCGATTTTTATTTTCTTGCTCTTCCAGTTTGTGTAAAATGTCCCATATATACATATAAATGTATAATTGCCGAAAATAACCATTTTTTATCGTTATATTATTTTTACAAATTTTATTATTATTTATTTATTATATAACAATTAATTCATAGCATTTTTTATAATTTCTTTTATTTTTCAGCTTTTAAAGTAAAAAGACTGTGAATTAAAGTAGTTAATATAAAAGCAATTCTTTTGTGAATATCTTTGAAAAAAGTTCATTAAAAATGAATTAAAATTCTTGAAAAATTTTTAATTTTTAATAATGATTTTGACTGAGAAAGATAAATTGATTGTTAAAGGACAGGGTTTGTATAGTGGAATTGCTTTCATGATAACTGATATTCAAATATTAGAATTTAATGATATTTCAAACCGGTACACCTCATTCAACATGCAATTTACTTCACTAATTCAAAGACCACAATATATTAAATCAGTACCGATTAATAGAGAATTTATACAGTCATTATTTTCCGGAAATTTGGAAAAGTGTCACCGGATTTGTGTGTATTATAATAATAAGGTAAATCATATATATGACAGTTTAAATCTTAAATATCTACCAGATGAGCATAAGATTTATATAAACAGATTATTTCCAAACAAATCAGAATTGAGCATAGTATTCTAAACAGTACAACCACAAACAAATAATTATGATTGTGGCGTTTTTCCAATTGTTTTTGGTATTGCAATACTTGATAATTTAGGTCTATGTTGTTTAAAATATGATGTTTCTCCAATAAGATTACGTTTATCAAGAATTTTTAGAACGCAACAAATAAGAATGTTTCCAGTTTTGCAAAATTATAATAATGCAAATATTAATTACGATAATCTACCGGACATGATAAAGAGGAGTTTTTGTCATGAGCAACGTCTAAATTAGATACCATTAAATTTAGATTTCACCGAGCTTGAACTATTAGAAAAAAACTCGAGAATGCATTTATTGGCAGAACGAAGAAAGATCATGGAAATGAATCGTAAATAAAAGAATTCAAATCATGAAACAATTTAGATGGAAATTAACGATGACATTTCGTATACAAATTTTTAAAAACCAAATACTGATATAATGGGAATCGATGACATCCACTTAAATTATAACGATAATAAAATTAGCACAGTTGAGATTGAAATAAATGAAGAAAGAAAAGAATCAAAAGAAATAGATTAAAAATAAGCTTTATTTGTTACAGGACTTAAGAGGCGGTCGGAACCAAATCGGTGACTTAGTTCGGTGCTTGTAATAAACGCTTATAATAATTTATTCATTCATTAATATGGTAAAAATACAGTCATTTCCTCTAGTCATGTATATAAAGAAAAATTTGAAATAGTTAAAGCCACAAAAATATACAGAATATTGTTATAAAGCGAAAAATGCCACCCAACAATCGACACGACAGTTTTTTGCATGCGGTATATGTCAAGTCAGTTTGATATTTGTAATAAATGCTTATTATAATTCATTTACTTATTCATATGGTAAGAATATAGTCATTTCCTCTAGTCATGTATATAAAGAATAATTTGAAATGGTTCAAGCCATAAAAATATACAAAATATTATCGTAAAGCGAAAAATGCTGACTTGATATATACCGCAAGTCACCGATTTGCAAAAACTAATAATTGTAACAAAAAATAAGAAGAAAGCTCCATCTCGTATAATAAAAAGCAAGATTTTCTTTGATAACGAAAAATTATTTTTATTGATTCGTTTTGAAGAAAACCTTGAAAAACTGAATTGACCATCTTAACCTCAATTTTTTAAGTTTTTCAAGGTTTTCTTTAAAACAAATCGATAAAAATAATTTTTTGCTATTCTAGCCTCAAAACCGCAACTTCGTTGCTCTTTTTTGGCTCTCATGGAAAAAAATACGGTTTGCAACTGGTATAAAAAAGCCTTTTCATACCCGTTACAAAATATACTATTTCCTCATCAAAGAAAATCTTGCTTTTTATTATACGAGATGGGACTTTCTTCTTATTTTTCGCTGCAATTATTAATTTTTGTGCAAAAATCAATTCTTTAATTTGGAAAGGACAGATATACTCGACCTCTTAGTAGAAGAATGATAACAGAACAATCACATGAATATAAACAAATTTCAGAAAAAGACATTATTATGAAAACGCAAGAAAAAAAAGTAATAATAAATTAGAACTAAGACGTGTTCAAGAAACTTTACGTGAGAAAAAAGCTTATATGAAAATGAAAAGAGGACGTGCGGATGAGGCTTTACGCAAGAAAGGAGCTTATATAAAAATTAAAGAAAAACAACCAAAAAAATATGAAGAAAAATTAAAAAATACTAAGGCAACAAAATTGAAATTCAAGGAAACAATGAGTACTGGTAAATTAGAACAAATACGTGCGAATGAGGCTTTACGTAAGAAAGAGGCTTTTATAAAAATTAAAGAAAAAAAACCAGAAAAATATAAAGAAAAATTAGAAAATACTAAGATAAAAAATTGAAATTCAAGGAAAAAATGACTATTGATGAATCGCAACAAATACGTGCAAATGAGGCTTCACGTAAGGAAGAAGCTTATATAAAAATCAAAGAAAAAATTCTAAATAAATATGAAGAGAAATAAGAAAATACTAAGATAACTAAATTCAAATTCAAGGAAAAGATGAGTACTGATAAATTGGAAGAAATACGTGCGAATGAGGCTTTGGGTAAGAAAGAAGCTTATATAAAAATTAAAGAAAAAAACCAAAATAATATGAAGAAAAATTAGAAAATACTAAGATAAAATTGAAATTCAAGGAAAAAATGAGTATTGATTAATCGGTACAAATACGTGCGAATGAAGCTATACGTAAAAAAGAAGATTAAACAAAAGTTGAAGAAAAACAACCCAATAAATATAAAGAAAAATTAAAAAATACTAAAATAACAAAAATGAAATCAAAGATAAAAAAGGGTACTGATAAATTGAAAAAAATACGTACAAATGAAGCTACACGTAAGAAAAAAGCTTCCAGAAAAATGAAAAAAGAACAACTGAATAAATATTAAAAAAATTTAAAATATTAAGATATAAAAAATAAAATCAATGGAAAATAGAGATACTAATGAATTGAAAAAATTGCATGAAAAAGAAAAATTACGCAAAAAAAATACTTATAGAAAAGTTATTAGTGAACAATATAATGAATATGAGAGAACAGTACAGATTAAAAATTGGAAAATGCCGATATTATTAAGAAAACACAAGTAAAAAATGATTCCTACCAATTAAAAGAATTACGCACAAGGTGTAAACAAATAGAAATTGATGACAATAAACATGTTAATAATGACACTACAATAAATAAACCAATAGATGAAAGAAAGCGAAAACATAAATATGATTCTTATCAATTAAAGATATTATTTATTAAGTGTAAACGATTAAAAATTAAAGACAATAATTATAATGAAAATTACAATAATAATAATAATAATAACAATCATAGTATTGTATTGGACAAAGTTATTGATAAAATAATAAAGGACAAAGTAGAAAAATAATTAAAGAAATTAAATGAAAAAATTAATTTAAAACTGATTGGTTGTATAGCAAATATATATTTCGATGAAAATCTCATATCTGAAAATAACATTGGTTCCATGACAAATACATGTGTTTATTGTGATGCAAAACCGTTTGCTTTCAAATATACTAAAAGTGACGATTTCTCCAATTGTTGTCGTTAAGTAAAGTAGAATTATTAAAAAATCCTCCTTACCCAGAATAATTGAAGTTTTTAGCAACTGAATTAACGGAAGAAATTATTGATTTACGACGAGATGTTAGGTTGTACAATGATGCTTCAGCATTCGCAAATTTTGGTGCCAATTTTGATACATTGCCGGGTAAGGACCACAAGTTATTAGAATATGTGGACAAATTTACCATAATGTACATGCGCTACATCCTAATAAAGATGAAGCACGTGAATATGGACAATCATATAATTAGGATAATGAAATGGCAACGATTGAACGGAATAAGTTTAATATAAATTTAACATTATTAAAAAATTTAGATATTTTGATAAGAGACATTGACCTTTATGCGAAAGCCTTTAAAATGATGCTTAAAGTAGAAGAAGAAGAACTACAATGATGTGCAAGAATCTATTGTCCTCCAAGAACTGTTACTATGTCTATTGTCCGCAATAATAATTTGAATAAAAATAGATATAATCTACTTACCTGTTATGAAATTGCAATAGTATATGTTGGAGAAGACGATCTTCCTCCTATCGAACGTGATATGGTCATTTACTCTAAGTATGATAAAGCAATTAGTATACCGACAATTAGCAAACATACAGATCCTATGACATATCCGCTTATTCATCCTGATGGTGGTTTTGGATGGATGCTAAATATGAAAAGTAAATTTGGAAAATCTAATATTTCAAATTTGAAATTTTATAATCATAGATTTAGTGTTAAAAATGAATTAAATCCATTCCTTAATTTGAGAAAATTATCTCAACAGTTCATTGTTGATGCGTTTGAAAAAGTTGAAACTTCCAGATTATATTTCATACGAAAAAAAACAAAACGTATTATGAAGTAATGGTTACAAAGGTGTTATGGACTATTTACATAACAACAAAAAAATTAGATTCTTCAATAATTGGAAAAATGGTAATATCACCGTCAAGCTTTACAGGAAGTCCACGATTTTTTAAACAAAATTACATTGACTCAATGACACTTGTTAATTATCGTGGTAAACCTGACCTTCTTGTAACTATGACCTGTAACCCACATTGAAAAGAAATAACTGAAAACTTGGAAATTTATGAAAATGCAATAGATAGACCAGATATTATAACAAAAGTATTTTATCAAATAGTAGAGCTCAAAAATTTAGTAATAAAAATGAGAATATTAGGAAAATGTATCGCATATAGTTATAAGATTGAATTTCAAAAACGAGGATTGCCGCATATGCATATGTTAGTAACAACTTACTCTTGGATAAAAATGATAAATTTGATATTCCCGAAAAAGTTGATAAAATAATAAGTGCAGAAATCCCAAATAGAGATATATATCCATAATTATATAGTTTCGTTAAACAATTTATGATACGCGGTCCCTGTGGTATGAAAAATATAAATTGTCCGTGTATGGACAAAAATACAAAACAATAAACTGAAAATTTTTTAAGAAAATTTAATAATACAACATTTAAATGCAATGGATATTTACTACACAAACGTAAAAATGATAGCGTCAAAATAATTCTCAAAAATAAATTTACAGAAAGAATCGCAGATAATGGATCTGTTGTTCCTTATGATTCTTACTTATTATTGAAACTTAATGCACACATACATGTAGAAGTTTGTTCTACTGTACACTGCATTAAATATTCATTTAAATACAGTTATAAAGGTCATGATTGTGCATACATTAAAATACATCAAGTAAATGTGGATTTTCAATCAGAAAATAAAGACACTCTTCAAAATGTCAATCGTGGAAATGTTGAATATGAATATGACAAAACCCAACAATACATTGATACACGATATTTATATCCACCTCAAGTAATGCACAGGTTATGAGATTACCCTTTACATGTTATTTCACATACTATAAAACGTCTAAGCGTTCATGAAGAAAATCAACAAAACGTATTTTTTAAAGAAGGAAAAGAATAAATAATCATGCAAAAAAATGTAGGAGCAACATCTTTTAACAGCATCTTTTGAATTAAATAGAGAAGGTTTTGAAGCACGAAATCACTTGTATTCAGACATACCAAATTTTTATAAATTTGATGAAAAACTGAAAAAGTGGAATAAAAGAAAAAAAAAAGAAAACCAATACTTAGTAGAATGTACTTCGTAAGTCCAAAAGATAGAGAACGTTATTTCATTAGGTTATTACCATTACATGTTAAAGGAGCCACATCTTTTGAATCTTTGCGTACTCTTGATGATGTGATGTACGATTCGTTTTATGAGGCAGCTAAGGCAAAACAATTAATTAATGAAGATGAAGAATGGAATAGATGTTTGGAAGAAGCATCTCCAACAGAATTCCTTTATATTCTTTATAAATTACTTGCTTTTATTTGCGTTTTTCATAATTCTATAAATTCACGAGATTTATATGAAAAATATTAAGATAAGTTATACCATCCTAAATACGAAAAAAATATAGATGAAAATCTTGCATTGAATGTTATTGAAAATAATTTACAAGTCAGTGGATTTTCTTCAAATGATTTTAATTTACCTAACATAAGCACTTTTATAGAAGAAGATAATAATCAAACAATTCTGAATCATAATAATAATATTCTTAATGAATTAGAAATGAATATAAATTCTTTAAATGATAAACAAAGGCAAATATTCCACTCTACTATAAAATGTTTAAACAACCAAAGTAAGGAAAAATATATTTTTATAGATGGACCAGGTGGGAGTGGAAAAATTTATTTACTTAACGTTTTAATAGTTTATTTTAAATATCATACTATACATTATTTATGTGTAGCTTGGACAGCTATAGCAGCAAATTCAATAGTCGATGGAAAAACCGTGCATACAACATTTAAACTACCGTTAAGATGCTGCTAGAATAAATTAACTAATTTATAATGGAATCAATTTTGATGCTTTGATTTCAAAAAAAGTTTGACATACTTACAAAATCATGAGTGAGGTTAGAGAATTAATTTATTCTCAGTAGAAAAAATATTGTTTTTTACTGTACGAGTTGCGGGCAACTATTGATTTCTAGTAATAACTACTAGTTTTTCCAAAAACCTACATTTCTCGATTAGAAAAGTATAAAGAGATACAACGTCCTCTTAAATATAACAGATCGTACAACTTGTAATATTAAGCCTAATTCTGCAGAAAGCAAACGAAGGGAACCCAAATAATTATTTGGGATAGAATATCCATGACTTCAAAATTTGCTTTTGAAGCAGTTAATCGTCTTTTTTAAGATTTATGCCATGTGATCCAACCTTTTGGTGGTAAAACTGTAATTGCATCAGGAGATTTCAGGCAAACCTTACTAATTGTACGACATGGAAGCCGTATGAACATTATTGAAAATTAAGTTTGATTTAGTTTACTATGGCAGAATTTAGAGCTCAAAATATAGAGCCAAAGTAAATATAAAAATCCAAAAAATACTGGGGTCAAAAAAATATAGAGCCAAGAATACATAAGAATAAAAAAAAAAGATTTAAAGAAATATTGGGCCAAAAAATATAGAGCTCAAGAAAATATAAGAATCAAAAAAATATAGAGCTCAAGTAAAATAAGAATAAAAAAAATATTGGGATAAAAAAAATAAAAGAATCAGACGAATATTGGGCATAGAAAATATAGAGACCAAGAAAATATAATAATATAAAAAAGTATTGCGCCCAAAAAAATATAAGATTAAAAAAAATGTAAAACCAAAAACAAGTTAAAAAACAATAAGGCCCAGAAAAATAAATAGCCCAACAAAATAAGGCACAAAGGAAATAGGACTCAAAAACAAGTAGGTCCAAAAAAATATAAAGCCTAGAGAAATATTGGACCAAAAAAGATATGGAAGCTATGAAATAAAAGGCCGAAAATAATGAGGCCCAAAGAAAATAAGACTCAAAAAAATTTAGAGCCTTAAAAATATAAGGCCCGGAAAAAAATAGAGCTAACTAAAATACAGTGCCGTCCATAAATTCGGGATCACTCAGAGGAAAAAATTGCTGGAGAAAAATCGCAATAACTCGGTAAATATAGGTCGTATAGAAATTCTAAAAAAAACGATTTTAAAGTACTCCTCAAGAGCTTTAAAAATGCTGTATTATATTATTTTAAAAGTTTTTTTATGGTATTAAAAAAATTACTTAAAAATAAACATTTTTTGCCAATTTTTTAAATTTTAGATTCGCTCACACCGTTTTCGAGTATAAGATAAAAAAATCTGAAAAAAATATAATTTAAAGTACTCTAAAAGAGCTTTAATTTGCATTTTTTAAAATGTTTATAATGATTTTCCGTCAAGATATGAAGTTTTAAAGTTGGGCATTTTTGGTGTTTTTGCAGAAAAATGGCCAATTTTCTGAAAAAAACATCAAAAATGCCTATCTTTAAAGCTTTATAACTTGACGAAAAATCATTGTAAAAAATTTTTAAAAAATGCAAATTAAAGCTCTTTTAGAGTACTTTAAATTATATTTTTTTCAGATTTTTTTATCTTATACTCGAAAAACGGTGTGAGCGAATCTAAAATTTAAAAAATTGGCAAAAAATGTTTATTTTTAAGTAATTTTTTTAATACCATAAAAAAACTTTTAAAATAATATAATACAGCGTTTTTAAAGCTCTTGAGGAGTACTTTAAAATCGTTTTTTTTTAGAATTTCTATACGACCTATATTTACCGAGTTATTGCGATTTTTCCCCAGCAATTTTTTCCTCTGAGTGATCCCGAATTTATGGACGGCACTGTATAAGACCCAAAAAAATTATAGAACCCATGAAAATATAAATTTCAAAAAAATATAGAGCCAGAGGATATATAAGAATCAAGTAAAAATTTGGCCCAAAAAAATTAGAACCCAAAAGGCCCAAAGAAAATAGCACTCAAATAAAAGTAGGGCCTGAAAAGTATAAGGCACAGGAAAATATAAAACTAAATAAAATATAGGACCCAAAAAATCATAGAATCCAAGAAAATATAAATTTCAAAAAAATATTGGGCCCAAAAATATAGAGCACAGGAATTTATAAGAATTGGATAAATATTAGGCAAAAAAAATATAGAGCCCAAGAATGCATAGGAATCGAAAAAATATTGGGCCCAAAAAAATATAGAGCCCAAGAAAATGTAAAGCCCAAAAATAATATGAGGCCCAATATAAATAGGACTCAAAAAAATGTAGAGCCTGAAAAATATGAGGCCCAAAAAAATAGAACTAAATGAAATAAGGTACCCAAAAAAATTTCAAAACCCAAGAAAATATTAATTTCGAAAAAAAATTGGGCTCAAAAAATTATTGGTTCTAAAAAAATATAGAGCCCAATAATATATAAGAAACGAAAAAATATTGGGCCCAAAAAATATAGAGCCCAAGAAAATATAAAGTCAAAAAATAATATAGGGCCTAAAAAACATAAGGCCTAGAAAATACAGAGCCCAAAAAACTATAGACCAAAAAAATATTGGGCCCGGGAAATATTAGGCCCAAAAAAATATAAGACCTAAAAAAATATAGAGCTAAACAAAATATAGGACCCAAAAAATTATAAAACCGAAGAAAATATAAATTTAAAAGAAATGTTGGGCCCAAAAAAAATAGGGCGCAAGAAAATATAAGGCCCAAAAAATAGAGCTCAACAAAATATAGTATCCAAAAAAATTATAAAACCCAAGAAAATATTAATTCTGAAAAAATATTGGGCCCAAAAAAATATTGGTCCTAAAAAAATATAGAGCCCAATAATATATAAGAATCGAAATAATATTGGGCCCAAAAAATATAGAGCCCAAGAAAATATAAAGTTAAAAAAAGATATGAGGCCCAAAAAAATATAAGGCCCAAAAAGATGTTTATGACTAATGAGGACTAATTATATAGGGCCCAATAAAAAATTGCTACTCTTATTACCAAAAGATTAAACACATTTAACAAATGCGGAGAACCGGAGAACCGGAGAATCGGAGAACTGGAGAACCGGAGAACTGGAGAAATGGAAAAAAAAGTGGTTTCACTTCAATATAATATAGGATAGGATTTTATTATTTAAAATATTCGCATCTTTATTATGTGTACTTAAAATAACATTGTTTGGGAAACCATAATTATTGTTAATATTTTCATAAATTTTATTACAAACATTATTAGTTTTCCAGTTTTTTGGTATAATAAATGTATCAACTCTTCCTTTTCCGATATCTAATGAAAATGATGAAAAATTTTCATCATTGGATCTTACATTTTTTTAAAATTTAAAAATATAAAACATGAGCTATAGGATTAAATATTTTATAGTTTGTTCTATAATTGTATTTTTCAGTCCGTGTTTTAATACAGGTAAAATTTGACAAAAATCTCCACACAAAATAATAATTTTTTTGTCCTCAGGCCGCAAAATGAATTTTTGTGTCCTGTAAACGGAGCACAAAATAATGTATTTTTGTCCTAGGCCGCAAAAGAAAAATATGTTTTACCAACGTAATGAGCAAAAACCGATTTTCGTTATCTGTTTTCAGTGAGCAAAATACCACGTTGCCTCACCAAGTGGGGAATGTAATATTTTGCTCACTCAAAACAGACACCAAAATCGGATTCCGCTCACCTTATTGGGAAAGATCGTATACACCACTTGTGAGCAAAGGTCATTCCTCACTCGTCTTTTTTGTCACCCTCGCTTCGCTCAGGTGACAAAATCGACTCGTGAAAAAATGACCTATTTTGCTGTGGAGTAATGTACTATTCTTTAATGTATTATTTTAATAAAAAATCACAGAAAAACGTCCTCAACGTCGCTGATTCTTAAAATTGGACTGAATGAACTGCTTGCTTTCCTAAATATCGCTATCCTTTTCTTACATATATTATACTGGGTATGCGTCAACGAATAACTTAGACTCAATATATGTATATTATAAAAGAAAAGGAGAGAGTGAGAGAAGACATAGTCACAAGTTTCGCATGTTAAAACTTTTTATATTTTTTTTCAAATAATATTTTTTATTTATAATTTTTATAGTTTATATTTGTTTTATATTCTGTTATATTTTTGTTTAATTATGATGTTATATTTAAACAATTATCAGTTGTTTTTTTATCGAATTTTTTTATTCTATTTTTTTAAAACTTTTTTTCTTTTTTTAAATAATATTTTTTAGTTATAATTTTTATAGTTTAGCTTTATTTTATATTTCATTATATTTTTGTTTAATTTTAATGTTATATTTTAACAATCATAGTGGTTTTTTTAATCGAATTTTTGATTGTATTTTAAGAATTATTAGTTACTTTTTGCTTATAATTGAATTTTTTTATTAAATTCTTTTACATTTTAAGAATTATCAATTATTTTTTTAAAGGTTGAAGGGCTCCGCCCCAGCTTCCGCTTAACAGTTTTCAGGTAAAAAATAGTATATGCAGTCACGGCCACAAACGTATCATTCTTGCTCGTGAAGCTGGAGCGGCCTCGCTACGCTCAACCCCTCAGCATGCACTCGCTAGGAATGATACATTTTGCGGCCTTAACGCATAATATACTATTGTATATGCCTCCAAAAATTTCATTATTGTGACAGACATCTTTTAATGTTTTGTCAACTATTTCTAAAGCTTTTTTTAGGAGTTATTGATACTTTGTTCTATATGATTACATTTGCTTCTCTTAATTTTTTCTCATCTGCATCGAATTTGAAAAATGCACTTTCAATTTTATTTAAATCTAACGGTAATCTAAAAGTAACGCTAATCTAATTTTTACTTTTTTATAAATAAATAAATTGTTAATTACTATAATTTTTTCGTTTTAATTAATGTAAATATACAATAACATTATTATTTTTGACATTTAAAGGAATGTGGAAAAATTTATTTGATTTAAATTATTTTAAAAGTAGTTATGTAGGGCTACTAGCAAAGATTACCACTTTTATAATTTGAATTTCCATTAAAATTGACAATACCTCATTATACTAATAAAAGGAAAAACTTCTACTTGAGACTTTCACAAGATCAACTCAAGACAAAAACAAAAAAACAAATTTAAGCTACCCTGAAAAAAAAATCACTTAGACCTAGGAAATTTTTCGATAAGTTTTTCTGACCAAGATAATAACTAATTAGCACTAACAAGGAGAGTGCATTGCATTTGGGTCTTGGATTTTCTTCTAGCTTTGGGATCTTATTTCTTACATAAAATCATGAAAAAAGCCGCGTTCATTCGGTCCAACGCTCGATTTTTCCCGAGTTATGAGCAGTTTTGTCTGTTTTGTTGAAAAAATTGCATCTGCTTTATAATTTTACAGTTTTCGAACTACTTACTCTAGAAGGTTTTTATTGATTGCATATCAAAATTGAGATGAAAACCTTTCGATTAAAAAAAAAACGCGTCCAAAAAGCTCAAGTTGTTAAAAACTTATGAAGAGATGAAAGTTGAAATGAATTTCTGACTAAAATGTTGTATTTATTTTCTATGCATTTTTTGAGCTAAATATTTGCGCTATTTTTATTCACCCATAACTTTTTAACAACTTGAGCTTTTTGGACGCGTTTTTTTTTTAATCGAAAGGTTTTAATCTCAACTTTGATATGCAATCAATAAAAACCTTCTAGAGTAAGTAGTTCAAAAATTGTAAAATTATAAAGCAGATGCAATTTTTTCAACAAAACAGACAAAACTGCTCATAACTCGAGAAAAATCGAGCGTTGGACCGAATGGACGCGGCTTTTTTCATGATTTTATGTAAGAAATAAGATCCCAAAGCTAGAAGAAAATCCAAGACCCAAATGCAATGCACTCTCCTTGTAAGTAAAATGTGCTTTACTTTTAGGTGAGAACAGCTTGGACACAAAAAAAAATAGCTTAGATGTTGCAAGTATAAGTTTCTTATTTTTTGCTTTCTCACAGAAAAAGCATTGTATCGATAGGAAAAATATTTTTCTATTTTTTCATTATTTGTACATATTTAGACTCAGGGAGTCGGAAAAAGTGGTTTACAAAAAATGTCTATATGTATGTATGTATGTGTGTGTGTATGTGCATATGTGTGTGTACATGTATATGTGTATGTGTATGTGTGTATATGTATGTGTGTATATGCATGTGTGTATGTGTATATATGTATGTCTATGTGTGTAAGTGTATGTGTGTACGTGTTCATGTGTATGTGTATTTGCGTATGTGCATGTGTGTATGTGGATGCGTGTGTATGTGAATGTGTGTATGTGTGTGTATGGGTATGTGTGTATGTGTATGTGTGTATGTGTATGTGCATGTATGTACGTGTTCGAGTGTATGTGTGACGTGTATTTGCGTATGTGTATGTGTGTATGTGTATGTGTGTGTATGTGTGCATGAGTATGTGTTTATGTGTGTATGTGTGTGTATGTGTGTGTGTAGGTATGTGTATGTGTGTATATTCATGTGTATGTATGTATATCCATGAGTGCATGTGTTTATGTGTATTTGTGTATGTGTATGGGTGTGTATAGGTATATATGTATGTGTATATGTGTGTGTGTGCGCGCGCATGTGTGTGTGTGTGTGTGTGTGTGTGTGTGTGTGTGTGTGTGTGTGTGTGTGTGTGTGTGTGTGTGTGTGTGTGTGTGAGTACGTATGTGTATTTGTAAATATGCATGTGTGTAGGTGTATGTGTGTATGTGTGTGTATGTGTAGACGTGTTCATGTGTATGTGTGTATGTTCATGTGTATATGCGTTCATGTGTATGTGTGTATTTGTATGTTTGTATATGTATGTGTGTATCTGTATGTGTGTATGTGTATGTGTGTATGTAGATGTGTGTATATGCATGTTTGTATGTGTGTATGTGTTTGTGTATGTGTGAACGTGTTCATGTGTATGTGTGTATGTGTATGTGTGTATGTGGATGTGTGTATGTGTATGTGTGTACATGCATGTGTGTATGTGTGTATGTGTTTGTGTATGTGTGTACGTGTTTATGTGTATGTGTAATGTGTATTTGCGTATGTAGATGTGTGTATGTGTATGTTTGTGTATGTGCGCATGTGTACATGTGTATGTGTGTGTGTATGTGTATGTGTGTATGTGCTTGTGTGTATGTATATGTGTTTATGTGTGCATGTATATGTGTGTATGTGTGTGTGTATGTCTATGTGTGTATACTCATGTGTACGTGTGTATGTGTATGTGTATGTATGTATATGCATGTGTGTATGTGTTTATGTGTATTTGTGTATGTGTGTGTGTATAGGTGTATATGTATGTGTGTTTATGTGTATTTGTGTATGTGTATGTGTGTATAGATGTATATGTATGTGTGTGTGTGTGCGCGCGTGTGTGTGTGTAATACTAGAACGCCAAAAATATCTTGAGAACTACTCGATAGATTTCCTTTATAGTTTTGCAGAGGGGCGATTCAACCTATGCTACATATGTATGTATCACGACGTGTAGTTGTGAGCAAGAGAATAAAAATTGTGCGCGCGCATTACGTACGCGTGATACATACATATGTAGCATAGGTTGAATCGCCCCTCAGGCAATTTGAGTACGTGTTCATGTGTATGTATGTATGTGTATATTTGTATGTGTGTACGTGTTTATGTGTATGTGTGTATGTGTAAGTGTATTTGTGTATGTGTGTGTATATGTGTGTGTATGTGTGTATGTGTATGTTTGTATGTGTATGTGTGTATGTGTATGTGTGTATGTGTATGTGTATGTGTGTATGTGTATGTGTATGTATGTATATGCATGTGTGCATGTGTTTATGTGTATTTGTGTATGTGTATGGGTGTGTATAGGTATATATGTATATGTATATGTGTGTGTGTGTGCGTGCGTGTGTGTGTGTGTGTGTTCGTGTGTGTGTGTATGTGTGTTCGTGTGTGTGTGTGTGTGTGATATTAGTACGCCAAAAATATCTCAAGAACTACTCGATAGATTTTCTTTAAATTTTGCATGCAATTTACGTACGTGTTTATGTGAATGTGTGTATGTGTATGTACGTATGTGTATTTGTGAATATGCATGTGTTTAGGTGTATGCGTTTATGTGTATGTGTGTATATGGTTGTGTGTAGGTGTATGTGTGTATGTGTGTGTATGTGTAGACGTGTTCATGTGTATGTGTGTATGTGTATGTGTGTATGTGGATGTGTGTATGTGTATGTGTGTATATGCATGTGTGTATGTGTGTATGTGTTTGTGCATGTGTGTACATGTTTATGTGTATGTGTGATGTGTATTTGCGTATGTGGATGTGTGTATGTGTATGTGTGTATGTGCGCATGTGTACATGTGTATGTGTGTGTATGTGTATGTGTATGTGTGTATGTGCTTGTGTGTATGTATATGTGTTTATGTGTGCATGTATATGTGTGTATGTGTGTGTGTGTATGTCTATGTGTGTGTATTCATGTGTACGTGTGTATGTGTATGTGTATGTAGGTTTATGCATGTGTGTATGCGTTTATGTGTATTTCTGTATGTGTATGTGTATATGGGTGTATATGTATGTGTGTGTGTGTCCGCGGGTGTGTGTGTGTAATACCAGAACGCCAAAAATATCTTGAGAACTACTCGATAGATTCCCTTTATAGTTTTGCATGCAATTTAAGTACGTGTTCATGTGTATGCGTGTATCTGTATGTACGAATGTGTATTCGTGTGTGCTTATTTGTGTATTTGTATGTGTATATGTGTGTGTAATTGTGTATGTGTATGTGTATATGTGTGTTTCTGTGTGTGTGTGCATATGTGTGTGTGCATGTGTATGTGTGTACATGTATGTGTGTATACGTATGTGTGTGTATGTGTTTGTGTGTGTGTATGTGTATGTGTATGTATGTATATGCAAGTATGTAGGTGTATGTGTGTGCATGTGTGTATGTATATGTGTGTATGTGTGTGTGTATGTGTGTATGTGCGTATATGCTTGTGTGTACCTGTATGTGTGTAACTGTATTCGTGTATGTGTATGTGTGTATGTGTATATATGTATATGCACGTATATGTGTATGTGTGTATGTGTATGTGTGCATGTGAGTACGTGTTCATATGTATGTATGTATGTGTATGTTTGTATGTGTATACGTGTTTATGTGTATTTGTGTATGTGTAAGTGTATTTGTTTATGTGTATGTGTGTATGTGTGTGTATGTGTGTATGTGTATGTTTGTATGTGTATGTGTGTATGTGCATGTATGTTCGTCTATGTGTGTAAGTGTATGTGTGTACAGGTTCATGTGTATGTGTGTATGTGTATTTGCGTATGTGCATGTGTGTATGTGGATGCGTGTGTATGTGAATGTGTGTATGTGTGTGTATGGGTATGTGTGTAGGTGTATGTGTATATGTGTATGTGCATGTATGTACGTGTTCAAGTGTATGTGTGATGTGTATTTGCGTATGTGTATGTGTGTATGTGTATGTGTGTGTGTGTGTGTGCATGAGTATGTGTTTATGTGTGTATGTGTATGTGTGTATGTGTGTGTGTAGGTATGTGTATGTGTGTATATTCATGTGTATGTATGTATATCCATGAGTGCATGTGTTTATGTGTATTTGTGTATGTGTATGGGTGTGTATAGGTATATATGTATGTGTATATGTGTGTGTGCGCGCGTGTGTGTGTGTGTGTGTGTGTGTGTGTGTGTGTGTGTGTGTGTGTGTGTGCGAGTACGTATGTGTATTTGTAAATATGCATGTGTGTAGGTGTATGTGTGTATGTGTGTGTATGTGTAGACGTGTTCATGTGTATGTGTGTATGTTCATGTGTGTATGCGTTTATGTGTATGTGTGTATTTGTATGTTCGTATATGTATGTGTGTATCTGTATGTGTGTATGTGTATGTGTGTATGTAGATGTGTGTATATGCATGTTTGTATGTGTGTATGTGTTTGCGTATGTGTGAACGTGTTCATGTGTATGTGTGTATGTGTATGTGTGTATGTGGATGTGTGTATGTGTATGTGTGTACTTGCATGTGTGTATGTGTGTATGTGTTTGTGTATGTGTGTACGTGTTTATGTGTATGTGTAATATGTATTTGCGTATGTAGATGTGTGTATGTGTATGTTTGTGTATGTGCGCATGTGTACATGTGTATGTGTGTGTGTATGTGTATGTGTATGTGTGTATGTGCTTGTGTGTATGTATATGTGTTTATGTGTGCATGTATATGTGTGTATGTGTGTGTGTATGTCTATGTGTGTATACTCATGTGTACGTGTGTATGTGTATGTGTATGTATGTATATGCATGTGTGTATGTGTTTATGTGTATTTGTGTATGTGTGTGTGTATAGGTGTATATGTATGTGTGTTTATGTGTATTTGTGTATGTGTATGTGTGTATAGATGTATATGTATGTGTGTGTGTGTGCGCGCGTGTGTGTGTGTAATACTAGAACGCTAAAAATATCTTGAGAACTACTCGATAAATTTCCTTTATAGTTTTGCAGGCAATTTGGGTACGTGTTCATGTGTATGTATGTATGTGTATGTTTGTATGTGTGTACGTGTTTATGTGTATGTGTGTATGTGTAAGTGTATTTGTGTATGTGTGTATATGTGTGTGTATGTGTGTATGTGTATGTTTGTATGTGTATGTGTGTATGTGTATGTGTGTATGTATATGTGTATGTGTGTATGTGTATGTGTATGTATGTATATGCATGTGTGCATGTGTTTATGTGTATTTGTGTATGTGTATGGGTGTGTATAGGTATATATGTATATGTATATGTGTGTGTGTGTGCGTGCGTGTGTGTGTGTGTGTTCGTGTGTGTGTGTGTGTGTGTGTGTGTGTGTGATATTAGTACGCCAAAAATATCTCGAGAACTACTCGATAGATTTTCTTTAAATTTTGCATGCAATTTACGTACGTGTTTATGTGTATGTGTGTATGTGTATGTACGTATGTGTATTTGTGAATATGCATGTGTTTTGGTGTATGTGTGTATGTGTATGTGTGTATATGGTTGTGTGTAGGTGTATGTGTGTATGTGTGTGTATGTGTAGACGTGTTCATGTGTATGTGTGTATGTTCATGTGTGTATGCGTTTATGTGTATGTGTGTATTTGTATGTTTGTATATGTATGTGTGTATCTGTATGTGTGTATGTGTATGTGTGTATGTAGATGTGTGTATATGCATGTTTGTATGTGTGTATGTGTTTGTGTATGTGTGTATGTGTTCATGTGTATGTGTGTATGTGTATGTGTGTATGTGGATGTGTGTATGTGTATGTGTGTATATGCATGTGTGTATGTGTGTATGTGTTTGTGCATGTGTGTACGTGTTTATGTGTATGTGTGATGTGTATTTGCGTATGTGGATGTGTGTATGTGTATGTGTGTATGTGCGCATGTGTACATGTGTATGTGTGTGTGTATGTGTATGTGTATGTGTGTATGTGCTTGTGTGTATGTATATGTGTTTATGTGTGCATGTATATGTGTGTATGTGTGTGTGTGTATGTCTTTGTGTGTATATTCATGTGTACGTGTGTATGTGTATGTGTATGTAGGTTTATGCATGTGTGTATGCGTTTATGTGTATTTGTGTATGTGTATGTGTATATGGGTGTATATGTATGTGTGTGTGTGTCCGCGGGTGTGTGTGTGTAATACCAGAACGCCAAAAATATTTTGAGAACTACTCGATAGATTCCCTTTATAGTTTTGCATGCAATTTAAGTACGTGTTCATGTGTATGCGTGTATCTGTATGTACGACGGTGTATTCGTGTGTGCTTATTTGTGTATTTGTATGTGTATATGTGTGTGTAATTGTGTATGTGTATGTGTATATGTGTGTGTCTGTGTGTGTGTGCATATGTGTGTGTGCATGTGTATGTGTGTACATGTATGTGTGTATACGTATGTGTGTGTATGTGTGTGTGTGTGTGTGTGTATGTGTATGTGTATGTATGTATATGCAAGTATGTAGGTGTATGTGTGTGTATATGTGTATGTGTATGTGTGTATGTGTGTGTGTATATGTATGTGCGTATATGCTTGTGTGTACCTGTATGTGTGTAACTGTATTTGTGTAAGTGTATGTGTGTATGTGTATATATGTATATGCACGTATATGTTTATGTGTGTATGTGTATGTGTGCATGTGAGTACGTGTTCATATGTATGTATGTATGTGTATGTTTGTATGTGTATACGTGTTTATGTGTATTTGTGTATGTGTAAGTGTATTTGTGTATGTGTATGTGTGTATGTGTGTGTATGTGTGTATGTGTATGTTTGTATGTGTATGTGTGTATGTGTATGTGCGTATGTGTATGTGTGTATGTGTATGTGTGTATGTAGATGTGTTTATATGCATGTTTGTATGTGTGTATGTGTTTGTGTATGTGTGTACGTGTTCATCTGTATGTGTGTATGTGTATGTGTGTGTATGTGTGCATGAGTATGTGTTTATGTGTGTATGTGTATGTGTGTATGTGTGTGTGTGTAGGTATGTGTATGTGTGTATATTCATGTGTATGTATGTATATCCATGAGTGCATGTGTTTATGTGTATTTGTGTATGTGTATGGGTGTGTATAGGTATATATGTATGTGTATATGTGTGTGTGCGCGCGCGCGCGTGTGTGTGTGTGTGTGTGTGTGTGTGTGTGTGTGTGTGTGTGTGTGTGTGTGTGTGTGTGTGTGTGTGTGTGTAAGTACGTATGTGTATTTGTAAATATGCATGTGTGTAGGTGTATGTGTGTATGTGTGTGTATGTGTAGACGTGTTCATGTGTATGTGTGTATGTTCATGTGTGTATGCGTTTAAGTGTATGTGTGTATTTGTATGTTTGTATATGTATGTGTGTATCTGTATGTGTGTATGTGTATGTGTGTATGTAGATGTGTATATGAATGTTTGTATGTGTGTATGTGTATGTGTGTATGTAGATGTGTGTATATGCATGTTTGTATGTGTGTATGTGTTTGCGTATGTGTGAACGTGTTCATGTGTATGTGTGTATGTGTATGTGTGTATGTGGATGAGTGTATGTGTATGTGTGTACTTGCATGTGTGTATGTGTGTATGTGTTTGTGTATGTGTGTACGTGTTTATGTGTATGTGTAATATGTATTTGCGTATGTAGATGTGTGTATGTGTATGTTTGTGTATGTGCGCATGTGTACATGTGTATGTGTATGTATGTGTATGTGTGTGTGTATGTGCTTGTGTGTATGTATATGTGTTTATGTGTGCATGTATATGTGTGTATGTGTGTGTGTATGTCTATGTGTGTATACTCATGTGTACGTGTGTATGTGTATGTGTATGTATGTATATGCATGTGTGTATGTGTTTATGTGTATTTGTGTATGTGTGTGTGTATAGGTGTATATGTATGTGTGTTTATGTGTATTTGTGTATGTGTATGTGTGTATAGATGTATATGTATGTGTGTGTGTGTGTGCGCGCGTGTGTGTGTGTAATACTAGAACGCCAAAAATATCTTGAGAACTACTCGATAAATTTCCTTTATAGTTTTGCAGGCAATTTGAGTACCTGTTCATGTGTATGTATGTATGTGTATGTTTGTATGTGTGTACGTGTTTATGTGTATGTGTGTATGTGTAAGTGTATTTGTGTATGTGTGTATATGTGTGTGTATGTGTGTATGTGTATGTTTGTATGTGTATGTGTGTATGTGTATGTGTGTATGTATATGTGTATGTGTGTATGTGTATGTGTATGTGTATGTATATGCATGTGTGCATGTGTTTATGTGTATTTGTGTATGTGTATGGGTGTGTATAGGTATATATGTATATGTATATGTGTGTGTGTGCGTGCGTGTGTGTGTGTGTTCGTGTGTGTGTGTGTGTGTGTGTGTGTGTGATATTAGTACGCCAAAAATATCTCGAGAACTACTCGATAGATTTTCTTTAAATTTTGCATGCAATTTACGTACGTGTTTATGTGTATGTGTGTATGTGTATGTACGTATGTGTATTTGTGAATATGCATGTGTTTTGGTGTATGTGTGTATGTGTATGTGTGTATATGGTTGTGTGTAGGTGTATGTGTGTATGTGTGTGTATGTGTAGACGTGTTCATGTGTATGTGTGTATGTTCATGTGTGTATGCGTTTATGTGTATGTGTGTATTTGTATGTTTGTATATGTATGTGTGTATCTGTATGTGTGTATGTGTATGTGTGTATGTAGATGTGTGTATATGCATGTTTGTATGTGTGTATGTGTTTGTGTATGTGTGTATGTGTTCATGTGTATGTGTGTATGTGTATGTGTGTATGTGGATGTGTGTATGTGTATGTGTGTATATGCATGTGTGTATGTGTGTATGTGTTTGTGCATGTGTGTACGTGTTTATGTGTATGTGTGATGTGTATTTGCGTATGTGGATGTGTTGTGTATGTGTGTGTATGT